>OZ007554.1:207464717-207987416 GCA_963931855.1 Philhelius festivus | reverse complement strand
TGTCTAAATAATAGGCTGTTTAAAATTTTGCGCCATTGTTTAGTATCCTGATTACTTAATATATGCCTTTTTGACATTTCTAAACATCAAAACATCTCTGTTTTTTTGCATGAACTGCCATTATTTCAGATGTGTTCCGAAGCAATTTATTTAAAAAAAATACCTAAGCAAGATACTAGTTAGAAAATGTTTAAAATTAAGAGAGAGTAAGTAAACAACTTTAAATTTAGAAAATTGTTAAGTAGTGTCATACAAATACCTTAAATCTAGGCTGTTGAAAATGTTGCGCCTTTCTTTTTTGCCTACACAGTTTTTTCTTGGGTTTCTATTTAAAGATTTAGGGAGCAACACAGTTTTTCCACTTTAATCCATAAATGCATCTAAAATGTCAGAAAAATTATGGGAATTATTGGGATGGGTTTGAAAGTATAAGTTATATGCAAAATAAAAGCAAACAAGAAAATTAATATGATGTCATTACGACTCGAAGTCTAAGTCTAGTGACTCTCATTCCTGTGTGCACGTTAACTGGAATGGAGAGGACCTACAATTTTCTGCCGGCTAAAAAGAGCAACACTTTTTATGACAAGAGATACTCTTGGATTTGTCACTTCCTCGCAAATTAAGAGAAGAACTACTCGTAAAATTAAAAATACTTCTGAAAAATGTGACCACAAATATGTGTGTATGATCATTTATTGCAGAGATATTGCTTAAAACGTGTTTTCGGAAATGTCAGCTAAACAAAATTACTGATAGTGCCGCCATTTTCATTTACTCGTAATACTCACTTAACAGATCTTATAGTAAACTTTGATTTTTGAAATAAAGAAAGACCTTTTCATGCGCTACTAAATTTAAAATACATTTTTTTATTCTAAAAAATCTCCAACAATTAAAACAAACACTCCATTTATTCTTTTCAAAATTTATATTTTTCATGTTTCTTTTCGTTTATTCATAATATACGACAAACATTTTTGTTGTTTTCTTTTTTAAGGTTTAAAATTACCTACTTTAAATGAAAAATAACTAAATTTAGATCTTTATAATTATTATCAATTTTTTGTTTGTAATAATATTAATAGTTTACACATTCAATTTTAATTAATATATATAATTTTTTTTTTAATTGTAGAACTTAAATTTAAAACTAAATACCATTTATGTTTACTTAAAACTTATACATATGTGTTTTATTTGTTTTTGTTTTTTTTTTTTTACAAAATGTACATAGAAGTTTTACAATCGTATATGTCCAGCTTTTTGTTATATATGTAAATTTTCATTAAAGAATTTAATCTTTTATTTTATTCAAAAGGTTTTCATTCGAAAAAGGATAAGGTGCGCTATGTGATTTGGAAAACAATTATGCTCAATTATCAAAATTGGGTAATTTGATTTTGCTGGGGTAGGTATTTGTAAATCCACAATATATTGCACAAAATAACATAAATTATAATCATGTATCTACAAATATTCTGATTGAAATTGCTTTAAAATGGATTTTATATTTAAATGTATCACAATATCAAAACATATCTAGGTATATATTAATATTAAAAAAAATATATTTCTTTTCCATCTGGGCAGAAGAAAAACAAGAAGAGAAACAACATGAAGGGACGTTCAATTTGAAGTCATCAAAAAGGCATTTCTGTAATGTTTTTATTTTATTTTTAATTATTTTCTTTAACATTTGAAATAATTTAAATTTAAAGCCTGGATTTTATAGCTTAGATTTCATTTGTTCGGTTTTATACATACGATTTATCTATTCACTACCATTATTGATTTTGTATAATGTTTATTAAAATTATTATGTACTTTATTCCAATATATTACAAGGCTCTAATTAAAATTAAAAAAGAAAAAATTATTTATAGATACAAAACAAATATTATTTTGAAAATTTTGTATAAGGAATGTTGTAAGTTTTTTGTTTTTTTCTTTAACTACTAATATTAATTTTTGATTCCATTAGAATTTAACTTAATACTAAGAACATAATCGATATTAATAATAATAATTACAGTTTTTGCTTTAATCTTAATTTTACTGTGGTGTGTTTTTTTTTTGTTTTTTTTTTTTATTTTTTAAATTTGTAAATTTACGATTTATCTATGTAAATAGGATCGGTTTTGGTGTTAAACGGCAGGCCATACCCTGAAAAGAATTTGAAACATTTTATTGATTAATTTTTGTGTAAGTTTTGATTTTTTTTTTGAAAATAAATTCTAAAAAGTCCGACATTAACCAAAGAAGGAGATTCAAAAGCAAGTAAGAGAGGAGCAATGTTAGTTAATTTGTTTGAATATAAATTCATATTTAAAATTTTTAAAAGATGTTAGTAATATTAAGCTAAGTAAATTAAATAAATAAAGATCTTATTTTTATATAATTCACACGCGCTCAAGGGTTTATTGAGACCCTTATAATGTTAAATTCAGCACGAGTGGTGAGGCTTTTGAGGAGGGAGAACATTGGTCTTGATTGTTTTCAAATTGAAATAGTAAGAGAAAACCGGGACGGGTAATTTACTTCATAATCGTGTTGGGCGACTAAAAAACCACGGTACGTCTAAAATTAGACTCGAGGGTGAACAGATAAGCATTCCTAGCAACATGGGTATCACTGGTGAGCTAATTGAGGGGAGGCATGCAACTGGCTACTTCGAGGGAACATTTCTTGTGAAGAATCGATAAAACCAGGAAAGACATAAAACATTCCGATGGTGTTCAAGAGATGGGAATCATTCCATGAAGCTCTGCTTCCTATCAGTTTTCGACGTATACACACCTCATACATTTTAGCAAGATCAGAGAGGGTGACAAATTTCTTAAACTGATAGAGAAATCCTAAGCATTTGTTAGGGTTATACTCGGTATAGAGAATGTGATCATTCTAACGAGGGTCATTGATCTTTACGGATTCTTTACTGAGAGTACGGATAATACTCGTAGCTTAGGGGTTATTTTCTACTTCAACGACAATAGACATCATTGAGTTTTCGAGGTATCAAACTGCATACAATTATGAAAATATACTTCATTTAACAAACATATAAAGACAGAAGCTTAATGTGCCTGTCATTCCGTACAACTCCGATTCAACTTCCGAAGGAGATGGACGTGAATTTGAGAACCCGAATGATAAGCTGAGGATAGAATTGTCGTCAAAACAATGAAGTGGATGAGAAGTTTCAAACACGAGATTATTTATAAAAATGGGAAAGAGAGTCGGAGACAAAACGGAGCCCTGGGGAACATCAACATTTATTTTCTTCAGACTTGAAACCATTCAATACAACGCGTATTGAACGATGCAAAAGAATAAGGGTTTCATTAATACCAAGCGCACGAATTTTCGATAAAAGAGGGCTTGTTGGTGTCTCCAATTACTTACAGCAACCTTAAATCTACGAACAGAGAACTTGAAAGTCTTCTTAGTTCTAATTTCTTGGTTTTACTTTCACCTTCATTGAAAACTGTGAATAAATGGGTAAAACGTGATAAAGTGATCCCGGAAAAAAAAACAATTTTTTAATATTGAGAGATTTAAATATTTCAAATTTTGTAATTGCAAGATTTCGATTTGGCGAAAATTCAACAATGTGAGATTTGTTTCGTCATTTTTACCGTTTTTAAATTGTACGTCAGAAAGCAGCATAAGTTCGGGTACATACGAGCACAACTTTTATTTTTGAGAAAGTCAAAAATCGTGGATATTAACATCTATCTCTTATTTAGACTTTTTATGTTAAGAAGCACTTTAGTAGTTAGTGCGTTGTTTTACAGCAGCCGGCTTGATAGCAAGGTGAAGGCAATTTGCTACATGGGCCTCATTCAGCCGCCGATTGTTTATGGGTGCCCAGTGTTTATCCAGGTTGACCAACTTCAAATGGAAAAGATTCGAGTGTTTAAAAGACTAGAGTCGGGGTACAAACGTGATTGACAGTAGACCCAAAATAAACAAAAGGAATAATTTGTTGTTAAAGCTGATTTGGGGTTACATTTAGAAAGCAATGTCTTCAACCAACAGCCTAATTTTTGGGGCGTACTACGCTTATACGATGATTAAGATCAGAGTGTGCGTCTAAGCGCATTTTATCCCTTCTGATGTATGCTTCTGCTTAGACAGTCGAGGGCTGATCTGAGATAGAAAGGCGATTCGACAAATCTACCACGTTGACCATAGAATTGTGGATAGTCAGATCCTTCAATCGGGACCGGGAAGAAAGGTTGAAACAAGAGATCAAGTTTTGGTGACTAAAATGTGAGATTTGAATGCCATTTTGTCGACCTACAGAAATGTAGGTGTATTTTAAGTCAGGGTGGCACACAAAAAATATATACTTCTAGAGATGAAAGGCATTAGAATTAAGAAATATAAAAATAATTTAAAGCGCTGACATAGGGCAATTAATTATTGATAAGAAGGCTTGTTTATAAGAATTTTTGTGCAAAAATATTGTTTAGGGGTTAACTGCCTATTGCAAGGAAAAAAGTATCACTTGCTATAAAAAGTCTTTCTAATCTTAATTTTTCGGACTTGGACACGCACAGAGAACTGGCGAGTATTGTTAGTCACTAGGTTTATGCTCTCTACGAAAATATTGAGAATTTTAACTGTTGAAATAATTAGAGTTTAGATGGCGCTTTACTCAGTTGTAGAAAAATGTGAAATGTGACATACACATGTGACACTGATTTAAACATCGAGTGTCATTGAATTTATCATGATCATCACGGCACCCGGAAATTAAACCAGAAAATTGTTTTTTGCCAAAATTGTTTTCATACAAATTCTGACCTTTTTTTCCAAGGTAAACAGCTCAGACAATCTTTCCAGAATTTCAGGCACTTTTTTTTTTAAAAAGAAAATTCTGCCGTTTGTTCTATTTTTAGAGATGGAAAAAAGGCCAGAAAATAAAGTTTGGAAAAAACTGCAGAAATCAAATTTCTAGTGTTTTTTCCTTTGCTTTTTTTGGAAAAAAAGCCTGAGAATTGTATTTTACATTATTTGAAGTAAACAAAAACAGTTCTAACAGTTATGTACTGTTGCTCAAGAAAAACGTTGCTACAGGCGCCTGCCTGGCAACTGAACATACGCTAAGCGGAGCAACGGAGTTACGTGAGCGAGTGTGAGCCCCACAAATGGAGTTAAAATCTTGAAAAGACTGACGACTGAAACGAAACGGGAGTTCAAATCCTGAAAACCCGCAAAGCGGGCCGGAACGTCGCACGTCGACCCTCCGCGCGTTATGTACAGTAGAGCGCCACCCCGGGTGACTGTTATTTGTTTCTTTTTACTTCATCAAATTTTATGGTGTCTTCTTTGAAAATAAAAAACATTTTCTGGTCTTTTTTCCAAAATTTTATTTGGAAATAAGACCAGAATAAATTGATTTTCTGGCCTAATTTCCATTTTTTTTCTTGCTCTTTTTACATACCTAGCTGGCCCAAATTCCAACATTTCTGGCTTATTTTCCAATATAATTTCTGGCCCTTTTTCCTATTTTGAGAAAACAACATTTTCTGGCGTTTTTTCCAGAAATAACTGCTGGCGCAATTTATTCTATCGTAATTTTCATAATTTAAAACAAAAAACAAATATATTAAAGTGAACATGTGTTTTATTCACTTATAATTGCTGCGCTGTAGAAGTTTTAATAAAACACGCCTAATATTCGGCCCTAGCGAGGTATCCGTTCGGAGCGGAAAATTGTCCGCAACGCATACTTTGTCGGAGGTTTAAATTGCTTTCGAGGTATCCTATCGGAAAGAATAATAATACACAAATGCGTTGACGCAATTTGCTACGTGAAGAATTTTTTTTTATAAATTCATATTCATATTTCGGAGAAAAATTTCGAACAGCTATTCGGAAGAATACCTCGAAGCAAAAATCCTATACGAATCGTACAAAATCGAAGAATTTTCCGCTCCGAACGGATACCTCGCTAGGGCCGATATTGTTTAAGGAAAAATACTTCGGTCAAATTATAAGTTTGCAATTTGTTATTGTTTTTTATTTGACAAAATTAATTTCCAAAAAATCATATAAAATTTTTTTTTTGAAAATATTTGTCTTAGAATTTCCACAAATTGGAAATAAATACTCGTAGTTAGCAGATGGCTGCATCATTTTGAATAATCACATTGCGATCAATTTTTCTCTAGGAATAATGTGGTGCAAGACAAACAACTTAGAATGATTTTATCAAAGAAGAAAGAAATTATTCTAAAGTTTCGAAATTAATTTTCAGAGGGGAGAATTAATATCTTCAGATGTCGTTAGGAGATTTGTGAAGAAAGATTTTTTGGTGTCAAATAACCTCAAAAATATCGACAAAAAAAGGATTTTTTTTTTCACTTTTAGATCTCAGAAGTGGGATTGTAAACAAAAGAAATATTTGTATTTTTATTTTGGGTTAAACAAAAAGGAACAAAACTTTATTTATATATTATTATTGGATTTATTAAAAGCTGCATTTATATTTCAGAATATACGGAGAACCTGAGTCAATTTAGCCGTTCCCGATGTCAGATTCGAATTCGTGATATCAAAGACCTTTGAAAAAGTATAGCTTAATTGGTTTTCACATAGATTTTGGCAATAACTTGTCTCCCTTGTCACTTGTGTTATGTTTTCTTAAGTAATAACTAGATAAAGCCTCCTGATCCTGACGTATGTATGAACAAACCAACAGCTCGAAAGAAAAACGCAACTTATTTTTCAAAATTCAATTTCGCTATCTTTGTACGGACTTTGGTATAGCAAAAGTGATTTTTTAATATGAAATTTTTTAGATATATATTTAGATTTATCGTATTTTTATTAGAGATAGATTTAATTTTTTTGGGCTAGCGTTCAAGTTCTTTTAAATGAATTTTGTTGAATTTTTTTTTTTCAAGACATTTCTATATTAATAACAAGTTTTTTTTAAAGATATTTTGATCGGTATTTCGATGAAAAGGACTTACAGGAATAATCTGCAAGTCCATATGGTACGGTTGTCGACTCATTCCACCGCTTCTGACTATATTCTCGATGACAGCCATCTAAGTCAGTGGTACGTTCTTTGTACGCCACCCCAGAACGGGACCTCTACAAGTCGTTCCAGTTGTTGGTTGGCCTTACCATTCGCTGGATCAAAGCTATAGAAATTGGTTAAAGTAAACAAAAAGAATAAAATAAAATGAAATGTTTTTTTTGTATTGAATGCTCGATCGTCTCCTTTTATAAAAGAACAAAAAAAACGTCGAACTTTAAAGAATTTATTTTATAATAATTTAATATAAGGTTATCTATGTAGGTATACAAAAAATTGCAAGGTTTTACCTACGTTAGTAACGACGGATTTGTTTCTGGTTGATACCAATAGCCACCCATTTGCGGTGTGGTATGGTACGTTGGCTGGTGCGTTGGATGAGGTGGTTGTGGCACCATTTGCGGCGGAGGTTTATGATCTATCCAATGTGGCTTTTGATCCCAGGGCGCTTGCGTGGGCGGACTTAAACCAGTTGGAGGAAATTCTAAAAAAAATAAATAAAAAATTTAAATTAATAAAAATAAATAAATTAAATAAGAAAATAATAATTTTAAGTAAATAGTGTTAAATCCATATGTAATTTTAGTAAATAATGAAAATTAATAAAAAAAAAATAGCTACTAACCAGGTGATAATTCGGACACAGGCGTACTTGATGGTGTCGGGCTATGTCCAGGAGGTAGGTAATGAGATGGTGACCCGCTATTCGATCCACCGCCGTTATTACCGCCTGTAAATAAAAAATATATAATATAGTAAAAGTAAGTTAAATATTAAATGAAAAAAAAAAAAATAAATACTAAAGTTGCTATAAAATTATATAAAATATATTTGTCTTAAAAAAGGGGCACATTAGATCTACAAATCGCAGTGCATTAACCCCCAATACAATTCATTCAAAAAAGGAATCTTAGTTCTTGTTTGATATTTTAAAGCTTTCAGCTGACATACCTAACGAGTTTTGGGCAAACAATTTAATTCGTGGTGTAGCACGTTCAAAAATGGCATTTCTGTACTTTGAAATTTTAGAAGCTATTTCAAAAATCAGGGCCAAAGGTGAATTTCTTTTTTATTGTATTTTTATAAATTCATATTTTTTTGGTAAAAGTTTTTTCAGGGTTGTACTGTTTCTTGCACGGATTGAGAAATTCTCCAAGAGTGTATCTGGTCAAGATCAATTCTGCTCATCTTAACCGTTCCAATCGACAGAAAGTTGTAGTTCCTCTCTATTCCTGGTAACATGCACACAGGAATGGTTGACAGTTGTTAGTCCAAAGTTTTAGTTTTCTACGAGCTGTTGCTCATATTTCTTTTAAGCAATTATGCGAGAACATTTATTATTTTTATTTAATTTTTAATAATTATCATATAATAATTTAATTTTAACTGTCGAAAATCCCGAGTCCCAAAACCTCAAACTCAAATACCAACATTTTATTAGTATTTAAAATCGGCCACGAGATTTTTGTGACTAACATTTTTTATCAAAAATGTGTAAGTACTGAAAAAAGTACTAAAATGTACTAACAAAGTATTGAAATTTGATAGTATGAAGTTAACTCAAATGTGTCAACATTATGTTGCAGAAGTCCATCCAACATCATAACAATAACAAGTTCAACAAGAGATTGCAATCAATTAAACCCAAACCAGGCGCCTTCAAGAACATCAACAAGGTGATTTGGAAAACATCGCCGATGCCGGAAACCATTATCACCAACAATAAAGAAGTTGCAACGACACAGGACAAAGCAGAGGCATTTGCCGAATATTTTGAAGGAAACTTCATCCCCGACCCATCTGCAGATCCAGTCTTCCTTGATGAAGTGAAGGATTCTATCCAACAAACCTGGCACCCAACTAGTGACCCAGTTGACAGCCCAAAACTGAGCAACACAGCAGAAATAGCTCAAATATACAGTAGCTGCAGGCCTTAGAAATTAACCGGACCAGATGGAATATCGAACTTTATTATCAAGAGGATGCCAGAGACAGTACTGATCGTTTTAACCATCATCTTGAACAACTGTGTCAACGTAGCGATCCTGAAGAAAGGTGTCAGGAACATGATCTCTAACTATGGGCCAATATCGCTCCTCAGCAATCTCAGCAAGATTTTGGAAGAGCTGATACTAAGGAAACTTAAGAAGTTCTGCAGTGAGAACAACTTAATACCAGACATGCAGTTTGGTTTTAGAGAGAAGTACTCTACACTACACCCACTAATGATGAAAGAAAGCATTCGATAGTGTCTACTAAGACGCTCTTATAAACAAACTACATCTGCTACATCTACCCCCGCCACTAATAAAAATTCTTTTTTCGTTTCTTTCTTCAAGGGACTTCTTTGTACAACTAGGAAACTGCACTTTAACTATGAAAAACGTCAAAGACGGAGTCGCACAAGGTTCAAAACTTGGCCCCTTCCTCTACAGTCCGATGACATCAGACCAGTCCATTCCAACCGGTTGTGAAAACCTGCTGTATGCTGATGACTCACTTACATAGGTATGCAACCTCAATGTCACCACTAGTCGCTGTCCAAAAAGTAGAGGCTTATATCCACAGACTGTGGATCAATACTGACGAATCGGAGCTTGCCTGCTTCAGGAGACCTCGTGAGTGCAGATCTCGCTCAGCAATTACCTGCAGAAACTTAGTTCTGAAACTTCCAGATGGATCCACCATTGCAGCCAAAAAGAACGTCAAGTACATGGGTATCAACTTCAACGAGTTGCTAAGGTTCAACCCGCACTCAATAAGTATACTCAGAAAATCCAACTGGGCATTCCACCAGCAACACCCTTTGATGGTGCTCATTTTTACAAACAACTTCTGAGGCCAGTTATCAGCTATTGTTTACGATCTCAAAGACAGCGATGAAAGAACTTCAAATATTCGAGAGAAAGATTCTAAGAATCTGCACCGGACTCCAATTCGACCCGCAGCGGGCAAAACAATACAGGAACGAAGACCTTTACCCAGAAGCAAAAATAATACCGCTCGACAAATAACTTTTAAATTCGGCAAAGAAGCTGGTGCGGAACACCGTCAATCACCCTAATCACCTAGTGACAAGGATGGCCACCGAGCAACGACATTCCGAGCCGAGGTAACTCAGTGTGATGGAAATCCTGGACGACACTATTTTCACGGACATCAGCGAAGCCGCCATTCCCTTCTACGCTGACACATGGTCAGCCTATCGCCGCAGCTAAATGCCAACACTTTTCCAAATTAAATCCAAAACCCCCACTGGACAACCGGGACGGAATACTTTCTTAAAAAAACACGGCTTATATAAGATCAGTTTCAAGAATATCAGCGAGCGTGAGTTAAGCAAACATCAAATCATCAATTAATTCACAATTATTACTTTTCCGTTCACAATGATTCAATAGTTAAATAAACAGCTCTATTCCCGTATTCGATTTGATACAAATTTTCGTTTTCTATTTTTCAAATGCGATTCGTGAGGGATTCATAAGCATCACGATAGTAGCAGAATAGCGCTAAAATAAGAATTCTAAAAACAGTCAACGCACATCTTCAGTGGTTCATTTAGGCGAAAGTAAAGGGTTTTTCAACGCGATTTCCGAACTTTGATATATGTGGTTGCGGCCATTTATTATAGAAGCTAAATTGGCTGTATTATAGTCTGCGTTTCCAAATCAAAGTGGAGAGTTATAGTGTTTAACTTCATGTGGGTCTTTTGTTCGAGCAACATTTTACGGTCGCCATAATCATCCTTCCTGGAGGATTATTTGCAACGTGCTGGATAATTTCGATTTGCCCGTTTCAGTGATTCTGCTGAAAATATCGTCACTTTCCGTGAGAGGTCGGCCATGCCGATCGTAAGAGCTTGGCGAATTTTGTGTCATGAATTTGGCTTAATCCTGAACAAACTTCAACTGGCCCAGAAGCTCACAGTTAACGACCAAGACAACGACTTATATTCGCTGACTGGGTTCTCGAGCAGTTGAAAGTTGACAGCAATTTGGGTCGATAAATCATATTCAGTGACGAGGCCCATTTCTGGATGAATGGGTTTGCCAACAATCAAAATTGCCAAATTTAGGACGATCGCAATCCACACGAGATCCACCAAATTGTGAATTGGATTCAATAGGATTTTGAGCGAGCGATTTCCGAACATAGTTATATCTCGAAGCGATGTAAAATGTCCTCCGAGTGTGATTTGACCGCCTTAGATTCCTTTCTGTAGGGTTTTCTTAAGTCACAGGTCAATGCCAAAAAAACAATGCCTGAAAGTCAAGATAATCTATCCCAATGGTTAAAATCAATGATTGTATGCACCAGATCTCTGGAAAATTGGAAAATTGCCTCACAGCAAAGACCCTAGCGAAATTTGAATGATAATATTATTATATACATATGAAATAAATAAATAATTTAAATGATATCACACTCTCGCTTCAAATTTTAAGATAGGAAACTCTTGATGGAAAAACTTTTATTTTCAAAAGTTTAATAATCGCAAAAATAAAGTTGTGATTTTTGGAGGGAAGCTATTTCCTTTTAGCGCAAAGCATCACCAATTTTCGAGTATTATTATAAAAACGCAAAATTTTTCAACTATGCGCAGCTTGTCCTGTCATTTTTCGAAAAGTTTAAAAAAAAACTTCGCACACAAACTTTATGGAAGGCACCTATTTTTATTAACGATTTTTGTCACTTTTGCCCGACTTGTTCTGCCATCTGGCGGAAAAATGAAAAAGCTCACAAAATTTAAAATTTGACAGTTATTTTTTCGTTAATTTCAATTTTCCTAAATCACTACAGACGTTTTGAGCTCAACTCTCGTTTTAAAAAAATGGAAATATAGTTAGTAAAAATTATTCTTTGGTAATTATTTATTAATATTATATATGTATTAATGTTTCAAATCTCCCCAGTAAGCAGTATTGAAAACCCAAAATACTGGAGCTAATTTCACTCTCAGAAGGTTTCCCTTTTATATCCATTTAAAGAAGAAACATTCTTAACTGCTTAGATGATCTATATTTAAAGTCAAATAGAATGTATCTATTAAGACAAACTAAAGAAAGGTATATTTCAGTAGAAGATTCTGAAACACCCTGTAACGCATGCTTCTTAATTTCTTTTAAATTTGATTGAATTGGAATTTTCTGTAAGCTTCTTGCATTTGGTAACAATTATTCCCAAACGCCCTGTAAATAATTTTTTTGTTTAAGGCCCCAGTTATAGCTATCATTGAAATGCATCATTGAAAATTTTCATCTGCGTTTTTAAGACGATTAAACAAACTGCAATGGCTATTATTGTTACCAAAATGAAGCTAATGGCTAGTAGAATTTTCTTACTCTAAAAAATACAAAATTCTGATTTAAACTTTCTTTTAAATCCACTTTTATTATTTCACTGATAGAAATCAATTTCAATGAACAGCTGATTTTCGTTTCTTTGATATGGAACACAATTGTTCCACTGAATGTGTTCGATTCTCTGTCTATTCTCAAATGTCAGTTTTCCTTTCAATGATCAACTCTAACCTCAAATGCATAGAATTGGTTGTAATCATCCATGGACAGGATCTTTTACTGAAACCAATTTTTCAATGATTGTTATAACCGGCTACTCAAAAGAATAAAGTCAGCATTCCACTGATTTGTTCCAATGATGCATTTCAACTTTTTTATCCCTGGAAATTTCCTTCAAGCGGACAAATAAATCGTCACGGTATCCATATATTCATTTAAGATTTTAATTTTGCAATGGAAAATGTCGATATGAGCCACTGTACGAATCGACTTTGACAGCCGCTGTCAGTGCGATCACTGATCTACAACCACATTTCCATGATCATTCAATAACCTTACTTCCATATTCATGTACATTCAAACTTAAAATAAAACAACTTACCACTATGCATATTTTGATTTGGACTATGGGAACCAGGATTTTGTCCACTACTCAATGGCATTCCACTTCCAGCACCAGGACCTTGTGCGGCTTTCATCATTTTTTTGTACTTAGATCTTCGATTTTGGAACCAAATTTTCACCTGCAACAAAAAAGTAAATAAAATTTAGTAAAATTTATGCTTGCAACTTCAGCTCACTATAAAATTGTTCGTAAATAAAAACAATTGGCAAAAAAAAAAACTTCACAGCAAAAATAAAAAAAAATAAAATAAAACGTTACAAGGTTGCCATGTTTCACACATCACAGCCGCAATCTATTCTGATCGTCTATCTCCATTGAAATTGCAGTGTATTTTTTTTGTTTTGTTTTTGTTTTTCAAAGCTTTACCAACCTCAGTTGTATATCTCAGAGAAATAAAACAAACCCTCTACCCCGTTCTCAAGCCCCTGTCGTTAAGTAGTATATGAACAGCAAAATAATAAAAAAAAATCCCCAAAGCTTTGGATTCATTTGAAATTTGTTCGTTACGCGAAGCACTCTATCATTCTATTCAAAAGTCAGAGAACTGGTATCTGTATCTTTGAACGAGTATCTACATAAGTATTTCTGCTGTGTACAAGTAAATAGCTAACTTTTTTTTGTATCTAATATACAAACTTATACCTACTCTGTTCTTGCAATGAAGGTCGTCACTTTATATATGGCTTAGGCATGTACTAGAACAGACTGAGGCAATAGCATGCGGCAGCTATTGTGTTTTTTTTTTTTTTTTTATTGTAGGTAGTTTCGGTCGTCCCCAGTCCATACAAACATACATGCAGTCTATAACGCTTTTTGAGATTTTAATCGAGGAACTAGTATGAAATTTTTATTAAGTAGAGTAGGTTATAAGTTTGTGTTTTATGACACAGACATAAAGTAGTAAACAATTTTAAAGCTGCCACAACCCCAGGTCTAAGCCCAAGCCATCGTCGTCGGTCGTTGGAGGTATCAATTACTTTAAACTTTACTAAAGACCCCTGTGTACCTGGTTAAGAAAAATAATTTATGAATTTTTAAGTGAATTCCCATTAGTATCTCAAAGATACTGGCTTTATATCTCAAGAATCAATTTATTACCCATTTTACTTACTTCTCTACTTCTCTATAGACAAATGAAATATTATTTATGAATCTTAAAAAAAAAAAAAGAAACAAAAAACCCGCATTTATTATTTTTGTATCTAATTGTTATTGTTTCTACACCTTCTGAAGTCGTTAATCATTTGAGATTTCGATCGATTGTTTGGGATTTCTTGCGGCGGAGATTTCATAGGGGCCAGTTAAGAGTTAAAGAAAAGATCAAGCTCGATGTATTAATCAAACCTCTGGCATAACGATAAAAAAGAAAGTGGTCCAAAAATATTGTCTGTGTATTCCCCGAAAAGATTCTTCACAAATTCGATTTCTGTTTTAAAGTTTTAGTACTCTTAATGATTCCTAGCAAAAATGTATTAAAAAATCAGACGGCAACCATTGGCAGTGAAATAAATCTGAATTTCACCATCAAATATTTCATTTAAATTAGTTTTTAAAAATTTAAGTTAAACCAGCAAGTATTAGCGTCTTAGTTGTGGGCTTAATTTGTATTCTTTCTTAATCGGGAATTGAAGATCATCAGTCAAAATTGTAGGCGCTTGTTTTGTTGTTGTTTTTAAGGCATTTCAATATCAAACATTTTTACTTGTTTTGATAGACTTTCGATTTTAAGAAAAAAAATAAAAGTGAATAATGAGGTGTATCTGACAGATAAATGATATATGTTTGTATTCTTAAAGGTCAAAGTTGAATTGGGGATTGGTTATAGCGCAGAGGGGCATTAGATGACATGATGGTATTTTTTTTTTTTATTTTGGGGAATTTTGTTTGTGCTGCTGTCAAGTATAGCTATATTTTTTTGCGAATTTTAATTTTATTCAAATGTCAAATAAAATTTGATAGACATTCATGAGATTTGCATGAGAGACATGCATTCAAGGTTAAATTCAAACCGAGATCGAGAGTTTGCCTTAAGCTGAACAAATAAAATGAGATGTTATTTGATGGGATGAGTCATTTTAGTTGGTTATGTTGGGTAATTAGTTTTTTGGCAAATTGGCAAAAACAGTCTGGCGAGAATTAGAATTGAAAACCTTTGTTTCTAATTTTGCAAGGTTTCTGAAAATTTTCCGAATATGAATATACATAAGTGGGTAGGTAAAAAAAGCGACCGATCGCAGTTCAGCCTTGTGGCCAAATTAGCGCTAAAATGCGCCATTTTAATACCATAACTCGTGTGAACCTGTGGATGGGGTTGATATGGGAAATTGTGGACATTCCCACGTAGTCATCCAGTTTGGATTAAGTTTAAAAATATAAAAAAATTTAGTTCAATATAGATACATAGCTACTTACGTTATTAAGGGATCAAGTACAAAAAGTTCGTCAAGATTTTAATCAAAAAGCTCTCAAGCTTTCTCAATGTACTGAACTTAGTTTAATTTTTGAATTTTCAAAAAATATGCGCGAATTTTTGAATAAAATGAAATTTTTTCTGATTCATAATCAAGAAAGGCTATGAGTTGAGTATAAAACTGGTATACCAGACTTTTAATAACCAAGAGAAAAAAAGACAAATTTTAACATAAATAAAAGCTACACACTTTGTACCTACGTATCTAAAGAAAATAAAGTCGTGTATTGATCGGAGTAAAATCACAAAAGATTTAATTAAAAGTTTAAAGTTTGACACTCTTGTAATACTTTTATAAAATAAAACAATCTGAGGTATTTACAAAAGTCTTCTTTATTTTTGTTTGTAAGGCCCAGAAATGCAATTATGCATGGAATATGACATCGCTAAAATGCCCGGCTCGGCTTTTAAAGGTGTCATGGATCCGAGTGGTCCAATTTCCAAGGACTCTTCCGCATATATCAGAGGGATGGCCTGTGTTATATTCACCTTAAGGAGATCAGTCTATTGTAGTTTATTCGCATAGACCTTCGAATTAAGGAAACCCTAAAAGAAAGAAGTCTACCGGGGTCAGATCACATGATCTTAGTGCCAATTCATTTCACCTCTGCGGGGATTACCTCATACTCAAATGGTTCATGTAGAATGTCTATCGTGGCGTGTGCTGTGTGGTTACATGGCGACATCTTGCTTGGAACCACATGTCGTCTAGGGTCATATGCTTCAATTTGGACCATAAGATATTGGTTATCATCGTTCTGTAGCGCACGTCATTGATCGTGACCGTCTCACCAACGTCTTTTTCGATAAAGTACGGATCAATAACATGACGGTACTGGCCCAAAATCCACAACAAACGGTAGCTTTTTGAGAATGCACTGTCACCTGGTGAAACCAGTGCTGGTTGGCGCCGTCCGATATAAGTCAATTTTGCTTGTTAACACAGCTATTCATCCAAAAAATTACGCTTATGGAAAAGATCATTTTTTGGGCAAAATTAAGGGCCTATTCCAAATGATCCGACGCCCAGTCAACAAACAAAGAGCGTTGTCTATTGTCATGAACTTTGAGCTCCTGGATGAGTTCAGTCTTTTACAGTTGTAGGCCCAAGTCCCGACGCAAAATTTACCAAACAGAAATCTGGGAATGGTCGAGTTCTTGTGAACGGCGAGAAATAGACTGCCTCCAGTTCTGCTATATACTTTCACGGACCTCGAAGATGTTTTATGCCGGTTATTCTTTTGAAGTTGTAATGTTGTCTCATTGACTACGATTAGATAGTCCTAAATATGGCCACCAAGTATTGAAGGGTTTACTGTGAAGGGCCACCATATCTACAGTAAAATGGCTGTAACCTACCTAACGTTTGCACCATAAAACACTTGTTTTGATAATAAAGTTTTATAATTTGGACGTGCTGTTCAATCGTCTTACTTGGCATGATGATTTAGCATCAGTAACTGAATAATAAACAACAGATTTGACAGATGTCAACAAAACAACATGGCTGCAATAGGTCAACTAATGAACTGATGGTTTATCTTAACGAACATTGGCAAAATATCTTGATATCGGTTTGAGGAAAGAATGATTATTGTGTTTGATATTAAGTATTGATAAATCATTTCTTCGTCTGATTAGAAATATCCTTTCAAACCAATATATAGATTCTATACGGTTTTAGTATGGTATTCATAAAATAAATGCCGGTGTGCCCCAGGGCTCTGTTTTGTCTCCGACTCTCTTTGTAATTTTCATCAATAATCTTTTTTCTGAAAGTTCTTATCCATTTAATTGTTTTGCTGATGACAGTAATCTCAGCTTCTCCTATTTGTTTTGGGGTTCAAGTCCTTGTCGTTAAGATGGTGATTTAGCGTATGATAATCCCACTAAATTCTTATCTCGATATTGTCAAATAGGGAACCATAAACCACGAAGAATTTAATGCTTCAAAACTTCAATGCTGTCTACTGTCGTTGAAGCAGAACTAACCTTCCATGCCGCTATCCATGAACTGTATTTGCATTGAGGAAACGGAACAGCTTTCAGTTCTCGGTATGTGCAGTGTATCACGGACCACTTTGTGTCGAATGACCATACATATATCCAACGTCGCCTGATTAGTCGTTAGGTTTCCTTCGACACGTCGAAGAAATTTCTCAACCCTTCTGATCTGGCTGTAATTTATTAAACCTGAATTCGGCCAAACCTAGACTACAATAATTCCTATATTTGGCAATAATACTTTACATACTTGAGTTTCTTGAAGACAATTGTTTGTGTTTTTCAAGTGGTCCTCTTAATGAAATGATAAAGGAAATAAAATACAGGCCTTTATTTTTTACTTTTTTGGGATATTAACTTCTATGGAAGAAATTAAGAAAAACAAACGATTTCGAAATATCTATGATTGATCAAGAAGAAAATATGTTCCTGAACTTTTAACTCCAATTTGTCAATTCCGAACTAGCTCAGAGTTAAGCTTATCCTTAAATCAGAAAAGACTCGAGATTTTATACTCTGTCCAACAAAAATATGTAGTGTGGGCAAGATAGGACGTTTGCTTCGCATTCTGGCTACAGTGAATTGCATAAATCTGTCCTTCATTAAAGATCTCACAGAGTTGTCGTAGTGTTGATTTTAAATGGACCCTTTTTTTAAAGCTCTAAAATCAAAAGCACCTCAACAGAAACCCAAGGAAAAAAAACTGAACAAGTTAGCAAATGAACAAGGGTAACTCTGAATGCACATCAATATTTAATGGGGGTTGAAATTGAATATCACCAACAGCCATAGGCCATAGCAAAAGCAATTCAGTGCATACTCAGATGTGCGGTCAAAAGGACGTCGGGTCTGCGTCAGATGCAATCGAAAATTTACGGGCGCACAAACACTTTTTTATGGAGGAGTTCTTTCAATTTAGTATGGTGCAAAAATAGAGCACGCTTCTGATTTTCAAAAAGCTCTCCCATAAGACGTGAACTGCATATTTTTGTTGGATGAAGTATAATAGACTTAGAGCTAATCTATTCATAGGTAATCATTTTAAATGAATGAACATTTGGGGGTTTATTGAACTGCGACCTGAAGATCTATTGTGTCCCCTTTTAGAGCTTGATGAGTTGCTGACTCTACAGCGCTGCCTCCAAGGGTAGCTCGTTAAGAAAATTAATTATTTGGAATACCGTCCGAGAGGATAAGTCACTTTCTTCTAACTGGTAGCGTATCTGGGATACTTCTTTCTTTGGTGTATAATTACTTCGCATCTACCTAGTATATGGTCCCGCGTTTCCTCGTGTGTATTTCTAGGCCAAGATTACTCAATGGTCTTCTTAGTTTACAATTGCCTAAGAGGAGACTCGTTACTATTGTGAGTTCTTTTTAGTTTTTGGATCTTCGAGCCTCCTCCTCTGTTTCGAATTCGTTTTTAATCATGTTTTCTCCAATTCCCTAGCAAGGCTCTGATTCTATAAAAAGAGTTATTGTGTCCTTTTTTGTTAGAGAGTCTCCCTCTGCATTTCACCAACACGTCCAGGTACCCAATGAATCGAAACATTTTTTTTTCTTACCAAATTCCTTTAACCTGCCATATTCTACATGATAAACAGTCTCACGCCAACTTATACGTGATGGTGAATGAATTTAGTGCTCTGAGAAAGGCTTTACCTTCTGACATAATGGCAAAGTTTTGGTTCTGGTAGCTTCCACTCGGGAAATGCTAGTGGATTGTCCAATCGGTATGGCAAGATTGGCTCTTGGCCTTAAGAAATTCCAGCATCATTTACTTATATCGGTATCGAACCTTCCGTGTACCACTTAATGGAATCGGCGTGTGTAGTTTTCTGTTTCGTCTACCCATTCTTCTTGCAACTTTAGTGCTCTTTAAATGGTTTTTCAATTTCAATATTTCATAATCATGCTATCCTAAGGTGTTGATGAGGTCTGTTACTGCTGACTTTGAAAGGCATTCCCTTTCCCTATGACTTAGATGTACATTTGCCGAACCCAGTGCCCTCCTTAACAAATCTCATAATGGCTTCCTTAGCAGCACTTCCAACAACTGTATGTACTGGGGCCAGGTGAAGAATAGCATACATCGCTGCTATAGGACAAGTTTGCATTGCTCCAGAAATTTCTAGTGCGTTAATAGTTGTTTCCAATGCGGTTCTTTTGAGTCATGCAATCGCACCCTAGGTAATGATGGGTCTTACCATCATGGGTATATTCGATGTGTCTATTCCAGAGGGATCTAGTGTGATTCTAAGATATTTTAACTCTTTTTCAATTACTATTTTTGTTAGCTTACCGGATAGGTGTCATGCGTCGCAGAAATCTTTTCTTGGTAACTGGTATTATATTGGTCTTTTAAGGGTTGATTGATAGTCCTGGTCTTCTCTCGATTATCATCGCGAGTTTCTTCAAACTTCGATAGGGCTGTAATAACGATATTCATCAACGGAAACTATACAGTGTATGCCTTAAGGGGTGAGATTTTCAAGCAGTTCAGCCACTACAAGATATCACAAGAAGGGTGATAGTAGCCCTCCTTGCCGACAGCCTCTTGTTGTGTTGATCTTCTGTATATTTGTTCCTGGTATATTCTCTGCTGTTCCTGTGTCTATAATTTCAGCAATCCATATAGTTATGGTTATGGGTACCCTTTTTTTTACTAGGGCTTTATTGACAGTAACAACGAAGGTTCTAGGTCTAGGAAAGCAAACAAAGCTGTTTCGTATGTATCTAGAGCTCTTTGTGAGGTATTAGTGCGTTCTTTAGAACTACCCTAACTATATAGCCTATAAATATAGCGCAAATCTTGTGTCGAATATCGCATCACGAGTATACTATATCAGTAAAAAACTTTGCCAAGTGGTTGTCTAATTGACATCTATATCCAAAACAGTATATCACGCAAAATGATCTAATGAAGACCTGCCAATGGCAAAATGGATGTACCTACATAGCTGCAACTTAGTTCTTTTTTTTTCGAGTGAAAGTGAAAGCGGCTATATAATGCTCACTTGAATTCTCACTTTTAATGAAGAAACAAGACTTTGACAACTTTTAAGTAAAATCAAATCAGGTTGGTAAAAACAACATGCAAACTTACGAGTATATATCAAAGACTTCCCAAACGTCATTTTATTTTATTTTCATGAAAAGTAGAACGTACATACGCCGCGCCGCTCCGCCTCGCCACCGTATCTAAGTTTATATTTTTTTTATAGCAAAGCGGTTTGAATTAAAATGTTACCGTATATCGTACAACCATATTCACATACCTATACTAAACTTATACATAATGTGCCTCTAAAACAACTTTGTATGTGCCTATAATAAAATAAATACAAGTTCGTTACGCAAGAGCTGCCAAGCGAAAAATATGCACTCTATGATGATGATGATGATGGTATAGATATGGAAGTAGAAGTGACGAGTATGACGATGACTCTTTCAAATTTATTTTTCAATTTTAGATACAATTTTTTTTTTTTATTTAGCTTCTCGGGGAATTTTTTCGTTATGTTTTTTTCTTCTTACGAAAATAATTTGCATTGTATTTGAGCTGACATTGTTTTGTAACTTTTCCATTTATAAATACCTGAGAAGGGAACATCATAATCATTTTTTTTTTCTATGTCCGTATACCTCTAAAGACAACATTCTCTCATTCATCATGTGATCGAGCTGCGATCTGTAAACCTTCTTCTTCTAAGTTCGAATCGAATCAAAAAAAGATACAAAAAAAAAGAAAATAAAAAGGTAGATTTAATATGTAGCTTGTAGAAAGTCTGTCACTAATGTCATGTCGAACAGGTCTCATGGGACTTTGATCGATCAGCTATCTATGTTAATCTGCTTTGAAAATGCATAAAGGAATCAACTTTTTTCCTATTTCTACCAAAGCCAAGCCAAGGCAAGCCAAGCCAAACCAAGCCACCAGCGAGCGTCAAGTCAAGACAGTGACAGGCGTGCGAGTGTTATAAGCTTTAGAATTTCGCCTGACAGTGCAAAAACAATTTTATAACTTGTAGACACGACTCTTGCGCCATAATACCCCCAACCGAAACATCTATGATCCGACTTTGACAGCCAGACGTGACAACGACTTTACGATTCGCCGAAGGAATAGATGAAAAAATGTATTGATAATCCCTGCCAGATACACCATGTATCTACCTAGGTACGAACTGAACATTCTAGAGAAATCTAAGCTTCGCATCTTCCTATGTACTGGACGTAGATAGGCCTTCCTGTTTTCCTTGCTACATCTTAACCTGGTCACATTGAAATCGTCATTGTCTTTGTAGTGAGAAAAATGACTACTGTATACTGACAATGCCCTGACAATCTATTGAAATTCATTTTCTTCGTCTAATCTGCCTTACTACACTTTATACAAAAGTCGTCTTCTGGGTTCTTCCCAAGCAATCGGTTTTATCTTAACAAAAAAGTTCGTTTAAAAAAAAAACCCACCTCATCGCACTCACTTGATTGATTGCATAAAAATCTCATTTGACGAGATGTATTTAACATATTTATGAGTTCCTTACACAATCATCCCCCCTCTCTACACCCAGATGTCAGGAATTCAATGTACCTACGTATCTATATTCTAAGCTTGGAGCACAAGTTTTTATAACTCCCATCAAAACTCTGAGTTGGTGCTCTTAGAGGGGCAACAAAAAAACACAAAGTATCTAACGAGTTCTCGCAGCCACAACTAGATGCAGGCATTCACTTAAATTCAACATCTCTGTTGTTCCTTCCTTGAGATACTTTTGTGAAGATAGAGATACATCATGCAGATACTCTATACAGGGTGATTGGCATAAGGTGTGACAAAAAGCTAGGGCGTGTAGGTTGGACTTAGACAAGAAAAAAATCGTATGGGAGGGGGGGGTCTATTTCCCCCCGTTTAGGCGGGAGGGGCAATTTAAGAAAAAAATCACTTAAAACAGAAAAAAAATTATTAGAAAATAACGGTGATACCTACAGAGTAATGCTATAGCATTTTGAAAAGCCAGAAATACGTTCTTTAATTTTGTTTTTAAATAAAGTTGTTCGAGTGAATAGTTTTTGAAAAATTAATTTTCAAAATCAAAATTTTGAAAAAAAAAATGAATTTTTTTTTTTTAAACAATTTTTTTTCAAAATTTTACGTAATTAAGTATTATTTTTTTATTCAATATTCAATGCTCTTATTAATTTTTGATCAAACACAAAAAACCGGATGTCAAAATGTTTTGTAGTTTTTCAGAAAATCAAAAATAACAAAAACTACTTTTGTTCTAAGAAAAGCCTTTTATTTTAGTTTTTACGTTTTTGGATTCTTATGTAGGTGAATTTACGATTGAAAGGATTAACTTTCTTTTTACTATTCTTTTAATTATCGTCTTATAAGCATACAATAATGTGACAAAGTACTGGATTAACCATATTTCACACATTTTTTCATTGAGAACACCTGCGTGAGAGCATTGGTTTAAAATTGACCTGCCACTTTTTTATTATGGTGGGGTCGGCTTGGCTTAGGTGCATTTACGAAAGAAAGGATTAACTTTAAATAAACAGTAATTATGTATTTTATCTAAATATGCATGTATTTATTATTTAAATTGATTTCAAGATTCAGGAACATTTTTGTTCTTATTTCGCAATTGCATTTTTCTGTCACTAGTTAGGGCGTGTAACGCTGCATTATTTAAAAAACATTCGCAGATCAATATTAATCGAATGCTCTCACGTAGGTGTTCTCAATGAAAAAATGTGTTATTGTATGCTTATAAGACTGATAATAAAAAAATTTTACAAAAAAAGTTAATCCTTTCTTTCGTAAATGCACCTAAGCCAAGCCGACCCCACCATAATAAAAAAGTGGCAGGTCAATTTTAAACCAATGCTCTCACGCAGGTGTTCTCAATGAAAAAATGTGTGAAATATGGTTAATCCAGTACTTTGTCACATTATTGTATGCTTATAAGACGATAATTAAAAGAATAGTAAAAAGAAAGTTAATCCTTTCAATCGTAAATTCACCTACATAAGAATCCAAAAACGTAAAAACTAAAATAAAAGGCTTTTCTTAGAACAAAAGTAGTTTTTGTTATTTTTGATTTTCTGAAAAACTACAAAACATTTTGACATCCGGTTTTTTGTGTTTGATCAAAAATTAATAAGAGCATTGAATATTGAATAAAAAAATAATACTTAATTACGTAAAATTTTGAAAAAAAATTGTTTAAAAAAAAAAAATTCATTTTTTTTTTCAAAATTTTGATTTTGAAAATTAATTTTTCAAAAACTATTCACTCGAACAACTTTATTTAAAAACAAAATTAAAGAACGTATTTCTGGCTTTTCAAAATGCTATAGCATTACTCTGTAGGTATCACCGTTATTTTCTAATAATTTTTTTTCTGTTTTAAGTGATTTTTTTCTTAAATTGCCCCTCCCGCCTAAACGGGGGGAAATAGACCCCCCCCTCCCATACGATTTTTTTCTTGTCTAAGTCCAACCTACACGCCCTAGCTTTTTGTCACACCTTATGCCAATCACCCTGTATATAAAATACACATTTTATTAGAAAAAGAAAAAGTCGCTCCATCAATCATCGATTAAAATTGTGATGATATTATTTGCTCATGTTATTTAGAGCAGTGATTAAGTTGTGCTTTGATTAATCTAAATTCTTGATCTCGAAAGGTTTTAAACTATGCGGAAAAGTTACATAAACTTAGTCCCTATTTGTTACTCGTGCTTGGATATTTTTTCTAGATATTTTTTCAGAAGACGAGGAGAGTGCTCAATGACCTTGGATACCTCGCATCACAAGCTTCATTTTTATTCTCAGTAAAAATTCTATGAAATAAATTTAAAGAGGAAATTGTTGCATTGAAGTCGGAAAAAAACACAAAAATATCTTTGAGATATTTTTTTCTCATTTAATACAAATTTTTATGCAGGTAGTACTCGATTCACTGCGAATAATAGGAAGTATGGTAGATGATGTGGGTTAAACTGGTAAATTGATGTGGGATTTACTTTGTTTAAGAATTATAAGAGTTAGGACCTGCACCCGTTGCATACATTTTTTTAAATTTTATTTCCATTATGGCGAAAACGAAATTCAGCTAATTAATGTGAGGGCGATAAATGCGTTGCAAAAATATACTTGATTATTATTTTAACACTGAATTACGGCAGTTGAGCACAGTATACATAAATCGAAAATACGAGTATAACCAATTTTATTTTTTAATAATCAATAAATGTACATAATTATTTCTTTCAGCTAAAAGTAAGTTATATTCAAAGACGCCATCTTTTTTATTTAATGAATATTTTTTTATTTTCTCATTGGCAGCTTAACTAGTTTTGATAAAAAAGTAAGTATTAAAGAACTTGAATCGCGGAATAATATTTGCAACAAATATTACAAAGCACACGTTTTAGAGATACGGGTAGTTACATAAAACTGAAACATTTTTTAAATTACTGTTTTTAGAAAACTAGTTATTAATTTGGTTCTATGGTATAAAAATACGAGTAAAACAATTATCGATATTATTTTTTTTTTAAAGAAATTAGTTTTACCATTGCAAACACATGTTAGTAAATATGTACTACATACAAGAGCGTTCGTAAGTAAAATGTGACTCGGGATTGTGATCAAACTTGACATAATGATAGGATAGATTATTGCAGAATGGCAACTTCCCCCATCTGCCGGTTCGGCTACAGAGTTATTGGATACGTGGATTTTCTTTAAACCTAATCCTAATACCTTATGTTTTTCGACGTACAAAGGTACCTCAACAGTAACCAATTCACAGACGACTCTTGAACGTTTGGTGGACAAATGTAAGTAATCAATGAGCCAACATTTGTACGTCAAAGGAACAACAAAGGAAATGTAATCGCTAAAAAAATTGAATTAGAAATTTTTGTCAAATTTGACACGTATAGAAGTAAAAAGTGTTGCCTGTCTCTTTCTATCTGTAGCTGTAGCGATTGGTCGAATTTATTAAGACTAAGTACTAAACAGTATCTTTTAATTCTTCGTACATATTTTTTCAATTGTTTTTTTTTGGTAAAAAATAACAGTATTGTAAGCAGTTTCAATTTTTCTTAATACAAAACTAAAACAATATTCGGTTAAACAAATAAAAGGTCTTTCCTCTTTAACAGATCCACAACAACTGATCAGATCAGTAATCATATCTTTTTTCTCTCAGTATATTATTAAATACAATCCTTATATTTTTCTTTCATTATATCTTCTTTCAGAACATTTATTTATTCATTTGTTTTTCTTTATTCTTTCTTCTGGAAGTGTTGCCACAGTGCTTGCTATACAATTTTTCTTAACTATTAAAGAAAATCTTATTTTTCTCAAAAACGTGCCAACACAATTTAAAAAAATATATGTATAATAAAATTCTAGAAACATTTTTTTTCTAGAAAGTGTTTCATTTTATAATTTGTTTGAAATTAAAAGAATAAATTTAATTTGCTTTGAATATGCATTTAGAAAACGATTTTGTCGAATTTTTAAAAACTTTGCCTTCGGGGGTTTTTAATACTACCGTAAATAATAATAATAAATCCTCTACTTTTGCATTGATCATTATACATTTTGCAGAGGATCGTTGTAGCAATATATTTTGGAATCCAAATTAATATTTTTGAATTTTTTTTTAATAATTCCATTTTGAATAGTAAAAATCAGTTTTATGGTGGCTACAAGCATCGTTCTAGTATAAAATTGAAGCCTGCCTTTATAGTATACCCTGGCATCTAAAGTTCACTTAAAGAACTTAACCGCGATAACCTGCATAATATGCGAGTTATCTTCACTGAAGCTCATTTTTGGCAAACATGCATGTCATTGTAAATAATAGTTAGTTGTTGGACTGTCGGGGTCCTGGATTCAATTCCATGTAAAAATAGAGATATATTTATTCAGGAGTAGGTACTTCGAAGTGAAAAATCGCCGAAGAAAAAGTTTTTCTCATTTAGTCATTCGGAATTGAAATGAGAATGTCAAACATGAATGGTTGAGTGCTGAAAGTCACTAGGCCCTGTGAACTGTTGCACGCCAAATTTATTTATTTAATATTTTTGTATGCAATGTTAAGTTTGATTCAAACCACGAATTATTTTTTTTTAAATCCAATGACAAACTCTATTACCGAAGAATTTATCTTAAACTTAATGCCACCCATTTTCACATTAAAATTGTGTCTACAAGGTCATCATTACATTAAGGATTATTCTCAGATTTTCTGTCTTTAAGCCCATACACGTTACTTAGAGTGTTTCTCAAGGTAGCGATCTAGGCTCCCTACTATTTGTCTTGTCTATAAACAATATTTGTTTAATCATTAAAGATTCAGACCATTCTTTTAAAGATCAAATACAAATTTTATCTATACCTACTAATCCACAAAAAGCACAAAACAACTGAGTAAGATTATTTACATTTTACGACAGAAACTTAAAAGAACTTTTGAGTCTAAATATGATTACAAGAATATCTCTCGTACAAGTCTGCTCAGTTTCCCTAAAAATGAACACTTTTATACGAACCTATTTCTTCGAGCTTCTCTTGATGTTAGGTATTAACTACGGAGCTTTCGATCTAATCAAATATCATCAAATTATAGCAACCAACTTTTAGGATTGAAGATTTTCAGATAATATTTTTACGTTTTGCCTTACAAAGGACTCCTTTTGGAAGATCAGGAGATCACAATAGCTATACCTTTTAAAAAGATCGACTATGATCGATTAACTTGCACACTTTCGTGAAACTTTCTAAAGCTGACATTCTATTTGTCTAATCAAGATCGTTAAAGTAAGTTTCGAGAAATCGAGAAAAATAAACTAGAAGTTTTGAATCTCTCTTTTTGCATTCAATTAGGCATTTCTCCTTTCTCTTAAATAGATTAATTATTTTAATGTTAATGAAATCAATTAATAGTAGTTGGAAGTTTGAAGTTCAACTGGCAAGTAAATATGTATGCATTTTCGCGTGCATAACCACAAGTGTCAAAATTAATTAATTAGCACCACTGCACTCATTTAGCAAGTCACTTTCCAAGTAACGTGCGCCCTCAAAAACGGCATTCACAATACACTTCCAGCACGATAAAATGATCAACATTAATACATAAATTCACCCCTTCCCTAGCTTGTTTGTTTTAATATTACAACTGAAATGAAATAAAATTGGCAATTAATATGCACATTGCGCATAGGGGCGCCATCTACCTAAGCTTGCAACAGCATACCGTCACAAATATGAGCACCGACATATTAAAACAAAACCGAAAAAAATAACTCCACGAAACGTTGTCAATGATCTTGTTGGTCTTGCAACATACCTTAGAAAAAAATTGATTAGCAGCAGGTCCAAGTCGAATTCGAATGAGGGTATATCCATAAGTGATGGAGAGAGAGAGAGAGAGAGAGAGAGACAGCGGACGGCCACATCATTACTAAACACCGAACACCGATGCTGGTGCTCGTATAGAAGGAACTAAGCTCTGCGGACATTGATATGCGATCACTGTATCGCGCGATCACCTGGCATAAAAGAGCAATCAATTGCGATTAGTTTGACTCTTTTTTTTTCAATTTGTTTCTTGTCCGCCGCGCTGCCACTAAGTCTTCATAAAAATATATGTATCTAGGCACGATATCACGTAGGAAGGCCGGTTGTCCAAGTCGAATGTCACTTGCATCACTTGTGTCATAAAATGTCTAGCAATCGTTCGTTAATCCGTTTTTGCGGAACGAACAACCGACCGATCCGATCGAGCAGTTTTTTTTTTTTAATTTTCTCGAAAAAGTAGGTTAGAAGGATATTCTCACTCCAGGAACATGGTGACATGGTGATCTCAAGCGAAATGACACATGACCGAGCACCAAGAGTGACAGATAGTTCGTTTTGCGGCAAATGACAGTTCCTAAATGAATATCAGTCTGCGAGTGAACTGTTATGTGTATAGTCGCAGTCCCCATGTATCTCCGCTCTGCTTTTGACCATCAGTTAAAAAGCAATTTGTAATTGAAGTAAATTAATTTATTGCCTGTTAACCCTTTTTTGAAATTTTTACTTCACTTTTAATCGAAAGCAGACTGAATGAATGAAAACCGGGGGTTTAACGCAACGAAATCAATGATGCGTGCTCACCAAAGCATCACGTTGACGTTTGTGACTGTTTTTTTTTTTTTTGTGATCGCGACAGTGACATACAACTGTATTCAGTTCCGGTCGATTAAACATTCCCAAACAACAACAAAAAGAAAAAACGCATAAAATATCGCAACTCGGCGAGGTGGACGTTTCGAGGAGAAATGTCATAGAATTGTTCATTCGATTTCGGGGCCAAAACCGATCATGGATGAATGACAACAATGCTTCCATCCATAGTTTGATGCGCCCTGTGATGTCACGTCTTGAGATATACCTTTACTCGTCTATCGATTTTAAGATTTTTGTTTGGGGAAAACTGAAAGAGGAACATTTTTGAAGTGTCCCAGAAAATTACTCAAGGGAAACTTCCCTACTTTGACATTTGCTTTAAGACTCACACTATAATTTATTCAATGAAGAAATGAAAAAGTTCTGAGTATGTCTGTTGAAAATTTTTAAATATTCTGTTGCAGTGCATATTTTATGCAAGTTCTGAAACAAAAACGTGTCACAATAGGTTGTCGGTTTAGAAGTGAAAGAATGACAATTTTAAATTAGTGTACAACAGTAATCCTTTGGCTCTGATTGGCATCAGAGAATTGGCACTGATGAAGCCGAAGAAGATATAAAGAACGAGTTGCCTTCTGGGCGCAGACTGTTTGGAGTGTGATGTCAAAGTTGTGCCCGGTAACTTCTGTGCTTAATTAGGGAATGAAGATATTTTTGGGGAATTGTAGCTTGCAAGAAACGGCAGATGAAGATGGGTTCTAACTAGACGAATTCTTGCAGGAGGTCGTAAAATGGTGATACGAGTATGTACGAGTACATTCTAATTTTCCAAGACAAAGGATCTCCAAAGCAACCTAGTGCCCTCTGGACGGTTGAGCCACCAATCAAATCGATCATGTACGAATCAATTTAAGGCACGTATTCGACGACTCAGGCGTATGAACATGTACATTTTAAGTGGCAAACGTCGGAGGAATTCAGGGCTCGATTGTTCGAAGAAAAGAAGTTGCGAACCGCCTTGAGATATCTGCAGTGCATAGAGCACCTGAGCCAGAAGCCGCCATATCATCAAAGAGGAAACGACAACAACAGTAAGGTACCAGCCATCTCTGTGAAAGAATCCGTGCTATAACGATGAATGAGTTCAATTGGAAAATGTGATAAGATACACTGCTATAGCGAAAAACAAGTCTCCCAAAGATTGAAGAGATTTTAGAGTTTTGAAGAAGCTCACGATCGAAACAGCACCTGGAGATTTTCTGCTGGTTTTAAGACCCCTTCGAAATAGCGAAGTACGAGTACCCTTGTCACCGAACTAAATGGAAAAGTTGATGTTTACAAGCGTGATTTCTAGCAGCTTTAGAATCAGTTTGATCACCAAGCATAAAAAAGATAGACATAACTACATATGTATATGAAACCTTAGAAGAACAAGGCCGAGGTACTTTATGGCTTTTCTGTCAAGCTCTTCAAATACGGAGGTAATGTTTTGGTAGGATGTAGGTATGCCCCAAATCATCAATCAAATGTGTGGAAGAAATGATGCCTGATGATTGGACTCCATCAGCTCTATCGTTAGTAGTTCCATATGGCAACGACCAAATTCGGGAATTCGATATCCCAGAAAGACTGATCCAGCTGTGTCGCATGACATTAGCAAATACATGGTGCAATGTGCAACAAGGGAACTTTTCCACACATGCACGGAATTTCAGCTATTATATGACTATTATGGCGTTTACACCGGGGGGTACTATTTTCGACCAATATGTTGGACAGATTTGATGGGACTTGCGCACGATGATATATACGTTATTAGCCTTTTTCAATATTCCACGGCGCTTAAGAAACAGGCGAAACTAGTTTCTCTTAAAGTACGTGAGGACAAGACTAAGTGAATCCTATCAAAAAGCAAAGATACGGATATATAACCGTTATGACAAACCGTCAGTATTGATAGCAGCAACTTCGAATTGGTTTTGGAATTCAATATTAACTCTTAACAAACGAGGCCGTAATTAAAATCCGACGAAGAATTATGCTAGGAAGACGCTGCTGCTTCGATTTAATATTTGGTCCTATATGCGGAGGAGGAGATAAATAAACCCGACACCTTATCAGCCCATATAATTAAAATTGCTTATTAGACCCCTAATCTCCAAATTTACTAAGCCATGGAAAAGAAGTAAGGTGTCCACTTACGTATATACTGTCACATTGAAAAAAGTGACGCTTATCAAAAATCTACGAAAGGGATTTTCAATTGGCGCGTTTAGGATTTAGTGACCTGTGGCGGACATTTTGATTCGGTGAAATTGGTCAAATCTGTTCTTTATTATTAAATTACACTAATGGCAAATTGCCGTGGCAAATAACACGATTTAACAGCACGTCCTAATAACAAAACTTTATTATCAAAATGTGCGTTCGTAATTGCAAATCTTGCACGCATTGCGCTCATCTTACGGTAGCCCTTCACAGTGGACTCTTCTACGTTTGGCGGCTAAATTTGAGACGACCAGTTAGGTAGTCAATCAGCCATCAAAGGAACGTAAGATTGGCCGAAAACATCGGCGCGGTTCGTGAAAGCATACAGTAGCACACGAGGCAATCCGAGGAATCGAACTCTTCCATTCGCTCAACGAATTTTGCAACGGTCTCAGCCCGTTCAAAATCCAAGTGATCCAAGGGCATATAGTTCATGACAAGGCAGTTTGTTGGCTAAAGAGAACCGCAATTTTGGCTGAAAAATAATCGTTAGCGATGAGGCGCATTTCTTGGATGAATGACTGTGTTAAAAAGCAAAATGGCTTTAAATGAGATAACAAATCCACACTAGTTTCACCAGGTCACAAGTCAAAAGCTATCGTTTGGTATGGATTTTGGTCCGTACTTTTTCGAAAACGACGGTCATCGTCAATGGCGAGTGCTTCAAAACGATGATAACCAATTTCTTAAAGGCACAATTGAACCATGTGGATTTAGATGACATTTGCACTGCGCTATGTGCCTTACAGAAGACGCCACATTCAGCATGAACGGTTTGATGGTTAAGTTATCACTCACAGAGTTCGTGTGAATTTGCCACGAAAGTCATGCGATTTGACCCCACTAGACTTTTTCTTGTATGGTTTCCTGAAACTACAGGTCTATGCAAAAAATACCCATGCCTTTAGGTCGAACTTAAAAACACAGATCAACACTCAAATTCGGAAGAGTAATTGTATATTGGAGCACTTAAATCCATACCACTTGAATCTTTGAGATAAAAAAAGAGTTATGTTAATACCTCACACACAGCTTGTTTTATTCCCATTCTAACCGCACTTATTGAAAAACCCTTTACAATAAGTTAGAATTCTATTCTTTACATACTTTATCAACCAAAGTTAACTGTCAATTGCTTTTATCTGTTTCAAAATTGTGATTTATTTTGTTTTCCACAATTCTCCAAATTATATAAACAATAAGGGCCATAAATGGCCACCCTATGGTACATCAGAATTAACGAACATCAGATGATTTAAATTTTATTCAAACACAGTCCAGTGTTTTGGGAAGACTTTTTTACACTTTAATTCCGAAACTACAGGGAATACATTATAACTTGTGACGAAACATTGGCCCACGAGATACAAGGAGTGGGAAATATCTTTTTCCTCGCATTTTTTCACTCTTAATAGAATTTAATCCACTTTAAAAAGTGCAGTAGAATCCAATACCAAAAGTGTAAACTACAGATTCTACTTATGCAGATTCTGGTGAAATTATTTCCCTGGAACCGAGTTTATCTCCACATACTCAAGCAAGTTTCAACTAAAAACTCAATAGTGCCCTTTCTGATCTAAGGCTACATCAAATATGTCACATTCGAAACACCGTTTTTATATTAAAAAAAAAAGTACTAGATCTCAAAGTTTTCCTCATATTCATTAAATTTATAATTAATGTGACATAAATGATTTTCCTAAGTGAAAATCACTTCGCCGCACGATTATAATTACCCAGCGACACAATCCGTACACACAATCGCCAAACATAACTTTGTACATGATAAACGCACCATAAATTAATCTCACACACTCACCTGGGTACTCGAATATGCCTGTTTGCCTACATTGTTTTTTTTTTTTTTGCAATTATGCACGGGTGACAGAATGTATCTGACATTTTTTTTCTATTCGCAAAAGACATACTTTTCCATATAAATATGGATATGCAAATTTTATAATTAACCGATCTTTCCACGCATTATCGAGCGAGCGGCAACACACGATACCCGGACGGCGGCGATTGAGATTGCAACAATCTCAAAAGCCTAGATGTCAGATCTATAATAATATGAAAAATGTCTTTGGCGCATAAATTCGCCAACCAGCACCGAACAACGAACGATTGAATAGAGTGATAGATACGAGTAGATTTGCATATTAACTTGTTCGATTCGTTTAACTTGAAGGTTTTTTTCTTTCGCGAATCCAATGTTACAAATGGTGACAATAAGATTATCTGACAGATCTAGATGTCAGCAAGTGAAGTGAGAAGGTGCCGAGATTGCTGCAAGAAAAATGGATACATTTCACTTCTGCAGCACCATTTCTATCCTTCGTTAACAGGGGGCCGTGGGAATCGACTTTGTTTTGGGCCAAATAATCATCAAAGACACATTTTGAAGTGTGTATAAAGATGTATTGTATCTGCAGAAAACTTGTGTGAGTTTGTTTTGTTTTGTGTGTGGGGGAGGAAGTGCTGGATCGTGCAAACCACGCACAGCTGGTGTTTAATAACTTAATCGTGTTGACCGCGAAATACACAAACACACATTCCTACCTACAAAGCAAAACGATCCCAAAGATACAATCTCTCAACGCAAACTTAGCCAAGAAAGAAAAAATAACGAATCAAAAAAGATACGTGATCCATGCTGCATATAAAAGTTTGATTAAAATCTCCAACTTGCATCATTCTGTAGGTATAGCTGACAACTGTGTTACTGATTGCCACTGTTAACCTGGTACACATGCTTCAAAACTTGTTTGTTTTTTTGTCGTTTAACTCGGCTCGCATACTCTTACGGTAGTTTTATTTTTTCGGATTTCTAGAGTATCTTTCGGATTGACTTTCAATTCAATGAATCAAACTCTCAATTCAGGTAGGCATTTATGTGTAATTTATTCATAACAAAAAAAAAACATAAAAATATGATCATAAAACATATGAAACAAAAAAACTAAAACATGAAAGATACAAGATACAAGATACTTTGGTACACAGATACCAAGAACGAAAAAATCCAACCAACAAACAAATATATACATTTTGATTTGATTTATGATGCTGTGTTTTACTTGTCAGTTTGATTGTGTGATTTTGTCTTGTGTTCTTTCTTGTCCGATTGTTGAGTGTCAGTGGGATGAATGGTGAAGGGTAACTCAAATGACGTCTAAATGACGACGACATGAAATGACAGTTTTGACAGTTTTGGCTAACTGCGGGCTGTCTCTGACATACATAAATGTATTTTGATTCAGTGGCTGCGGAAGGTGCACGCACCTGTTCGGCTTGATTGAAATCCCTTTTGTTTGTCGATTGGACTGGAGTCAGTTTGGACCAACAACGGTAAATGAAGCTGAATGATTTGTTAGGTCTGTCTGAGCTGAGACCGGAGGTGCAAGTTTGATGTATTTTGTTAGATTCAGGTTGTCATGATTATACGATCGGGCTTTAGATAAGAATTTGGAATCATAGTCGAAGACTTTTTCTTAAGGTAAGCATAGAAGGTCAGTTTTGAAAGTCTTAAATAGCCACTTGATGTGGTTCTTCTGCACTGTGAAAGTCTTGGTATACAAATTTTTTAATGTTTTGTGATATTACTGTGATATTGGTCGCTTGAAATCACTATTTAAATTAAGACGTTTGGTAGCGAGACAGCTTGAAAGGAGATGGATCTTAAAACTCTCAACTATTCGTGTATTCATAGTCGGAAGAAGAAACAAACGGGACCTAACATTTTTCGCCGAATCCGAGTGACTAAGATGAAAGCCACTTTTTCATGGAAAGAGTCACTTGCTCGCAAGATCTAATATTTCTAAAAAATAATATTTAAAAAAACAACTTGGTATTTTTGCTACAAAGGCTGGGAATCAATTCTCAGACCTCCAGCGTAACATTCCAATGAACTAACCATAACGTACTCGTAAGTCGAAAATTCATATTTACATAGATTTTTTTTTAACGAATATTTTGAGGCCTGTATTGTGATTGAAACTATAGGATGTCCAAAAACCAAGTCTGAGCCAGTAGCGCAACCATCGCATCGGTCTCGATAAAGTGGTTGTCTCTGTGCAACTACGACGTATAGAAGCTTGTAAATTAGCGTTGACCTGCTACATTCCAAAACAGCATTCTTTTATGAATCAATTTGAAACGATCCCGAAAGCTATGTTTTGGTCTAGAAGACAATGTGTCACTATCAAACCATCTTACTTCAATGAACACGTTCTAACTTTCTTTATTTTATTTTGATACGTTTCCAATTATTGTTTGAGAGTTCTTTATAAAAAAACAAGGCAATTTCAGACTTCGAGACCTTTGTAAAAGGCTTGTATACGAGAGATACCTCAATTTAACAAAAGGAGAGTTCATTGATGAGGAACGATAAGTTGTTACAGCTTAAATGAGAGACTTTTTATAATCGGCTGAATGTCGCTTATGAAAGTACACAACGCAGATGGTAATGGGAGTCTTGAATGTCTAGCGAAGCCATTGCATTGAAGGATTAAAGCATGTTATGGGGAAACGTGGTGTTGGTAATCGGTCCGATAATGGGGAAAGGTTTGCTGATTTCACCAACGCAGAAGGACCTATATGTTGAATCACCAGATTGTGCCACAAACAGTTGGGTTTTTGATAGATGGACAAACGAATTCAAAATAAACTGATACATTTTTAATCAGCACACGATTTAGAATTTGTCTCCAGAACTTCCGGAATAGAAGAGGAGAAGACAGGAGAAGACATAGGAACTGGCCGGGCCTATAACTGATTATTAGCTACCAGTTGCAGTTCGAAGACTTCCAGAACACTGAAGTACCCATTGCATATGGATAGTCTAGAATTCTTCAGTCCACTACGAATTTGGGGACCATCTTTTCAAAGTGTCTAGGATCGATCAGCAGCACAAGGCCCCTATCGAAAACCGTTGGTGTGATGTGAAAAATGTTTTGAGAACATCCAGTGCTAAAAGAAAAGTCAGTCAGTCCCAGTGAAATAACATTGATTGATTTAGAAGAAATCTAGGGAAAGAATGACAACAGGTATCACTGGTAAGCAAGGAGAAATGACCTAGAGCCCATGTGCCACAAAAAGATGGGAGGAGTGCACTGCAAGAAAAGTTAAGCTATATCCATTCATCATCTAAAATAGTAGAATAGACCGCAGAATCACCAGGAAATTGCGAGGGGAGAGAAGGTCGTGACACCATAAGAGCCGGTATACAAAGTTCGAACGATTTTCAACTTATTTCGAACGAGGACCAGCTTAAAAGATGACAATAGCAGATGGCTGTTTTAAACTTTTTGTTCACCAGTGAAGTTATTTCTTACTCGTTCGAAGTAATAAATTTCTGATATTTCTGAATTTTTGCTACACCTTCCAGAAAAGAAGAAGTCCCACTCGGATCAAGGCACTTCAAAATATCAAAACCATTAGAACTTCCGAAACAAGTCATCTACTAATCACTACTGAAAAAAGTTGAATTAGGACCATTAAAGTGTGAATCCAACTTTTTGCTCTGTGTTCTTTGAATCTGAATTCATGCTTTTTCCAAACCGTGACCATATTTGCAGTGAATTCATGGGGCTTGCTTTAGACCGGAGGGGTATCACACATAAATGAACTGATATTATAAAGGCAACATACCACGAATCCAAATATCTTTTTCTGCAGAAAGCATCGTTGGAAGGAATTAAAAACCCAAAGTGGAGTTACACAATGCTGGATACTGTCACCTATACTTGTTTTTCATTTTTTACATGCAGTTTTAAGGACTGAAAATGGTGGAAGTGAGGAACTCTTCCACATGACCATTTTTCACCATAAATTGGCAACAAAAGATAGACGTTCAGTCTTAGAACTTACTCATCCATCCATGTGATTATTTCGGGCCAACTGGTTGAGATATAAGAGCATTTTTAATACCTTTTGAGAACCATACCTTGCATAGCTTAACAAGATATCAACAGACGATTCGGGAAAGCAAAGTGTTTACTCAGAATGTTGCTCCAAAATAAAGACATACATTTCTATGATCTTGAAGACCATCCTCCAGGTTGTCTTTAGAAGTGTTGAATTCGTGTGAGTACAACAAGACAGCACTTATGTCTGATGGAAAATTACAAGGAAGCCAACGTTGGCCAATAGAAGGCATTTTCCGGCACAACCGTTTCCATTCCCTAAAAATTAACTTCTTGGGAAAACAGATCAAGAGCGCATTTGGTAAGACCCTTTTATGTGGCTGAATGAATTGGCCATAGCTTTGACACGGTATCAATATAAGTATAAGAAGTCTCCTTACGAAACTCTTGTGAATGTTAAAAGAGATAAACGCTATGCATAACAACGATAAAGTTTAAATTCAACAACAAAAGTCTCTCAGACCTTAAGACTTTGAAAACATATCGAGTACAATGGAACAAAAATGAGGAAGGAACAACCTTTCGAACAAGGCAACGTATGGTATTTGTGAATGTCAATATTTATCGTCAAGTTGCATAGTCTTTTGTTTCCTTTCATTGACGAGAATGCGCGACATAGCTCTTCAACAGAAAATACAAATATTTCCCCGTTTCAATGGAACTTACCGCAAAAGCTACCGCGCACAACCGAAAACCAAAGCAAACAAAAAAAAAACACAAAACGCTTTAACCTATTCCGTCACAGAAAACAATGGTCAGTTGAACGGATGAATGACCAGACCATCACTCACCGTCCTCATCGTTCGTTGTCGCTCTCGTCGTCAAGTCATCAATGTTTCACAGGTTACTGCAATCGGTGTGATGCCTGGCGATGCAACTACCACCCTCCCCTTTACCCATCTATAGCACCATCTCTCGACTCGGGAAAACATTCAGCTGAGGAAACATTTTATTCGGTGCGTTTTATCTTCCGCCGAAAAATGTCCTCTCGCAAATTTTCCAAATCCTTGTCATATTTCGTGGTAGCTTCTCCGTCAACTCTGGGATGACGATTCTCCCCGTTGTCGCTGGAGCCTCGTCTTCGCATCATTCCATAGCATCGAATACATACCACATGGCATTCCTCTGCTGATGGCACAACGCTATCTTTGGTATCTTCTGCTGGTCAATGCGAAACAATTTCATCAACTACCTCCGCGTCTTCTTGTGATAGTATCTGCCTGCCCAGCCCCTGCATCTTCCTGTCATTGGAATCACTCGCATCAAGCATCTCCCTCCCGATTGAATGTGTTTTTAATTGCGCGCCAATATTAAATTTGAATCGATTTGGTAACTCCTCATTATTTATGGAATATATGCCAAGGACCACTCATCCACTCGTCACGGCCTGGACGATGATGGTCTGACGCGGCATGATGTTTCGGGTTGGGGCAATTTCAAGGTAGAGAGATGGAAATGTCGTTGTTGAGACTTTTTAGAATTCATTTTTTTTTTTTTTGAAAAATTCCCACTCTTTCTCTCTCTCTCTCGCTCCCTGCTTCTGACAGTTGATGAAGACCGTGAAGTATTTCGCTACGAAACGGCAAGACCCTTATCGGGGGGACTTGTGCCTCATATGAGTTGCAAGTTCTTCCCAGATATGGTTCTCCATGGCACACGTGACCAAACCTTGTAATAACATCGAAAGGGCACACACAGCGACACAGCACACAACCAGCAACTTGTCATCGTGGTTCTTCATCTGATGATTCATTTTTGGCATCCGTGGCCTTACCACGCGAGTGACAATCGACAAATGATCGATTGATTGGCATATCAGAACAATCTCCAACACCGATAGCATCCTTGCTATCCTGATCTGATTACTCAATCGAGCCATGGATGAAATATTTTAATTCCTTATTTGCTTAGCAGAAGCTTAGTAAAACATCTTTAAGCTGCCACCAGTTGGTAACGATGTGAAGAGTCAGGACTCGTATGACAAGATACTTAAGCCATATCTCAATTCAAGAATAAGAACTGTCTGATTATGAATTCCGTGTCGGACTCGTGCTGCTTGTACCATCATTATGCAGCTGTGGAGGCACTGTATGCCATCGGAACGAGCTCTAACTCAGCTATATAATGATAGCCAACCGCAGAACTAATGAGAGGAAAATGTGTTGCGGTTAATGGGTGCCATTTCAGTTGCAGATACATAGATACGAAGATATTTTCATAAATTATCGGACAAATTAGTTCAATGTTTTTCCCATGAATTTTTCCAATGAATTTGGATGTTGATTTGTTTTTTTTTCGATTTTTTTTGTTTTTGAAGTGGAATATGTGTGCAACAACTGCAGCAGCAACAACAACAATTCAGCAGAAACGTACCAAAAACAATGTTCTTCATTAAGTATGTATAAAACAGAATGTGTGGCAGAGCAGCGCATGCAATGAACACTGAACAGTGGCGGCGAAAAGTTTTCAACTCATCAGTTTCTAGCTACTTTTTTCTAGCAGTAGGTGCAATGACAACTAGTTCTTGCGATACATTTTTCACATATCCAAAGGCAAATACATTTCACAAGAAACATATTTTATAATTTCCGTCCATTTGGTTCGAAAAAATGTATAGAACATTGACGAAACTGTCGACGAACCATGAACTACTAAAAGTCTGTGGTTAAAAATTTACATAGCTATAGTAGGATAAATCTTCAAAGGAAGCTTTTCGATCTGCGAATTCCAAAAGTAAAGACGCTTCTCAAAAGACAAAAGGGCTTAAAAGGTTTTGTCTATCTGTCTACCGACATATCCAAATTTATATCGCATCATCGATAAACTAAGTACACAGGGAAAATATCATGTAAGATTAACCAATTATCAGGTTGTTATTTTTCAACTTGGTTGGTGATGTTAAATACCGAACAAGACATAAGATTTGAATACTCATTTTTGTTGAAATGAGAAGACTTACTGTAAAACAACACTGTTTTAGGATCATGAAATTTAATTTCACATATAATCTTAATCAACTAAAGAACATTAACACAGTGTTTTGATTGATTTAACAGACACAATGCTAAATTAACTCTATACGAGGTTGAATTCATCAAGTTAAACATTCTTGAAATAACTTTATGTGTCCTTGGGTCGATTGGACATTTTGTAAAATTGAAAATCACAAGAGACAAGAGATAAAATAAAACACAATAAATAACAAAAATCTTGGCAATTTTGTATATGTAAAAGTATCGTATGTAGTATACATGGCATCTTTTTAAATATTCTTCAACTTTATCAAAAATAGTACCATGTTAATGAACATAACATTATTATAATTTCAAGTTAAGTTAAGTCTGTATGGAAAAGTACACCTTGTAAATTTAACAATGCATTTGTTAAATTTAAACCTGAATATGGTACTTTAGTGGATTTTGTTGAAATTTTCAAACATGAAAATGAATGGGATCAAAAATCATAAAATTTAATTTCAACTAACTGCAACATCTACATTGAACAAAATGTTGCAGTCTTCATAAAGCTCGTATGAATATCAATCCAGTTAAACAAAGTTTTTCCTCACATCCACTTTTTTTAATTTTTTTAATGAAAATACAATTTTATTTTTATTCAATCTTAACAACTTAAACAATTTTGATGAACATTTCAGAAGACATAAAGGATGGCAGAATTATAAGTTATAATTAACGTCTTCTAACATACTTTTTATGAATACCTTAGACTTATGTTAAAAGGGAACAGTCCAGGTTTTCTAAAAATTTAAACTAGATTTGCAAAAGTTTTCAAACTTCCAATAAAAATATTTTTATAAAGACTTTGGCGCAAAATTTTAAACAGTCTATTATTAAGATATTAGTATGATACTACTTGTAACTTTAAAGTAGTTTACGAACTCATTCTCAATTTTAAACATTTTCTAATTAGTATCGTACCAAAGCAAATTTTTTAACAAATTGCTTTTGAACAGTCCTAAAACAATGACAGTTCGTGAAAAAATAACTAAGTAAACAGCCTTTTTTTCACATTTGTAAATGTCAAAGAGTCATATGAAGTTTGCATGATACTAAAAAAATAAAAAAGGTAGGTATTAGATGAATTTAACTTTAATAAAATGTTGGAGAAAGTATGATGCTTTTTCGATTAAAATTTGTAAAATAGTTATTTTAACCTAGTTTCATACTAAAACTGCTTTAACATCGTACTAATTCAACTCAAATTTTAGGACTTTATCTTTACCAGCACATAGAATTTTTTTAAAACCATTTTAGAGATTTAGCTTTTTCTTAACAGTTTAATGAAGTAATTATTTTTAGAGCTAAGAATCATTAATCTCACCAAATTTGAAGAAATTCGTTCTATCCATTAAAGGACTATTCACATAAGAGCGACCAACGACCGACGAATGAACGAACATTCGCCCATTTTGACATTTCGTTCACATTCATTTTTTTTATTCGTCGCGAATGGCGTTTGCTTAGACAATTTAGAATCATTTTGAGATTAGACGCGCGTGAACAATTCATTCATTGCAGTGTGGATGGTAAGTGTTTGACAGCTCGTAGCAGCCATATTGCAATTCGCGACGACCAATTTATTTTCTCAAGTTTCTCTCATTTTAGCAACTACAACGCAAATTTTAATATATTAACATAAGATTAAACTACATTTCTACTCTTTTGTAAATATATGTTGTAAATACCATTTGTTTTTTTATTCGTTGGTCGTTGGTCGCTCCCATGGTAAAGTCCTTTAAGGCTGTTCTCCCTCGCCGTGATGTACATTTTACAACACAAATCTCGAGTTCTATTTTTTTGTAAGAATTCTTAACTTGGCTTATAGAGCCTCGATCACAAGTAAACATTTGTCAAAAAAAGGAGTGAAATGCAGTTATCATTTTGACAAAGTCGCAGGTTCCGGGCTCTTACGAGTTGTAATTTTTGTATAATTAAGGTGTACACTTTGTGATTCCAACAAAAAATGTTGCTGCTTTTCTGCACTTTAATAATGCTTTGTAAATCTCTAAATATTTCTCTAAGAAGCGAACATGTAAAATTTCAGGAAACTAGTTTTACCCGCTTGATTGATAGCAACTTTTAGGGAATTTTACCCTGATATCACAACTTGACTTAACTATTTAATGACTCCAAAATAAACAGTCGAAACATACTTGACTTGAAGTTATTTTCTAATTTTAACATTTTGTTTAGCCTAATTTAATGAGAAGGTACATCTAGAAATCATATTTCAAAATGACGAAAGACCTAAAAGCTATAAAAGGTAAACGTTGGAAATACTGATTTAATATTTTACAGAAGATCTGATTGTAATAGATCAAATATCAATTTTAGGTACAAATACTGACAACAAGAACGAAACATAACTTTGGCAGTGCAACTGCCGACATAAGTTCACATTACGTAGGACACTCCCATTTGTCTGAAATAAAAGTTCCAAATATATTTCTGGACTTGGATACTATATCCCACTCAAATGGCACAAACGTCCTTTCGGAACTTATGACATGAGGGCTTATGTCACTGCGTACAATTTGTTCTTTACTCCACACAGTTCATTTAGAACACTGCAGACATAGGCTCCTACTTGAAGACTGTATTTACGCTGAGGGAAGTAACGAGTAACGGAGTTACGTGATCTCTAAAAGGGTTACCAGCTAAGCGGTCTATTCTAGATAATGTTGCTAAATAAAACTGTTGATTTGATACAGGAGCCTGACAGACAACTTTACATACCGCAAAACACATGTTGAACTGACTTTTTATAATTTAAAAATTTTATATCTTATAAAAGGGTTTCCAATACGGATTATTTGTGAAATTTGACAGGTGATTGCGGCCATATTGTTGAAGCTTAATCTGTCAAATTGCAACATGCAGAGTAATAGCAATCAACAGAGTTTGCAAATGATTCGATTGTTTTATGAAATTGAGTCTCCTGTTAGAGCAATATTTTGAGCGCATCGCCCATTTTACGGTCGTCCTTCCGAAAGGACTACTCGCAACGTGATGGTTATTCACCGATTGAGTGAATAGTCCACCAACACCCGTACGTCAACAAAACCCCGAAAATATGACCGCTATCCGTGTGAGTGTGCATGTGCATGAATAAACTTCAACTGTACCAGGAGCACAGAGTGAACGATTACAGACAACGAAATATTTTCGCCATCTGGGCTCTGGAGTAGTTGGAAGTTAACCCCGATTTCGGACAAAAATTCATATTCAGCCACGAGGCTCATGTCTGGCTGAATGGGTTCGCCAAACAGCAAAATTTTCAAATTTGGGACGACCACAATTTACACGAAATCCAGCAAATTTCAACTCATTCAGAGAAAGTCACTGTTTGATTTTAGGCTTGCGGCATCATTAGTCTTTTAGAACGATGTTGGTCGGGTCACCACACCACCGTCAACTGCGATCACTATCGGTCGATGATATCCAACTTCTTCTGACACGAATAGGATAATATGGACACCGACGACATTTAGTTTCAATAGCACGGCGCCATGTGCCTCACAGCCCGTGCCACAATGTACGAGTACATTTTGCAGGACCTATTTCCGAACATGGTTATCTCACGCGGAAGCAATGTAAATTGACAACCGAAATCATGCCATTTGATCCCATGGAAAATTAGACGTTTCGGATAAACGCCCCCTTCAAAACCGCGGTGGACACTTGACATTTCCATACATAATAGCATGCAGGGGTCGTTTTAATAAATTTATTGATATCTCACTGAAATGGGACACAAGTCCTACGAAGATTTATGGGCTGAAGACTCAAGCCCCTGTGTCAACTTTGGCAGGGTATATTCTCAACATTCTTATTATTCTTATAAAAATAAATAAAATAAAATAAATTAGAGGCCATTAAGGCTCTCTGAGAGCCTAAACCTAGTGATTTAAGAATCTCAACCGTTTTACGTAAAATGGAGGGGGCCTAAGCTGTTCTGTCGATTCGGAAAGGCTAATTAGCAGTACTTTTCATAACAAGATATACTTTTGGAGGATTTTTACCGCTCGTCTGTAAATCCTTGGACAACTGTTTTGCAGTGGCTGAAAATCAAAATCAATATTGTCAAAGCTTAAAACAACATATGCCGATTTCATATTTAAGAAAAAATGGAATTTCGTGTGTTAAGACCATTTTTAGAACGAAATCAAACGTCAATTTGATTACAAAGTTCCTATCACTCACAAGACTTTAACTCTTCAACATAATTTCTGCGTCTCATTATAATTCCTAAGTGGCACATATTTTTTCACCAATAGTGTTACCAACCCAATGTGTTATGAAACAAAATCCACAGAGCACAAAACTTATGAAAAATGCAGAGGAAAAAAATTACATTGCATTGAATTTATTCGTTTTATGTTTTGTTTTTGTTGTTTTTTTTTTTGCCTTTGCCGCATGAGAAGTAAATAAAATAGTTTGCAACAGCGGCAGGTGCATTACCTTGACAATTGCATTACTAATGCATGAGGCTCCATATTCATTTTATTAAAATGTAGGTACTTTCCTCATAACCACTCACGTGGGGTGTGCTATACCCAAATAATTTATTTGCAACCAACATAACAGTGATTGTAGATTATTATTGATAAGTCGCATTCGCATTCATACCTTTCTATAAATTACAAATAAAATCCGAATCGAATCATTTGTTGCTAATAATGATTCCAAGTTGATACAAATTCAAGGCTTTCCTCTGTGCTGCTCCGCTATACATACTTACACTGAACAACAATTCCACAGAAACCAGAAACCATGAATCAGACAAAAATCAGAGAATCATTCAGAGTGGCATTGCAATGCGCTGCGCTGGTTGCCGCGTCGCAAAATAAAACGAATTGCGTGAGCGTCAGCGTGCCTTCGAGCGCTGAGCGCCGCCGCGCCATCTGGCCGGTCACATCAAAGCGGACACAGAATGTGCATCACTGCAACATTGCGCTACAAAATTCATAAATTGTTTTCTAATTGATGCGATCGCTATCGCAGAAATGAGAAATCTATGAATTCATCGCTGTATATCTACTCGCTACTCGCTAATCGCTAGAACTGAACTGACTGACTGCTGCACATTCTGTTGTTGAAGTTGAAGTCATGCATTCACTGAGCACTAAACTGCAGCAAAACAGATTTCTTCGTTCGCAAACGGGATCGGTTTCCGGTAGGCAGTATGGCGACAGTACCTGCCTAATGGCGATCACATCACCGTTGCACGATCGACCGCGTAGTGTGAGAAAATATGTCCCAAAGAAAAATGATGTCGGCCGATTGAGACATCCGTTGGCTGACAGGAAAATATTATATTAATTGACCAATCGCCAATGTGATATTGGATGAGGTGCAGTTATTCATCATTTATCATTCATCATCAACTCTAGACACCTTTATCTTTGTTGCAAGAGAATACTGAAGAGTCGCCGCAGCTGAATCGCGTGCGAAAATGCATAAACCGGAAGCCAAAAGCGTGAATTCTAGTTTTATCCGTGCTGCAAGATCCGCTTTGGATTTAAAGTGGATTTTTTTTTTTTTTGTGTTCATGGTGCATCACATTTTCTGAAGGTCGAACGGTTTTTTTTGTTTGTTTGTTTTCGTTTGTATTGTTTATTTGTTTTGCTATGGAAGAATTGTGAGATGGGATTTTCCGGAAAATCCAATAAAAACTTCTAGCACGAGTCATAGAGTATAAGGCAATGGAAATGAATGCAAAATATAAAGATTGTTTTGATATAAAACGTTAATCAGAAGACAACTTAGCGGTGCGCGACGAATGACCGACCAACGAACCGACCGACAAGGCGACCGACGCGACGAACGACGAAATGATGATGAAGAACAATGTAGGGAAACTTCAGTTAGGTTTAATCGCCACTGTGTGTATTTCCAATGCAACGAAACTTAAGATTAGAGTATGTTCTAAGCGAAAAGTAAAATAAATTTCCGATAAAATATCTGGGAATAAAAAATGTGTCTACATTAATGTAAGTGTGGCACCGCTATATTCGTACGTTCGATCAACGACGATCAGAGACGTTTTTGTTTACGTATTTATTTTTATTTTTGATTTTCAAGACAAGCTCAGGTGAACAAAACTGCCGTTTCTACTTGCAAATAACCAATATTGGTAATTTCTTACCATTTTCCGTTAGAACTTGTGTGGTAGATGCATCGATCAAAAAATTCATAAAAAAAATATGATTTTGATTTTTATTGTTTAAAAATGTTTAAACGTTGGAAGTGAACTTGCAAGCACGAAACATTATAATACAGAATAAACGAACTATTTCAGTTGTGATCTAAACCAAATCCCGAGTTAAAGGCCACACCGTATATTGAATTCTGTCAGTAAATCAACCAGGATTGAACGGTAATACAGGCCGCTGAACAAACCCCTAAGATTTTATACCATCAAGAACTACGATATTAACAACCGTTGAAGGTGATATAAAGGCGAAAATAAAGTATTTGGTACTGGAAACTTTTAAGTTCAAAGTCTAACATGTGTTTTATTTTTAAGAGCCATTTTTGGATATTTTGGAGTGCGATTTGGCAATTTCCAACATTTTGGTCCTTCGAGCCGGATTTATCGTTGCGATTGTGAGCCAGATTACTGCTGGTCGACGCTACTCATTTGGATTCAGGGGCATGGCGAGGGGACTGATCAGGAATCCTGAAACAATAACCATGAGACAGATTCTGCGGCTGAAATAGGCATATATCGTAGTAAAATGACAGACTCAAGAAAAAAGCGAAAAAAGTTTAGATCTATTTTGCACACAATACTAATGGAAAACCCGGCGAAACTAAACTAAACTACTATTTTACAGTTTATGGGTTAAATTATGTGGACATTTTACCAAAAGATGACCTTCAATACTCTTCAGACAAACGCTGTTTGTTCTTCGTTTAGTTCAAATTGAATTCTTTAAATTATTTGAGTTCTTAGCTATGAGTACACATATTCTTCAAAACCACATCCTTAGAAGAAATAGAAGCGGTCAAATATGAACACCAAACTAATTCCGGAATCCACTATTAATTCGAACAAATATTTCAAAAATTTTCATCTCAAATTAATTTTGAGATTTTTAAAACTTTCAAAATAATGACATCTACTTGCGTTAAAAAGTATAAATATTTTCTTTGCAATATTGTTCGTAAGATCTGTTAACTTCTTCCACAAAAGAACGTCTAGCATCGGTGTTTATTATTTTTTCTTGCACTTCTGCACTGTTTGAAAAAAGTTCCTAATGTAGTTAATGCTTTAAGCTGGGATTCTTGTTCAACTTTTTTTTCCGATACCGATTTATCTTTGTGTTATATACATTGGTATGAGACTTCATTCCTCTGAAAAAAAATCTTACTTCCCCTTTTGACAAATATATGTTTTGTATTTTTACTGGTCAAGATATGTTTAAGACTTTTTACTTCTGCACTTTTTGCAAAAGTTTAAAAATTAAAGCGATTTTTTAGCAAGTTTAAAGTATAGTCTTACGAGTATTCATTCATTATCAATGAACACATCTATAGAGTCTGAGTACCTTCATGAAACATAAATCGTTTCCACCACTCACGCTTCACTACATTTCTAGAACTTATTTATCGTTGCTCTGGGTTTGTTTTTGTTCAACGTATAAAATTTGTCTGCTAACGTTGTCACATACCAAGAAACTCAGATAATATTATTTCACTTGATATTATTTCAAAAGCATTAGAAATTGGCACCAAGCTCTAATATCGTAAATGCATGCTTTTGTATTTCTTTGAACACAAGTCGAATAAAATAGTTTTAAATCTGATAGTCAGAAGCTAAATGACTTTCTCTAAATTCATAAATGATCTCCTGTCTGAAACTTTTTTGCCATTAAATCGTTTTACTTCCAAAAATAATATTAGTTTTATTTTATATTTTCTGATACAAATCCTTATCCTTCGAATGTAGATCTAGAACGGGAGTATCAAAATCAATTCGGTGTATAATTTAATGCTTTAAAAAGTCAATACCGTTTCTGTAGTTGTAGCGAAACACATCTGCCATGCCGCCGTTTATGAGTTATTGTTGTTTCAAGAAACTGAACACCTTTTTGTACTCGGTATATGAATCATCGCAGATCATCTTTTGTGGATGGAACACGTATTCGATGTAGCCGAAAACGCTGCGAAGTACTAAGGTTTTCTTCGATGGTACAACATTTTTCTGTCCTTTCTCAAAATTTATATATACGAGTATCTAGGAAGATGCTCCTATAACTGACTCGAGTCTCTTGGATAGAATTTAGAAGAGCTTTAAAAATGCCACACACATGATAGGCTTCAAAAAATAATGAATGACGATAACGGACACATTTATATCACTTGAGAACAGTCCCAATTTTCCATGTTTCTCATTATTTAAATGAGTAGGGTTCTATGAAATTTCCAGTAGCATTCCTACCTTAAAATAATTCAACTCTAATACTCATTATTCTAGAAATGCTTAATAGTTTACACAATTTCGGACGCATTCTTAATTACAGTGATTCTTTATTTAGCGGCACAACACGAATGTGGAATGTTTGACATAGCTCTGTTTTTCCACCACAATTCGATAAATAAAACATTAAAAATAGATCTGCATCGGAATATTTTCTTAAGACCTACTATCCCAATTCTTGCAGCTCGTTCAACATTTTGAGGTTAGTAAAAACCCCCTTCGATGCATGCGCATTATAAACAAAATGAATATTTATTTATTTTTTTTTAGAAGAAGACAATAACAAATTTTGTAGAAATATAACAAAATATTTCGAAAAGTTTTTTCAGGTTTCTCTTTGGAAAAAAACTTGATCACCGGAGTAATTATCGAAAGCCCTCTAGGAATATGCGTACTAGAGTGACCGCAAAAAATTGATTTTCGAAATCGGGTCGGGGGAACCCCATATAATGATCAGTCTTTGCAGATTTTTAGGCAGCCAAAATTTCAGGACGATTGGATAACGCTAAATGGTGCCGACTTACGCTCAAAGTTTCAAAAAACTCTTTTTTTTTCTATTTTGCGAAGTAATCTAGCCCTAGCTCCTAAACAGCTGACCCTATTCTCATTATTTATGTATTAAATTAAGGGCCAGTTTATTTACAGCTAATCATCATTAATCAAAAATTATTGTGACTGCCTAATCCACGAATTTGCCTATTAACCAAAATTTTTGTCAATGAATTCATATTTTGAGTTGTTAATATATCAGAATCGCTAATCAGCCAATATTGGGTGATTAGCTCCATTTATTCAGAGCCTGTGAAAATCTATTACAGATTTAACAAAATATGAACAAATTAGGCCTTAACATAGTACTGTTATACATAATTCACATGCTAAATCTGAATGTCACATACCAAAAAGCTTTCAAGTCGTTGATTAATTAGCACTGATGCAAGTTCGAACAAACAAATTCGCGCTTTGTATTTTATTATTATATTTTTTATATAAATAAATTGACTAATTAAATTAAAACAAAATCGCGCTTTTTATTGTATTATTATTTTGTATGTATAATAAATTGACTGATAAAATATTGTGTGTTATTTCTGTTGTGTTTTTGATAATAGTTTTAGTAATTTAAAGGATTTTACAGATATTTATTGTATTCCCTGATATGGCATCCACATCAAATATAAAAACCAGAACCCGTGAAAAAATATTTCTTATAGGCTATGCGTCTCATCAAATAACAGGTTGTAAACTACCCTCAAATCGTCCAACTTTGTTTTTTAATTTGCGAACTGTGAAGTTAAACCTGAAAGAATCAGCAAAACTTGTCATTCGAGAGGTACTTATTTTTTGGGAAAAAGCAAGAATTCCATCAAAATACGAAAAAGATGCAATTAAAAAATTAGAGAAACTATAAAATGAGTGGAGAAATCACCAACGAAATAAAAATAAGACATTTGAAACACACAAAAAACAAAATTGGACAAGGAGTTACTTCACCTGGCGTGTCGTCACCACATTCTTGAAGTTTTATACTAAGAGGTATTTTTGACTGGGAATTGGGTTCAACCACTGGACCTCAATCTGATATTTTCAAAAGATTTCACAATGAATTGTCAAAAATAGACCCTAAATCATATAACACAGGCATCAGTGATAAAAATGTTAAAAAACATCTAGCCCCTGATGTTATAACCCAGATTGCAGGTGAATTAAAGGTCAAACTTAACGAATGTCCGCCTAGGGATGACTACAAAGAATTTCTACAGTTGGTTCAAGTGTTTGTTGGAGTGATAGATGGAAACGTCGTTGGATTTAGAACACCAGGCGCAACTCATCATGCCTGGATGGCTAAAGCTATCTATAGTTTAAAAAAAATTATGTTTCAAAACCAGTTTAGCATGAGTAATGAAGAACGAAATGCTCTGGGTGATATCTGCGTTTTCATTGTCAAAATTTACTGAAAAGCTTGGTTTAATGCCCCAAGGGTTTATATGGCTCCTAAACAAGATCTTGATCTCTTGTATTGAGTACCAGAAAATGGACAAAGATATTTCTGAGAAAGCTCTTGCAAAATTTTCAAAACATTTATGGTATTTGAGTTCAGAGTTGGTAGGTCTGGCATTTTTTGACCCAACTTTAGCCGAAGGCGAAAAATCTGAAATAGCTAACATACTTTTGACAGAAACGAGGTAAAAAACAACAGAATTTTTAATCCAAAGCTTCAGAAAAATCAAATTGAACAATTTGTAACACCTGGGTTAAAAAACATAATCAACAAAGACACATTGAACTTTTTCTGAAGTTTAAAAATAAACGTAGATTTTCTTAAAGAACCTTCAAATCTTTGGCCCGAAAACCCGCATTTTGTGGACGGTTTCAAAAAAATTAGATCACTTAAGGTCGTAAATGACATGGCAGAAAGGGGAGTCAAATTTATTAAAGATTTTAATAACCTGTTAACAAAAGATGAGGATCAAAAGCAATATGTCCTTCAAGTTGTGAGTGAGTGCCGAAAATTATATCCTGATGTCTCAAAAACCCCTTTAAGTAAATCTGTAGATTAGATTATATTGTTTTTTTTGTTTAAGTATTTATTTCATTTAGTATGTATCATTAATGTAAAACACGATTTTATAGTATTTTTGTGCAAGAAAACTGTAATATGTTTCGTTCTTCAAAATAAAACAAATTTAAAAAAAAAAAAACAGAACATCAATCAATTTTATTCGAATTTTATTATTTTTACGTAAATTAACTCTTGATATTTATTTTGAGGATTGACAAAAGTACTACCTTTAATTTATAACATAAATCGTGAGAATAAGGTCAGCTGTTTGGGAGCTAGATCTAATTTTCTTCGCAAAACAGCGAAAAACAGAGATTTTTGAAACTTTGAGCGTAAGTCGGCACCATTTATCGTTATCGAATCGAGCTGAAATTTTGGCTACCTAAAAATCTGCAAAGGCTCATCATTTTATGGGGTTCCCCCATAAAGAATTCGAAAAAAAAAATTTTCTTCGAGAGTTGCGGTCACCCTAATGCGTACTTTATAATATATTTCTAGGAAATATCACATCAAATTGTGTTGAATTTATTCATTTATCAAATGGCTCTTTTGTGTTTTTAAGAGTTGTAGATTTTCCAAAATTGTGTGTATAAATCCATTACTTACTTGGTTTAAAAAATGTATCGATTTAAAAACAAATCAACTCTCTATCACTTTCCGTTTAGAAAATAAAATCTTAATCTTTCCCTTTCTTTACCCTATTTCACCTCAACGAATTTCAAAAAGCCCGAACTAGTAAATAAAATCAACTTTTTAACTATACATTTTCTTATATGTTTAGGCTTTAACTTATAACCCTTGGCCTTGAACCTATCTTCTTAAGATGGATTTCTTCTTACCTAAACACCCGTTACTATACAAAGTTCGATTCAGATATTTTTTCTCTGATGATTTCTTAGCTACCTTCGGGGTTCTACAAGGCAGCCACTTAGGACCTCTCCTCTGTATTCTTACAATTAACGATATTGAAATGTTCATTAAACATTGCCATATTTCACTCTACGCCGACGATACAAAGTTTTTCAAGAACATTTCGTCTACACATCATGCCACTCTTCTACAACTTGATCTCAACAGTTTCTCTGTCTGGTGCCTGAAAAATTGCTTAGAACTAAATATTTCTAAATGTCAATCAATAACTTTTTCACGAAAACGCATCCGGTCTACTCTCCGTTGATATCTTCTACATTATCAACCTATATCCACCGCTGAGTCAATTCGTGTCCTTGGTGTTTTATGTGATAGAGAACTCATCTTTCTCATACAAATACATATCGATGAGATTATACTTAAAGCGAACTCTACACTAGGCTTTGTGAAACGTTGGTCCAAAGAATTCTTTGACCCCTACGTAAACCATTCTTTATACATTACCTTTGTTCGCCCGCTTCTTGAATACGCCTGTGAAGTATGGTCCCCTTATCAACAAACTCATATATACAGAATCGAGAGCTTTCAACGTCGTTTCCTACGGTTCGCACTTCGTGGTCTGTCTTGGAATATGCCTCTTATTTTACCTCCGTATTAAGCCCGACTTCTGTTAATCAACTTGAATACGCTGGAAGAACGAAGAGCAATAAGCGACATTCTCTTCATTCATCGATTACTTTCAGGGTCTGTTGACTGCACAACTCTCTACAATTCCATCTCTTTCAACACTAATTCCCGTAATATAAGAAATCCTCGTCTCTTCTATTTGCCTACACACCGTACCTCTTAGGGCTCCAACGAACCTATTACTCGCATGCTTTGGAGGATTAATTGTAACATTAATTGTTTCAACTTTACCCTCAGTTCATTCTGCTTGAAACTCCGTCTTAATCGTCCTTCCAATTTCCAACCCTAGATTTAAGAGCTATACATATTTAAGTTAGATTAAGAATTAGCTTTTATTAAGCCTAATAAATGGGGGTATTGCCAAAATTAAATTAAATTAAATTACAAAATTAAAATTATAAGCTGGGACAGACAACTGAATAAGCCCAAGAACTCAAAACCATAAACTCTACTTCGGCCACATTTCATTAGAACTCTAGATAAACTACAAAAACTTAAGAACTAAAGATCTCATTTAAAAAGGATACGATCATGTTCGGCTTTTAAAATAAGAATAAGCTCACCCCTCTTCATCCGATACAAATCCTGCGTACCAGACTGACCCTATTCTAAAGTGGTTAATATATTCCAAAAGATCGCAATGGAACATACAAAAATTCAATTTCTATTGTGGACAAGCAGTTAAAAAGCATAGCAAACTTCAAAGCAAAATTAGATATGCATTTCCATTTACGAAAAATAATCAAAGTGAACTTCCCAAACTAACATTTCACAATTTCGTTTTCCATGCGAATCAATAAATTAAACCTTTTCATCCGGTTGATGCTTTCCACCTCTTGAAATCTTGCATAACGAAATTTAATAAAGGCGAAATTGGAATTTCCGTATAAAATTTTAATAATTTTCTGTTATTTTATTCGGTACGGACCTTTTGGTGTGAAGTTGAAACGAAGTTGTAGAACTTATTCAATTTGTATTTCACTAAATTTGAATACTATTTATGTAGACTAAAAAAGTTAAGTGAAACAAATGTGGAATGTATTCATTATGTATTAGATTTAGAAAGAGCGTAAAATTTTCAAAAAACAGACTTGCTTGTTCTTCAGCTCCACAATTATAACAAAGCGCTGAATTTTGAATTTAAAGACTTGTTAATTTTTTGTTGAGAAAACGGCACTACCGCAGGCCCAAATTATCTTAAACGACTCTTTCCTTAAAGATCACGATACTTTTTTTCTGCTCAACAACGATCAATAGAAGTTTATGAACGTATCTGTCTTCAATTGAAAAGACTTCTTCTGCTAAAAAAAAGCCTTATAGCATTCCTCACTCGTTAGTTCCCACCTTAAGCTTCCGCAGTAACTGTTTTTGAAAGTATGAAACACATAAAAAATCTCAAACCTGCGCCAAGATGCCTCAAAGCAATTATTATTATTATTATTATTGTTGTACTTGCCACAATCTATATGCATCTTCTGTCTGACCATCATCGAGTTCCTAGCCCACAACGTGTGATTTGTTCGCGGCTTTGATCAAAACACTTGACAGGTATTTGAAAGTTATGAAGCGGCACCAAACTCCCTCCGTAAACTGCCTATATCGTCATCGGTCTCGTCTAACATAGCAAAACGCAAAAAAAAAAAAAAAAAACAAAAAAATACTTCCATCCAAGTGAACAGAAATGTTGGAGAAAATCCCAACATTTCCCTCACAATCCAATGTGATTCTATCCAAAGCAGGTATACTTTGTCCTGCCTCCCCTCCTACAGCCATCTTAAAGCCTGGCCTACCTTCACCTTAACAAACAAAACGTGCAACACTGCGAATGCGTTTTTCATTCGCACCCAGTCAACTTTTATGATGTGTACACAATTTGTAAGTTGGCACCACACCACACTACCACGGGCTGGGAAAAGTGAAAAAATAAAATAAAATAAAATAAAATAAAAGTTCAGACCCTCCCCAGGTGGAGTTGAACTGGCCGGCCTAAGTACATGTCTGTTCCGTGATCGCTCGTATTTGTACGCCAAACTATTTACCAGTGTCTGAATGCGGCAGACTTCTTAACTCTTGGTTGCAAGTTGCAACGCTGAGAATAAGAATTTCCGATATCGCCAACAATTATCGGTCGATTGGTCAGTAGTTGTATGGCGGAGATACAATCTGCCTTTAAATATCTTTGTAGCTCGAAGACCAAAAGTGTAAGTCTAAACGACGACCGACTGGCCGGCCGACCGACCGACCATGGGATCATCTATTAATCCCTGAAATACAATTGTTGTTGTTCTTCTACTTCTTCTCCGTTGTCGTTGTTCATCGATGATGGTATTTCAATAAGGGGATTCCATAGACCACATGGAACTCTCTTGGGGCCATCATATAATATCAATAGCAATAGCAGACTGTGTTGATGGGAAGGGTATTGGGTTTAATCAAAGATCAATTGACGTGTTAATGAAGATTCATTGGATAAGGCTTGTGAACTTATGATCCATAAAGGCGGTTGGTTAAGGCAAATAGTAGCACAATAATTATGGAACTGATTTTGAATGATGTGCTGTCAGAGTGTGTTGTTGTAAACAAGATGTTTAAGATAAAGTATGACATTTTAACAATGACAGTGTTTGTATTGTTGAGGATTTTCCGAAACAAAATTTTTCCATCGTTTATAGGGAAACATTTGTTTTGTGGAAGATTGGAAGGGTTTTAAATGGAAGTTTTTAGAGAGTTCAGTGTAACACAACACTGGCATTCTTTTGAGATTTTAATAAAAGGAAATGTTAATCAAGAACGAAGAGTATAATTCTGTAAATCTAAGTTAGTTTTTCAAACACAAATTCTTCTACTAACATCTTTTGTATGGCGCTCAATCAAATTAAAAACAAACTTTAAGGCAGTATTTTACTGGCGGTTGATTTTGGCACCCACTGTAGTCGATTGGAAGATGATACAGAAATATCGTGGAAACTTATGTGAATTACACAGACTTGAACTAAATTTTGGTCTTATGTCGATGATTTCGTTATGAAACCAAATGAAAATATTTTAAAGTTTATAAAAAATAAATAAATAAAAAATATTTTTGAAATGTTTTAGGCTAAAGTTGTTAGAAATATGTTCGTAAACAAATATTTGTTTTGACAATTTTTCGAGTAACACCATTATTTATCAAAATAATTGATTTCCCTCTAAATTGGACAAAATTTAAAATGGGGGCAAACAATTGAGAAGTGGGATGCAACGACTTTCTTTGAGTATTCAGATAAATTGCTGCTAATTTACCAAACCTTAATGTACTATTCAAATGGATAATAGTCCAGAAAGTAACTCTGAATTGCATCCTGAAAGTACTAAAAAAAATACTGTATTTTCCATATATTCCGGAATGTCTCTTTTTCAATAAGATAACCTCAAATGACGAGCATGTGGGTAGCAATCTTGACCTTACAGAACTTTTTCGTCGACCAAAGACTCTAGCTTATTTGTGTTGCATACCAAATTTGTCTCTTGGTCCATTTCTCCCTCGTTTCGATCCCTTCTATTTCACCGAAAACAATTTGAATTTACTAAATGACGACTTTATTTCTTAGCTCCTACAACCTTTCTTTTCCATTCTCAAAAAATATTCAACTTATCTTCATCTTAAGGTGAATTTCTCCAGACATGGAAATCCTCTTTATTAATCCCAAGACACACAAATAGATCCAAAAATGCAGTGCTAAAAGCTATTTTCTTTGATTTTTTTCGTAAGTCTTAATTCCTAAACAACACGCCCTTCTCAAATGTTTTATCCTAGTTGAGTTTATATCCTCATCCTTAGCTAACGGACAGAAATGTTGCCTCAACAGATTTTTTTAATTATATATTGAGTCCATAACTAATAGGAAACAGAACTATAATTATAATCTCTTGCTTACCGTCGGAATGTTTAATGCCCTTCCTTATTGTATTGCTGCTTTCACAAGCAATGCTCACTCGAAGTAGCCAGTTGCATTTTCCCTATCGATCAGCTTACCCGTGAACCATGATACCAATTTCGCTAAAAATACTCATCAATTTACCTGCAAGCCTAACTTTAAAAGTAATGTCAATTACAGAGATGGTTTTTTTGAGTCGCCCAATAATATCCGGCACTGTTTTCCCTTACCATTTCAATTTGCAAGCTTTCAATCCAATGTTAATCTACACTTGATTTCTCTCTCTTCCTAATTTCACCATTGCTCGTGTTATGTTTAACAATATAAATGTCTCAATAAACCGTAGAATGCGTGTGAATTATAAAAATAAAGAAGATCTTTGACAAAATTTCCCAGAGGCTACTACTTTTCTTCAGCCACAAATTTGAATTTATGTTCTTGAGATGAATAAATTCTTACCCGAAAAACTTCTATTACAATTTTTGCTACAAAACTATCCTCTGTAGTCTCTTCTACAATTTCCCAAGGAGTCCCCCAAGGCAGCCACTTAGGGCCTATTATTTTTAGTCTTACTATTAATTACAATGAAATGGTCATAAAACACTCATATATCTCCCAGAACGCGACGATGATACCAAGATTTTCAGAACTATTTTTTTTTCAACATAACTCTCTGCTTATCTAATTGAATGTTGACAGTTTTTCAGTCTGGCGTTTCAAAAACTGCTATGAGGTTAACATATTTCAAATCCATATTTCACGTTAACGTAACATATTTCGTCTTTGTATCTTGATTCCCCATAACCAAATCATTTTCATCGTTCAGGGTTACTTTTCATTTTCACAACCTTGGCTTATTATGTGTTTATTGTGTGCTCAACTTCCTCACACTTATCAAAGGTATCTTACCGCCCTATTACGGTTTGCGAATCGAACGTTCGAGGTGAGATTTTTTCATTAGCGAACTACACATTTGACATAATACGGTTGGCGAACTTTACAATTCGAGTTCGACATTTAAGTCGAATCAGAGGTTCTCGATTCACCAACCGTAATACTAATTTCTCACACTCACATGTTTATTTATTCGACTCGCCAGCCATAATAAGGGGGTTACAGTGATGACACTGATGGTCAAGAAATTTTCCAACCCATATGTGACTAGATTCTTTTACATAATCGTCCCGCACAAATCAAGTGAAGTCTCCTTACAAAAACTTTCAACATCAAAAACATCAAACGTCGATATTTAAGATTTTCTCTTCAAGGTCTATCGTGGTTTTTTGATCATACCCCCCTATGAAGACCGCCGCGCCGTAAACTGATCTATTTGAACACGCTGGAAGAAAGAAGAGAATTATCCGACGTTATTTTCACTCATATTACAAGTTCCGTTGACTGCATAATGCTTCTTCCTTTTTTAAGGACAACCCTTGTAACATACGACATGTTCATCTTTTCAATCCAACCTCCCAGCGGCGGTGTAGCACTTATATTTCCAATGAACCCTACTCTCTTACGTTGCGTCAGTGTCAATTTCAACATCAACTATTTCGAATTCAATCTCTGAACACTCTGCTTACAATTCTGTCTTCCAAACCATCCTTCTTAACAGCGTTCTGGCTTAACTCCAATTGGAGTAGATCTACTCCACTTTACAGAAATAATACAAACGTGCTCCAACACTTTGTTTAAAATCTTCTCTTATTTATTAAGACACATACATGAAACTGTTACAACTGTGACATGATGATTTTCTCTTAGTTAAATCTTAATCGGTGTTAAAAAATTGATTTAAATTTTAGTCCGAGTTTAAAATCATGATTTTCTTATAAGTTGATCTAATCGGGGTTTAAAATGATGATTAGAGGTTTTCCATGTGTATGAGCCCAACGACAAACAAATTTGGTAACATTTTTATTTTCCTCAACAGGGTCATCAAATAATGAAAGAGCTTATGTTCAAAAATCGGTTTTAATATTTTAAAACAAATTGTATCTATAGATTTTTATATACGGTTCTCTAATTAGATACTGTCCAAATTAATACCTTAATGAAAAGTTTGACACATGATTCAATCAATCAAAACAAATTTTACTTTAGTCAAGTTTTAGACAACGAATTCTGGTGTATATTTTAGACAGCTTTTAGACAACAATGTTTCCTAATAACGAGTGATTTTTTTGAGGTTAGGATTTTCATGCATTAGTATTTGACAGATCACGCGGGATTTCAGACATGGTGTCAAAGAGAAAGATGCTCAGTATGCTTTGACATTTCATCATGAATAGACTTACTAACGAGCAACGCTTGCAAATCATTGAATTTTATTACCAAAATCAGTGTTCGGTTCGAAATGTGTTTCGCGCTTTACGTCCGATTTATGGTCTACATAATCGACCAAGTGAGCAAACAATTAATGCGATTGTGACCAAGTTTCGCACTCAGTTTACTTTATTGGACATTAAACCAACCACACGAATGCGTACAGTGCGTACAGAAGATCTTGGTGTAAAACCGTATAAAATACAGCTCGTGCAAGAACTGAAGCCGAACGATCTGCCACAACGTCGAATTTTCAATGAATGGGCCCTAGAAAAGTTGGCAGAAAATCCGCTTTTTTATCGACAAATTTTGTTCAGCGATGAGGCTCATTTCTGGTTGAATGGCTACGTAAATAAGCAAAATTGCCGCATTTGGAGTGAAGAGCAACCAGAAGCCGTTCAAGAACTGCCCATGCATCCCGAAAAATGCACTGTTTGGTGTGGTTTGTACGCTGGTGGAATCATTGGACCGTATTTTTTCAAAGATGCTGTTGGACGCAACGTTACGGTGAATGGCGATCGCTATCGTTCAATGCTAACAAACTTTTTGTTGCCAAAAATGGAAGAACTGAACTTGGTTGACATGTGGTTTCAACAAGATGGCGCTACATGCCACACAGCTCGCGATTCTATGGCCATTTTGAGGGAAAACTTCGGAGAACAATTCATCTCAAGGAATGGACCGGTAAGTTGGCCACCAAGATCATGCGATTTGACGCCTTTAGACTATTTTTTGTGGGGCTACGTCAAGTCTAAAGTCTACACAAATAAGCCAGCAACTATTCCAGCTTTGGAAGACAACATTTCCGAAGAAATTCGGGCTATTCCGGCCGAAATGCTCGAAAAAGTTACCCAAAATTGGACTTTCCGAATGGACCACCTAAGACGCAGCCGCGGTCAACATTTAAATGAAATTATCTTCAAAAAGTAAATGTCATGGACCAATCTAACGTTTCAAATAAAGAATCGGTGAGATTTTGCAAATTTTATGCGTTTTTTTTTAAAAAAAGTTCTCAAGCTCTTAAAAAATCACCCGTTAGCTTCTGAAGTTGAACGGCTGTCTAAGGTTAGACAAGGTTTATAATTTTTTTTTTGTTTTGCTTTTGCTCCGAAATTTGCATGCTGAGCTCCGGACCCTGCTCCTTTTAACTCCAATCAAAGGTATTCTCTTAGGATCAGTGTGAGATTAAAGTTAAACGTGAGTTACTCACCAAATTTTGAGGTTAAACTCCAGTTTAATTCTGAAAGTCGGATGATCTCGCACTGTACACTTAGAACAACAAAATTAATGTACAAAATGTCTATCCCACTTAGGAATGTTTGCTGCGAATGTAAACATCTACCTTTCACGGTTGGCGGATTATGCAATCCGTGTCTACCTTAACCCTTTATACGGAATGCTGAACTGAAACACACAAAATAAGAAGAATAAAATGCAATAAAAAGAAGCAAAGAGTCAGAAACTAAAAATTCTGAGAATTAAAGACACTTTATTGCTGAAGTTCAGTTGCCGGCTTTTATGGCCAACAATGAATGCACTCTTGTGATGCCGCCGGCCCCATCCGGCCGGCATACATTTATTCGCGTTTTCCTGATTTTCCCCTATACGATGATGGATGACGTGTGTATCGCTGACGCACAGGCAGGCACAGCTAAGGCTCTGCCTATACCTTTTATTCAGTTCAGATATCAAAAGACAACCCATACAAGCTCAGTTCTATCTAATGCAGAATAATATTAATACAAAAAAATATCTAGTAGAGTAGCACAATCCAACTATACCTACTTGACTTGATGTAAACATTCGAAAAAGGTTAATCAAAATCATGCCACGCTGAGGACACACAGCGGATACGGGCTACATGTGTAGCTGCGTGTATCGTAAATCGTAATCGCACTGCGCTACGCACGAAAAGCTACGACATGAACCGCTTTACTTCTTTTTTTTTATATAATTTTTGTAAGTGCGGGTTTAATGTGATTCGACATGATGGACAGGTTATGAACGGGCTTTTCATTTTGTTGATTTCTTCACTAAAAAAAAACCTCTAATTCAAGATCTATCTGAATGTCAATGCTGGCCAAGCACATAAGATTATGATGTGTGTGTTCTTGAATTGATGGTCTGATGAGATCTGCGACAGCCAGCGACGTGACGCGACCTGAGTCTTCTAATAGATAGATAGATATTTTAGAAGTCTAACGACCACAACCGACGCACGGCGACGACGCTGCGACGAACGATGAGCTTCATCTATTTGTGACTAATTAAATGCACTCCAACAGTTTCAAAGATATGCCTTCAAAATATGGACTTTAAAGATAGTTGACATTCTTCATGAGATGAATGGGACAATATTTGTGAGTGAATGCTTGCTAGATTTTGGACAAAATGTATTTAGACGAATAGCTGCGTCTGTGCTTATAGGTACTTAAAATGGTTGACAGTCTTCGAAATATTTTACCAGATGAGATATTTTTGTGTTTCGGAGAGACATGGGAATGAGAAATGTAATGAATTAATGAAAAGTTATGTTATGCTTCTTTGTGGGCACCTACAGAGTAGTGAAGAAGAAAGAATGGGGGAAAGTGAACGTTTATAAATTGTAACCTTTTCAGGTTGTTTGGGAAGTTACACATAAAGCAGGTCACCATCGGATATTCTTATGATTTATCTTTCCTATCAAGATCAGAGCAAATGTCTTTCTCAAAAATGTCATGTTTTTTTTCAAACTATTTTCAAACATTCGTTTCTGCGAGAATAGTAACTGTGGTGAATTTGCAATGTTTTTTCGAAAACTTAAGCAAATTCGGACATTTTATTATGGAAACTCTTTGTTGAAAACTAAATTCTCTATCAAATCGGTGCGGTTTAAAAGTTTGTATAAAAAGCCTCAAGCAGAAAAAGGAGTTAGAATATTTCTCAAAGAATGCCAGAAGAATGCTAGGTTTCATATGTCTTAGTTCAATGAATTCAACTGGCTACTTAGGTATAAGGAAATAAGAAATAAATATAAATTAGAAGCTAATGCGGCTCTTAGAGAGCCTTAACCTAGTGACTTAGAACTCTCAACCACTGACATGGCAAGGACTACAAGCAAATAGGTGGACAAAATTAAATGGTTCTCGTTTTAACTGTGCCCTCATAATTATAATCTAATGCCATATTTGATCAAAATCTCAACTTTGAATCATTTCACGAATGTAAAACATGTCATTTAGTAACAATGCGACACAAGTTAAAAAGAGGATTACGAGAAAAAACTGAACTAAAATGGTTACATTTGAACAGGTATATCTTAGTGAATTTTAAACGATAAGAACTTTTGGCAAATGTCGAGTTAAAGACTATAATCTCTACTTTCATTTTGTTTAAGTATAATTTAAGCCTATCGAACAAAAACTATGAGTAATTTAATAAATAAAAATTTAAATGCTTTTCAAGATTTTTTAAAATTTTTCTTACTAACTACTTCTACTTTAAATTTTTCTTAAATTGTTAAAAATACGTATTTTGATAGAAAATCAATTTTCTTCAAAAAGTGTGTTTAATAAAATTCCTATATTCGGCTTAGTTTTCGTAAAACTATTTTGGTAGCTGTCAAAGGTTCTACAAGTAAAAACGAAATATGAATATAAATTGAAAACCAAAATAAAAAATTTTAATTAATAAAAAGAAAGTGAATAAGCCAACGACAATTTATAACAATCCTGGATATACGAGCACACTTTATGTGGATTAGCAAGGTTAAGGTCCTTTGTGGCGCTTATGGGTATAGTAACTTTGCGTACAAATGCGCGAATCTCGTTGGTTCAAGAAATTTTTGTCGTTTGTTGATTTGAGATGAGATCTGTTAACGATTTTCGAGTGCCTAAACTTAGACCAGGTTTTGGTGTACGAGTAATTAGCTTAGTCAGTAGTTAATTGAAAAAGAGTTCATGCGCAGTTAATTCATAAAGTGTGGTTAGTGTCACAACCGTAACAAAAATGTGTAAATATGTTTTATTACTGAAAAACAGAATTTGTATATCAAATAGATAATTTGGGAAAAGAATTAAAAAATTTAATTCCTGCTGAGTTCGAATTTTTAGTTTAAAGATAGTTGTCATATCCGTAACAGTTTTGTTACTTTCACTTTTAAGTTAAAAAAAAAAACTCATTTCATACTTCGTGTGAAAAATGATAAACCTTATGATGGTAGTAATTTCCCGTTCATATTTCGAGTAATTTATTCTGTTGTTCATGCGTAGAAATCATACTTGGTCACAAACGTAACACGAACTTTTTCTTAAACTCATAACACATTCAAACTAAAATTTTGGTCAGTTTTTTTATAGGTGTGTGTCTCATAAATGTGTCTCATAATTGGTGTTGAAGTTGAAATTTAATAGCTAAAATTTAAACCAGATGAATATCTGATTCAAATCACCAGTTGCACCCTATAACTTTACTTCTTACTTTCTTAAAATCACTTTAACAGATTATTTAAAGGAAATAAAGCGTTCTATGAAAATATTTTATAAAAACACGAGTAAAGTGTCACAAACATAATAATAGGACGATTGATACGTCATAATGCTCATAATTAGGGCTAGGATTTTCATGCACTTAAAAATGCAAAATATGCGCTTAAAATATGCGCTTAAAATATGCTCTTAAAAATGTAAAATATGCACCTCAAATATGCATTTAAAACCATATCCCTTGGGAAAAACAGTATTCAAGTTTATATAACAAGTTCAGTCTTTATAATCGAGGAACACAAAATTATATCAATAATAACAGAAAAATTAAATTCTACATTTCAATTAAAATAGAAAAAAAAAAAAACAAAAAAAAAAAATATATTAAAAATCATAAAAGCTTTCTCTTAAATTTTCAAACGTAAAACTTTGACGATTCGGTCTCTGAAATGCTTTATACATAGAGAATGATCGCTCAACGTCAACTGAAATTAATGGAGAATTCCTTAAAGAACATATTTCCTGAGGTATTAAGGGCTCAATGTTATTGTCATCGACACAACTCAGTGTAAATTCTTTGTAAATATTTTTTATTTTTACAAAACCTTAATTTTTTTCTAGAACATTATCCAGTTTTTTTTTTGTAATTGCTGCACCAAAAGGTTCTTCAACTGCACTAATTTTTGAAAAACTATTTCAATTAAATCGATTTGTTTTTTCTAACGTATTTTTTCCTTCAATATATACTCGTACAATTGTATCGCGCAGGAAACTGTAGTTGGAACTGATGAATATGATTTGACTCCTTATGAAAGGCTTATTCAATGCTTCTTTTATATTTTTAATGGCAACGGCATCCGAGTTATCAAGATCATTCACAACATCTTCAAAATGTTCATAGTTTTTGACATAGTAAGCAACAACTTCCAACCAAGTTTCCACCTGGTAACAATTGGCTGGAGAGGAAGAGGGGTCGAGGGATATTTTTCTTTGAAATGCTCAACGCGAGATGTTGCTTTTAAAAATATTTTTGTTTCCATTAAGATTAATAAATCTACATTTTTAATATTACTTCTTATCTGTTCTCCGACTCTATATCTACTGCATGTGCTAAGCACGTTGCATGATCATTTTCGTATATAAAATTTTTAATTATTACCATGTATGTATCTATGTATGTGCATTTTTTACTTTAGAATTATTTAATTTTTTGAAAATATGCACAAATATGCATTTATATGCATTTATAGTAAAATATGCAAAAATATGCACTAACGATTAAATGCCATTTTAAAGCAAATTGATTGATTCGTGTTTGTATTTTATTCCTGTGTTTCTAAAGTTTCTCAAAAAAAATATGCATTTGCATGGAAATCCTAGCCCTACTCATAATGCTCCAAAGTCTTAAGTACTTATTTCAAACGAGTTAGTATAACTATTTGTTAACCAAGTGTCTCGGTAGAAATTGATTATATTTTCTAGTCCCAATTTTATATTCACTCTCTTTTAATCTCAAAGTTTGACACGAATTTTAGAGTAATTTCAAATTTATTTTGACGTACGAGTATTTAGAATATTTCTTTCCATATTCTTGTCAGCCCCTAAATTACAATTTTAATGAGCAAAAACATCGATTTTTCGTTAAAAAAATTCAGATTTTGTAGATGTTTTTTAATCCATCGAGATTTCATACATCCTCCAATGGAAATCGACAGTTTATGGCTTGGTTGGTGAGTAATTATACTATATTTTGACCTACTTAGAGCATTTCTTTCTAGATGCTTTCCACTAGCCCTGAAATCGCAATTTTCCCGAACAAAAAAAAAATCCAAAAAAAATCGGTTTTGCGATCGAAAAATTAAGATTTTTCAGAAGTTTTTCCATCAATTGACATTTGAGATTTTTTGTACGTCTTTTACAAAATAGACATGAAGCTTTATTTCCAAATGTCTTGACATAATAAAAATCTCTGAGAAAGAAAAATGCATTCCAGAACACATCCCAGTACCAAGCAAATGTTTTTCTACACTCGATTTAAGTGCCATCTACATCTCAATATATCAACAATTTTTATTCATTCTAAATTCACTCTGATTGCTGACCAAATTATATTCACTCTTGATGTTTTTATTGTTTTGCATGTAAAATTTTGCTAACTTGGCTATTCACTCTTTCGAAAAATACGGCTATTATCTGCGCTCAGTAATGAAACTTTATTCTCGCTAGTTGGAGACTTGGAAAAAAATTGCAATATCCTGTGATAGTTTAAGTCAACTTATAATTTGGAGATGCCAATGCAATCGCAAAAAAATTAATTGGCATGCGCTTAGTTTTGAAGGTGTTAAAAATCCATTTTTTCCATTTCAAAATGGCGAAGTGTGAACCTGGCCGTCAATTATTGTCTATATGACATTTTAGTATAAGCTTGACAGTCGGAATTAAAAAATATAGATGCGAAATCTGAAGAGTTAAAAGACACACATTATGCTTTGTTGCACAAGAATTTTTCAGGATCTATGCAATTTGGAAATGTGATAATGTCAAGATGTCTAAGATTGTAAGACTCATTTTGATTTCTTTTCATGGGAGAATGTGATATATTTTGTTTATGCAGAAAATTTTGAAACCTTAAACTGTGTCCACTCTATGCCGATCAACGTATTTATCGAAATTTTCGATCAAAATGGTCAACATATTAAGGTGTTCACATGGTCTCAGTAAGTGTAAACGTATCAATGCTGACGTCTCGAGTGCTATTTGTCTTGATGTCTTGAAAATTATTTCAAAATAATTTGTGTACTTATTTTTTTGTCTAAACTGAAAAATTTAACTTACAAAACAAACTCAACAAATAAATTAGAAAGCAATAATTCACTGACCGCAGATAAGATAATTTGACAGCTGACTATTTCGTTGATGAACACGGCCAGACTAGAAAATCTTATTGATTTCTACCCATTTGAATCGGGTTGGCTTCGGGTCAACAAAAGAGTTGATTGACACTGTTGATCAGAACTTTTAGACTTAATTTACATTATTGATAAGCTATGTTGATTTACAAATGGCAAAACAATGTTGACGCTGCTTTAAGTTATTAAGAAAAAAAGAATATTTGTCAAGTCAGGTCGAGATATTGATGTCCGAATTAAGCAACATCTTCATCGCAAATTAACTAAAAGGACGCATCTTACAAAAATTACCACTATGATATTTGGACGATATTTTATGAAACGATATTTTATGAAATAGCATGGTTTTTTGATAATTACTGGAATTTAAGGTTTAGTTTATTTAACTTTGCTGTTTTGTAGAAATTTCTGTATAACCCTTTGTAAGCGCCTCTTTTCTTTTCTAAGACAGCTAGGTACGTAGGTGGGTCAATAAGTTCCCGAAAAATAAAACAAATACCGTCACCACCACAAATCCATCATTTTGTTTGTCAAGAAGCATCGTTTAACAGAATCCATAAAATTTGAAGGCAGAACTGTCAAATAGTTTTTTTTTGCGGCAGCCATTTTATAAAAAGGCATATAGCATTTTCGTTAAAATGCAAAAAAAAAAAGTTAATTTCGAGCGCTCATTCAACACTATTTCTTACAAGTAAGAACCATCACGCTAATCAACGTAACAAAAGTCCGACAAATATTATGGGCACTCTTCGCCATCGATTGACACCATTTATCACTGGTTCAATCAATTTCAGTGCGGTCGTTCAAGCATATGTGACGTTAAACATTCTAGTCGAGTTCACCACACCACAAATGTCGACAAAATCCACTGTCTGCTAAATGGTGCTAAATGGATAATCGGCGAGTTAAGGTTCGCCAGCCTGTCAAAAGGCCAAAGGCTTATCACATGGACAATTGATTTCGAGTTGATATTGTAAATATTTGGACATAAAAAAGCTTTCCGAGAGATGGGTGCCTCGTTTTCTGAAAATCGACAACAACCGCAATCGTTTGACAACTTCAAAAGAGTGTTTGGAGATGCTCAAGAAAAATTGGACCAAGGAACAGTCGAAATAATGGATTACTCCTTGTAAATATAAGCCGAAGGAGACCAAGGTGTTTTGTCAGAAAAAAGGGCATGGTGTCAGTTTTTGAAATCGGCGTCTTATTATTCACATCGATTGCCTTGAAAATGGTAAAAAGGTTAATGGCGCATATTACGCAGAGCTACTGAATTGATTTCTAACCAATTAGAACCAAAAACGACTGAATTAGGTGAAGAAAAATGTTCTTTTTCATCAAGACAACGCACTGGCGCACAAGTTCGTAGTCACAGTTGTAAAAATTCTTCAGTAAGGCTAAGAACTCCTTCCTCATCTAGCATATTCTGCACATTTAGCTCCTTGGAACTATTTCTTGTTTCCAAACATGACGAAATGGCTCCGATTTGGGTGGGTTGGGTACGATATCCCGCTTTTTATAATCCCGTTTTTAAAATCCCGCGTTTTAAAATCCCATCTCTTATAATCCCGTTTTTTATAATCCGCTTTCGTATTACGACGTGTAAGCAGTGAGGTATGTGAGGTATGCAACCCCCCTACTTGGGCATACTATAGGATTTGGGGTAGGTGCGAGGTTGGGTGTATGCAAAGTTTCTTTAGCATTTAAAGAATCTGGAAAATAACCAACATAAAATCAATAAGATTTAGCTACGTATTCTAAAAAACGGGATTAGCGGGATTTTAAAAAGCGGGATTTTGAACAACCGGGATTTTAGAAGGCGGGATTTTAAAAAAGCAGTATTTTGGCAGACGGGATTTTAAAACTTTTTTTTCGGGATTTTTGAAAAGCGGGATTTCAAAAAGCGGGAAGAGTGCTGCTTATTTCATTTTTCAGTGAGTTATTAACCCACTTCTTAAAATACATGAATTTACTTGGATTTTCGAAATTCATTTAATGTTTTATTTTATTTTATTTAAATTATTCTAAAACGTCATTAATTATATTTAAGTATCTACATAAAATCAAAACATACTTATAAATTAAAAGTCTTCATTATTTTAATGTATGCAAATTAAAAAAGAATGAAAACACATTAAGAAGTCCACAAATCATCTTAAGAAACAATCGCCTCTGGTGCCATTTAATAATGCTTGTCAAAACTGTCGTTAAAAATTACCATATCTTAGCCCCTGAGTCTAATAAATGCTGCATTCATAAGGCCTGTCAATTATAGTATGTATATTCGTTAAACACCTGTTGTAAGCACAATAATCATAACTGTCTAAATAAATTTATTAGCTTAAAATGGTACAATGAAACAATTGTGTGAATTATTACACATCAGCACAACCTCTATCATTTTAATAAAAAAAATATGTTTAATCCATTTTAATATTCATTTGTTTAAAACTATTTGCGATTGTGTTGTTGCACATTAAATATTATTTTACCTTTGGCTTGTGCGAACAAATATCATGCTTCGAGATTAGTTTGCTAAATGGTTCGACTTGATTTATGCTAGACGCAGATTTAAAATATAAATTTAAATTTTTTGTCCGCCTGTTAATTTTGCATTCGCAATTTATTGCCCATACCAGACATGAGTTTTTCAAAATGAAAAAAGAAACAGTCACACATAAAGAGCACCTGCTGTTCCTAATGCCTAATGGCCAAAGGTGCTGAACGCTGAACCAAGCAAACAAAAAGAATTACCAACCATAAGTGACAAGACAGTAAAAAAAAAAAAAAAACTTTGCCATTAATTTACATTGAATGGGACAGGATGGCTTGCAAAAGGCCATCATAATTGCCAGCGTTCCAACATACCTATGGAGTTAAATTTTTTCTTCAATTTTTACTTGATGGTGAATCATAAAACTTGCCTAACACAACAATCCCAAAGAAAGACATCAAAACAAGCTGCAAATAGTCAACACCTCCTGAACAAAACAAAAAGAGGACTTTCGTTGGGCGCCACTTTTGTAACCAATCATAATATTTAATCCCTTTTAAAGGATAAACCCGGCTTCAATAATAATCAGCTGTCAGTATTTATGTTGATTGTTAAAGAGATTTATGAATACTTTTGGACTCCAAAGACTCGGACTTGGTCTTTGAATTTAACTCTCTGTAAAAAATGGTCGTAAATTTGAGTAAAAATTCTGTTTACACCACCAACTAACCTATCGGTGCGAAAACATTTTCGCAGTTTGACTCATGCGATGAAAAGTAGAAAAACGTCGATTTGAAGTCGCGGAAGAGCAGAAGTTATTTCCGCTAATTGAGATTCTTTATTCCTAGTCAAGTCTGTCGTAGGATTGAAGCTACCTGCTATACCTTCTCCTTCCATCCAGTTCAAACTGGTATAACGTTGAAGACTCTTAGCACACATTTTCATTCATTAATTCATAGAGCCCACAAGTGAATATACCTTGGTCTGGGCCAAGGTAATAAATCTTCGTTTTTGCATAAAATTTTGTTAAGTTCGGTATACTTCAGTTCGGAGAGCACAACCAGAGCCCCATAGATAGTTTGTGTATCTTTTTTTTTCGGTATTAAGCCGCCTGCCTGATGTGGAATATAATTTTATTATGCAAGCCGAATTACCATAGAACAATTTAATGCGTTTCTCGTTATAAGACGATTGGTAATGAGGCGCGGAGATAGACAGAGAGAGAGGTTGCTACTGTAGCTGTCATTGCCATATGCAATTTATTATTTATACTTTATTTGCATTTTGAGTATCGTGTAAGCATAGGTGGAATAGTTGAGATAGTTTTGTAAGTTACTCTATCCGCGAAGAAAGATTTTATTTCAGAGAGATGAAAAGTTATGAGTTCATCTACATATTTGCATGTGCTGCGAAATACATACTTCAAGTTCGGAATTAATGGACTGACAAATGAAATTACTAGCATACTCGTATATGAAAAGAGGGAATGAATTTGTGCTGGATATGGAGTTTTAAAAAGTAACTTACAGCAGGCAAATATTCCAGCAAAGGAAAAGGTCATTCATCAGTATACTCATTGCTAGAAAAAATACATACACAACTCCTATCGCAAATGTTGGCATTTCCGAGGAAATTTGTTCCAAATTGGTTTTAAGTTAAACCGACATGTCTTATCGAAAGATTTTAGTAAAAATCGGTCCATTTTTTTAGCACATTTCATTTCAATTTAAGGTGAAATCACTTCAATTCCAAAAAAGGCGGGTATTTGAATTTTATTAAAAACTTTTGGATAGAGAACCTTCTCGTTGAAGTGGTTGACAGCTGGAAAACTGGCACACTAAGACCGATAGTTGGTGAATTGTGATAACTCAAGAATCTAGCAGACTTTCTCCCTCTTAGTCAAAGCACTTGGCGTTCGTTACAAAGAGTACAAGACTTCTAATGTCTACATTTACCTGGAGGATTATTATTAAATGCGTTATTGTATTCCCAACAGTAGCAAACCTTAGCATAATGGTTAGGTAATGCGATGGACTGTCATGCAGAAGGTCCTGGGTTCGATTCTCAAAAAAAGTTGTTCAGGGGTGTACTGCATCTTGTGAGGAATTGACAAATCTTTTAAGAGTATCTCTTGTCATGAAAAGTGCTGCTCATTCGAGAAGATTGTGGGTTCCCTCTATGCCTGGTAACACGCACACTGGAATGGTTGAGAGTTATAATTCGCTAGGTCCTGGTTCTGTTTGAGCGTTGCACCACGAAATATATTCCCAACACCGATTCGCTTTCCATTCGCCCAAAATGGAAAAGCATAATCACTTTCCAGTTGCTATTGAAAGCAAAAGATCATGATTTCTTGTTGTTGCAAGCGAAAGGTTAATAAGTGAAGGATTGTAAATAGAATTATTTGGTTTATTATATTTTTAAGCAACAATTTAGTAGGTTTGCAAAGAATATTATTAATGTGCGTAAACATTTTCTTCGCTTTAAGCATGCAGAAATGCAGAACCTTAAATAAGAATACAAATCGTGACGGAAAACAGCTGTCAAATTTTGGAGATATGAATAAAAAAACGTAAAACTGGAATTTTCATTTTTGCCCCGCCCCCTTGAAATTTAAGAATAACCCAAAGCTGACACGATCGAAAGTGAGGTATCGCTGTTAAAGCTATTTGCCGCGTGTTGGCTAAAACTGTTCTGTTGTCAAACAAGTGGTGACCGCCGAAAAGTTCTTGTAGCTCAGCACCCAACAAAGGTGAATATTGAACTGCTGCGCCATCTCTATCAGAGATGATCGGTAGTTTAGGTTTGTCCTATAGTTTCCAAGGCAGAGTCTTGCGTATTTATATCTGCTTGGCTGTCTGAAAAGATTTGGATGTCCCATGTTTGTATTACGTTTTCTCTGATCCACGAAACGACTTCTTTCATGGTCAAAAAGTTGTAAGAACAAACTTAACCCCTCAATTTAAGATGGTGGAAAATGGGATGAGTTCGATTGGCCTCATATCCAAAAACTTGTTAGCAAAATTTCACATATTAAAATCTCGCATTATCAATATTGCGACTTACAGAAACTTCGCAAACATATCAATTTCTCGCAAAATTAAATTTGCTCAAAACAAAGTCTCGCAAGTTTTGAATGTCGGGAGATATAAATACCTATAGTGATGTGATATAAAACGAAAATTTAAAGTTTTTCTCCAAGTTGCGTTTTTAATAAAATACAAGAATCTGTGTAGCTATGCGCGATATTTATAGTGCGAAATTTTGATATTGCGAGATTTCGATTATGCGAGATATTGATAATGGGAGATTTTAAAACTGCGAAACTTAATTTATTTAAGAAAAATCGTTATTCATGAATTTGATTTGCGGTCAATCGTACAATCGCATGGTAAACAAATACATTTCGTTGAAATGGTTTTGTGAAATTGACGTTCTCCGAAGTAAGAAGACGCAAGTCAGATTCGAAATTTCGACGGAAAGGGTACGATATGTATGGGATGCCTCTATGCTAAGTTTGCTGTCATGGTGGAAAATGTTTACAAACACAAAATTATTTATGGTCTTAGACTTCCTCTTCAACCAAAAAGGACCATAGATGGGTAACGTTGAAATGAATGTCAGCGGGGGCAGATGACACATCGACCAGAGCTGGTCCATTGTGATACCACATGAATCTAAAGATTTTTGCCCTACTCGTTGAATTACTTGGAGGTGCTTATGAAGTGAGACGGACTGGAAATGTTTATATTAATTAAATCACAAGATTCCTCGAGGAAAACTCTCTAACATGGAGCTTACGTCTATAGGATAGATATGTTCTAGTAACATTTCGCGGGTTTCGACCATTTTACTGTCGCAATAATCTGGAACAGTACTGGATTAAGGAGTTCGTGAAGAAGGAAAATTTTCAAATTTTGGACGATAATAATCCACACGAGATCCATCAAATGGCAATGCATTCAGAGAAGGTCACTGTTGGGTTTGGATTTTGGGCTGGCGGCATCATCCGGTCCATACATATTCAAGAACGAAGCACGTTAGTCAGGCCATACTATCAACGGCGAGCGCTGTCGGGCGATGATAACAACATTTTTGTTGGTCCGAATTGGATAATATAGGCACCGACGATAAGTATTTTCAAAAAGAACGGTGCTCCGTGCCAAAAAGCCCGTACCATAGTGACTAGTTTGCACCAGCGATTTCTGAACATGGTTATCTCACGCGAAGGCGCTGTCACTTGGCCACCAAGATCGTGCGATTTGACTTCTTCTTGTGGGGTTTTCTTAAATTACAGAAGTATGCCAATAAACCATAAACTACCAATTCCCTCAAAGTGAACACATGAAGTCAATGTCAAATGTCAAATTCAGCCTAATTTGCAACGCCAGGGTTAGGGAAAACATTGAATAATGTTACGAGTATACTGCATATATGTATGTATATTGGCATGCATGAGTCTTCTAAGCAAATAGAGAACTTTAATGGTATCTAACTAAAAGTTTGCTTAATTCAAATCTGAAGATAGGAAACACTTAATGGAACATCTTTTATTTCTATATTTAACCTTCTTTTTTCTATATTCTAAGGTCGATCTTCTTTTTTTTTTCTACCTTCAAAAATTAAATGTTAGTATGAGGATAATGAACTTTAAAACAACTGATCCGGTTTAGCTGAAATTGCCAATTTTTTTTATTAACAGTGAGAAGGTTTAAAAAGTGGTTTTAATAAAATCCCCTCACTGTCAGGTATTTGACTTTTCTCCATCTTTACCTTCAGCGTCATTAGAATATTGACATGTGTGATATTTGTTTTGGAAATTCGCCTACTACCACCCCCACTTTTCTTATATCTGAGTGGATCCTTAAAAAATTTAACTTCAAAACTAATACTTCTTGATCAAAAACATGAGTTGTATTCAGCAGATCTCTGAAACAGTTTAATTTTTTTTAATGTTCAATAGGTGGGCTTACAAACTCTGAGAAGATTCAGCTAGTTTATTTGGTTTTATTCTGTTTTTCGGTGACATGTACCTTGAGAAATGGAACTTCGTCTTTTTTACTAAATATACTCTCAAACTAAAAGGTACTTTAACCAATTATTTAAAGCCCTTAAAGGAATTTGCAATTCCGATTTCAAGCCTTATGAAGTTTGGAGAAAGTACTTTAATTCTAAACAAAAAATAAGGCACTACTCGTATATAACTTTTGGCTTTTATTTACTTTTATTCTTAGCATATTTTTCAGGATGCTTATTAGTTTATGGAAGAAGTTTAAAAATTATTGTTTATTTTTTCACCAAATTTACTTTCATGAAATTCGAAACATAATAAAATTGAAAACTTTTGACCCAAGGGTTTTCTTTAGAATTTACTAAGAAACCAGTAAACGTCTTTAGTCAGAGCAATAAAATCATATTGGAACTTGTACAATACAAAAAACTAGTCACTTAATGTAAAAGAAGTCTGTTTTTCAAAACCATAAAATCCACAAAGAACCAGTAACCAGTTCCGATATTGATCCCATGCATGTGGTGTCAGGAACAACTTAACTCAAATTTGATAGCCCCATTGACATTTGAATGAAATAGAAAACTAGTTTCAATCCATCAGTGAAAGTGCTTCAATTAAACTATAACGCTGGTAGTATTGGTATCTATGGTAAATTTTATTGAATTTTTGATTAATCGGCTGCAACAATATTTACCCTAATTTGAGACTTAACCCGTTTATTCTTAAGTAAAATGCTATAAAATACCCAAACCCGTTCTGCAAGCGTGTACACATAGTCTATTTCTCTTTGTGCACTCCTCTAATTTCACAGCAGATTTTGCGAATTTTATGCGTGTGCAACATAAGTCGTCTCTCTGGCATCACATTTTCGATTTTACCCCCCACTCAGAGTAAAATCTATTCATGATGGTGCTGTGTGGGTTTGCAGCTAGGTTAAAATTTGATCCTTTTTCATCCAATTAAAATTTATTTCACTGTGTATATGTGTGCTTGTGTCGAACAGCAAGAACCTGTAGAGCTCTAAGTTTTGAAAACAAAAACAAAAAAAATACCAAAATGTAATTTGATCGATGTTCAAAGAACTGAATAACACGAGATATACAAGGGTTGAAAGTTTCTCTCTCAAGCCTTCAGCAGTTATTTGTTGTTGTTATTGTTTATAATTAGGTACATATAAAATATGTATTTGACAAATGCCAATTTGGCATTGACAATGAGATGAGTAGAGTATATTTTGGTTTGGTTTCTGGGTTTAATTAACGGTGCATCGAATTAACAATATCGAATTAATCAAATGCCTGTTGTTTGTTGACATCATTAAATGGGTTTAGCAACATCTGTCTAGCGGGTCTAGTTCAGTTTTTTTTTTTAAGAAGTTTAGACTTAGGATAATTAGTTGAGCAAGGTTGTTTTTTGTGTCTAGACTAATTAAGGCAGATAGACCTACTAAATTCATTCTTTTCTTAAAATTTTCAGCTGCCAAATTTTAACACAATATACTATAGTCTCCTTACCCTAACCCAGTAAATTATGAGTATTATTTCTTTTCCAATCAAAAATATTTTAATTTTTACTTCTTGTGCAAATATCCCAAGCAATTTTTTCTAATAAATGCAGATATCTATGTCGCCGTGAGCCTTTTTGGCTTAATAAGACGTTACTAAAAGTTGGAGCATCAAATGGAAGTTCAACATTTTGCTCAAAGCGAACAGATTTTAAACCAATAAAAATAAACCGCTACAATTATGAAGTCTGTATTGCAATAAGGCAATTATAGGAGAACAGGTAAGCTGAACTCGAAAGTCACAAGAAAACTAGCTTTACTTCCTAATCCCTTATTGTATCACTCACGTAAGAAAAATTCCCATTCGTGTTAGTCTGAATTTTCATCAATGAAAAGTCAATTTTAATAGGATCGAGCTTAAAAATATTTCCCACCTTAACACATTAGTCAGTTGACGCTCTGGAATCAAGCTCTGTATTTCATGCTGATTTTCAAGGGTCCATTCATTGACTTTTGATAGAAAGAGATAATTCTTTATAGAAGTATCAATTTACTTTACCATTTTGAGCGTTGCAATCAAGCTCAATACATTTTAAAATGAAGGATTACCGTTACCGAGTTATGCTTTGAAGTGCTATTTATACCATTTGCCAAATATGAAGTGAAAATTGCTTGAGTATTTTAGAGACTGACTATATTAAGATCTGTATCATTTTAAGACCAAGATATTGGGATAATAGTGTTTAGAAAGGGACACCATTTTAAAAAAGGTAGTGATTTTGTTTTTATTTAATTTCAATCTGAAAACAAAATGGCTGAGGAAAAACTTGTAATTGTTCGTAACACAATTATCTAAAAGATGATTTCGATAAATTTTTTACGCTAACGCTCCTAAAAAATTTGAATATTGCAATTTTAAAACAACAATTTTCAAAAAATTTTTGTTTCAAATTTGTTTTTTGAAAACTCAATATGCCAAAAACCTTATGCTCGTTTTTTTTTTTAACTTCACCGTCGACAGTTTTTTAAGACACTCAACAAGGTGAAGACAAAGAAAGTCAAAAAATGGATTTCGAAAATCTTATTTGTTCTAGGATTTTGACAAAACATTTTATCTCACTATCAAAATAACAGATTTAAATGAAATTTCTTATAAAGAAGCTTGAAGAAAAAATTTTAAATTATGATTTTGAAAATTCTACATCTCGAAAACAGGTCAATGATATTCATTTGAATATTAATTTGCACTATCAAAAAACTTAAGATTAGCTCACCCAAACTTGTTCTTAAAAATGTTTAAAGCTTTTTTAAAAAACAAACGCGTAAAGTTGTTGAGTTAATCACTTGAAAAAAAATGAATTTTATGCTTATGAACATTTTTCGTTAAGGTACTATTACGGTCTGGAATGCCAAAAAAACGCACGTTTTTTGGGAATTTTTTTCTCGGAAACCTTATTAAGTAATAACATTTTTTTAATAATGAATACATGCGTCAAGAGTACAAAAAAAATTTTGTTTGCCTTAATTTTCGAATTTTAACCAAATTATAGAGGGCGCCAACGTCGACTCATAAAAAAAAACATTGTTCCATTGCGAACAGTTAATCTCCGGATCTACTGAACCGATTTTCAAAAAACTTGTTCAAACTTGATTGTTTTTATGTTTTCTAAGACAATTTACCACAACTTGACCAAAATATATGTTTTTTTTTCTCAAAAACTACTTTTCTTAAAATAAAAGCGTCAAAATTATGTTTTTCTAAAGTTTTATGCGCAATTTCTGACTTAAAAAAATTGATAGTTTTTGAAACATTTGCATTCAATTTTACTCAATAACTAAATTTACACTTGGTCTAAATTTATGATTTAAAGAAGAGCTTGGGGCTTTAAAATACAATTCTCTACAAAAATTAAACTATTTTGTTGGATATTTTTTTTAAATTAAAGTCTAATTCGCAATCAAATCCTAGTTTAAAATTTACAAAAAATTGTGAACTTCCAAAAATAAGCCACTGCCTATTTGATTTAAAAAATTCCCTTGAAATAAACCTGACAATTCGAAAGTACGTTTTTACTTCTCGTGGCTGACATTATCATCACTGGAAACTTCAAAAAATCAGCAGGAAGCGACAAGATTTATAATTACGTTCTAAGAAACTGACCGAATCTAGCTGTTCTCCTGCTGACTCTAGTCTTCAACAACTGTTTGTCTGAACAACAGCTTTTTACATGCAGCTTGCAAAATAGAAAAAGTTGTCCCTGTCCCGACGAAAATCAACCGCGCGAATGTGGAAGAATATCGGCCAATTTCGTTGCTCTGCTGTATAAGCAAGATATTGGAGGTATTAATTTTGGAGAAACTCAACGTTTTCTGTCGAGAAAAGATGTCATACCGGAGTTCCAGTAGGGCCTTTGAAATAAACACTCTACCCTACATCCACTGCTGGAACTTCATAGTGAACTCAACAAAAAGGAAACGACTATAGCGTGCTTGCTGGACATCGAAAAATATTTCGACAGGGTTTGGATAGAAGAATTACTATTCAACTCTCGAAACTTGGACTTTGTAATCACTTGGTAAGAATAATCAAAAATTTTCTAACTTCACAACACGCTGTAATGTTATCAAACTCAAGTTTCCAGTCAACATTGAAGTAAGAGTCAAATCCCCAACAGAGTACTTGGGAATCAACTTTTTCAACAAACTAAAATTGTTAAGGAGAGCCAACTATTCTCTGCACTTGGTCCATAAAATGGTATCAGTAAGAAGACCAAGTCGCTTGTCAATACAAACGACTCATCCGGCGCATTCTGACCTACTCCTTTCCCATCTGGTTTACTATTTCACCTACAGCAATGAAGAAGATGAAGCATTTTGAAGGAAAGATGTTTCGCACTTGCACTGGACTACACCGTAACCTAGTGACGAAAAAATATCTACCAACTAAGAAGCTGTACGAAGAAGCAAAATTAATGCCACTGGATCAGTATTTCCTGCAACTCTCTTGAAAAATCATCAGGAAATTTGAGGATCATCCCATCTCAGAAGTGCCACAACTCTTTAAGCATCAACTAAAACCTAGTTACATATCTCTTTACGCTCGAGCCATCACTGACGATCAATTTGAAGAAATCATCCAATACGATGATATAGCCTTTTATGAGAAGAACGGCAATCAGTAGGGTTGGGTACGATTTGGTGTTGCAACAGCTCGGAGTGAACCAGGGCCTAGTGATTTACAACTCTCAACCATTCCTGTGTGCGTGTTACCAGGAACGGAGGGGACCTACAATTTTCTGCCGATTCCGAACGGCTAATGAGCAGCACTTTCCATGACAAGAGATACTCTTGGAGAATTTTACACCCCTGAAAAAAACTTTTTTGCAGCTGCTGAGAATCGAACTCGAGACCTTCCGCATGACAGTCAAACGCACTAACCATTATGCCAAGGGGTACTGGTTGTGTACGATATCCCGCTTTTTATAATCCCGTTTTTTAAAATCCCGGTCTTATTATCCCGGTTTTTATAATCCTATTTCTTATAATCCCGCTTTTTAAAATCTCGTCTCTTTTAATCCCGTTTTGTATAATCCCGTTTTTTCGTATAAGCAGTGAGGTATCTGGTATACCCCTGCTTGGGTACACTATAGGATTTGGGGTAGGTGCGAGGTTGGGTGTATGCAAAGTTTCTTTAGAATTTAAAGAATCTGGAAAATAACCAATACGTTACCTATACGTATTCTAAAAAACGGGATTAGCGGGATCTGGCGGGATTTTAAAAAGCGAGATTATAATAGATCGAGATTTTGAACAAGCGGGATTTTAGAAGACGGGATTTTAAAAAGCAGTATTTTAGCAGACGGAATTTTAAAACTTTTTTTCGGGATTTTTGAAAAGCGGAATTTTAAAAAGCGGCACACCACAGGGGATATAAGAATCCCCAAAAATTAGTATTTAAAAAATTACGAATTAGATTAAGCAAACATTAATGTGATATTATCAGCAAACAGCTGAATTTTTCGCCAAGAACCTGAAACACAGTTTTATCTAACATAATTTGGACATTGCAGACACAAAATTTATGCAAAATCGGGTGATTCGTTTAAAAGAAACTTAAAGAAAAACAAAATATGTCCTGAAATCAAAAATTCAAACTCATAGACGGCTCTATACCAATTTAAAGAGAACTGGGTAAGCCCTATAAAGCCTTAGTTTGATGTATACCTGGATTCATAGACCGGAGCTCGGTTTGACTTCTCCACCATCAGAATGTTATAGAATTGACTAAAACCTCGACTTGTTGTGTACACGAAACCTTTACAGCAAACACAAAATGAAAAATATTTCAATCTAAAAATATGGTGTTCATTTTAAATTGCTATACTCGTAAGAGTACTCGAATACACTCGAACAACGCGCCAGAAAGTCTGTAGGTTAGGCATGTATATTTGCATTCACAACTAATTCAATGCCATCTATTGCCGTAGTCGTGTGTAGGTGTAGGTATCTGCATGTGAATCATTTTAGTTCGTCATGCATCCGTTCTCAGGTTCTCACGCGTAAATATAACTTTACCAACCTCTTCACATGCGGTGTTGTTGTTTTTTTTGTTTTTAATAATAACACGAAGTTATAACCACTGAAGTAAAAAAAAAACACACACACACAACTAACAAAATAATATATAATAACAATAATTTTGTTACCATTCTCATTCAACCGAAAAAACCAAAACTCAACTTCGTTCGGTTCTAACATCCACAACACCAACAACATCAACAACAAAAATAGATTTTCCATCAAAGTCACATCATCCTCATCGCAAAAGCAACAACAGCAACAAAAGAAAAATATTATCATGCGATGGAAAAAACATGAATCGTTGTAATTTAAAAAATAAAAATTGTTTCCGCACTTGTCACACGAAACTGCACGCAATTGCTGCTGTATTTCAAAGCTATTGCTTTCTCAACACGATTCTTAACCAAAAAGTATCTATAGAAGTTGAGTATTCCAAGGAGAACAACTTTTGTATTTTTTTTATTTATTTTTTTGAGAAACTGTCTTGTCCACCCCAGAGATACAAAAGAAATAGAAATACACTCAACGGATGACTAAGTTCTTTTTATTTATCGTTCCGTCTAGCGATTCATACTTGTTTATCTTTTTATCTAATAATCGTATCTGCGCTGCGGTCAGTTGGGAGCTTCTTCGGAGCCCTTTTTCCACTTGGAAAATTGACAAATTTGTACTCAGAAAGTGAGTTGACAAAATGTATCTAACAATGGAAATCTGTCACAGTTGCTTGAGTCTGCCAGTATCTAAGTATCAAACAGATAAAAAAGGGGAAAAGGTTTGTTTTTTTTTTCACTCAGATGAATGTGATTTCGGTGGGGGCTGTAACCACTAACCACATTTAATTCCCAAACTAAATTGGGCAATTACACTAACCACATTCTCATAGTTGCTACTATTCAAAGATAATGATTGTAATTTTTGGTTATGTGCGTTTTTATTATGTGTTTGATGATGTTTTGGGTTTTATTTATTGTTCCCTCAATCATAATAGGCAAATTATTGTTTATATGACAAAAAGTCACAGCATTTCATTATAGCTATGCCTACAAAGGAGACAGCATTCAACAGTGCGAATGAAGCTTCATTTCCATGCTTTTAGCACAAAGATAGTTTTATGGGTAATTTATGGACAGTTAAACACACTCTACGGTTATGTGCACTTTCATTGTGTTAAAAGAGTAAAACAAAAATTTAAGGTCTAATAGAGATGTTTAGAGATTAATGTTTTGGTTAAGCATGTTTACCTGGTTTTTATTTTTGTAGGCTAATTTTTTTTTTTTCGAAATAATGAAGTGCATGTTTGGAAACATAATATACATATTTCGGATGAGAGAATGTGTGTAGGTAGATATATTTATTTTTCTCGGTTCGATGCTTAGCTTTAGAAATATTATTTTCTATATGAAATGTTTGTTTAATGGTAAATAAATATTTAAAAAAAAACGTTGTATTTCAAAAGAAAATGTGACAATTCAATGGTTGGATGATTTCACTATTATTTCACATCCGTTAAGCTTTTAGTGTTGCTCATCTTTGACAACTTGATTCCAGAGGACGTTTATGAATTAATTTGTCATCAAAAAACTGATGTTGGCAATTATGTGATTGCATAAACGAAATAGACAAAAAAAAAAAAAAATCATTAAATCTGGTGGACTCTGAATGTATCTAGGTCATTTAGGCTACCCGAATTTGATAGTGTTTTTCAAACTGAATTACTGGCTTACAGGGAACCAGATTTAGATTAGATTAGATTAGATTTTATTTTCATTATTTCTTAACATATTAATAAATTACAAAATCAAAATTAGCATGGCAATGCCGTCTGCCAGGTTGACAAGATAAAATTAATATAATATAAAGCTCATTGGTTTTACGATTATGTTAAAAGCAAGAAATTATTAAACAAAAAACAAAAAAAAAAACAAAAATATCTTATGTACATATATTTTACAACTTAAATAAATATTTAACTTCGATGTGTTTTTAGAAGCTTTCGCAGAGTATTCTGTCCCGATATGATTTTGCCACTTTGCAATACGTAAAAAGTTTTTCCACCTTCATCTCGTTTAAAAGACTTATCATTTCCTCTTCCGTAAGGTAATTAGATCCGAGGAAGAATCTCCTACTTTCTATCAGTACAGGGCATTTTCCTAAGAAGTGAAAAACATCTTCTCTTTCTCTTTGGTTGCACAAACTACATTGTCCAGGACGATCCTCCCTATGCGGGATATAGTTAAGATGCATGAGCTCCCCTCGAAGTCTCAGCATCATAGAAATAACCTCCACACTGTTCTCATCTCTAAAATAGTTATTTGGACCAAGGTTATGATTGAGATGTTTGTAAATTAATCTATGAGTTGAATTTGAAGCTTCTTCTATATAGCGACTACGGAGCTTTTCATCAACCGTCGCAATCAATTTATACAGTTTAACTCTGCAATCATTAACGTTACCGAAATCCAAATCCAGTGACATTTCACACCATAAAGCCAGCTCGTGCCATTCTGCGTACCAACTACTTCTTTGATTGATTGCATAGAGGGCTGCTTTCTTCGGTAATCTTTCACTATGCATTTGCAAAACTTTGAGAATATAGTCTATATGTAGTTTTAGGGTTTGAATAAAAAGCGGTGATAGTCCAGTTTCCAGCAAAACCATGTAATTTGGTGTGTTGTAGGGCAGATGATATATTCTTTTAATAAAGAATCTTAGCAGTTTTTCCACACTCTCGTATTGTTTGTATCCCCAAACCTGCGCTGCGTAAAGCATTATAGACTCAGACACTGCTTCAAATACACGAAATTTGCTACTATGTGCTATATTCTTGTTTGAGAAACACTTTGCCCAGGAAGTCCCAATTGCACTTTTTGCTTTCATAAGTTTATCCCCATGATGTCTTTCCATACTAAGATTCTTTGTAAAGCACACTCCTAAATAATTGAATTCCCTCACCACCTCTATCAAGTTCGAATCGTAGCTCCATCTTTCATTTGAGCTATTTCTTCCACCTCCATTCTTGAAAATCATTATTTTGGATTTACTTAGATTGACCTTTAGATTCCACGTTACACAGTACCTATGCAATTGGTTTATCATCAGTTGCAGTGATTGGGGTGAATTAGAAAACAGCACAATGTCATCGGCATAGAAAAGTGCTTTGATCAATGTCACGGCGAATTCCACTCCTCCACCAATGTTGTCGGTTAGGTCATCTACAAAGAGGGCAAATAAAAGCGGACTCAACGCACACCCCTGCCGGACGCCTGTTCCAGTCTGAAACCATTCAGAGATTTCCTCTCCATTCCAAACTGCGGCTTTGGTATCATTATAAATATTTTTGAGGACTTTACCGAATTTCCTGGACATCCCCAGTCCATATAGCTTGTATAAGAGCGAATTTCTGTCCACTGCATCGAACGCTGCTTTAAAATCCACGAAGAAACAATAAAGTTTCTTTTGGTTCCGTAGGAAGTTATCGGCAATGCTCTTAAGAACAAATATTTGGTCGACAGTGGAGTAACCAGATCTGAAACCGGCTTGAAACTCCTTCAATAAACCATTCTGGCTAATCCATAAATTAAGTCGTCGTTGCAGAATTGACGTAAAAATTTTGTATGAGGCGTTCAAAAAACTTATTCCTCGATAATTATCTGGGTTTTGCGTACTTCCTTTTTTGTGGATAGGAAAGATTAAGGACTCCTTAAACCTTTCGGGTATAGATCCACTATCCAAAATATAGTTGAACTCCGACGTAATCGAATTTATCAGCTCATTGGTGCCGTACTTGTAGAATTCAACTGGGATTCCGTCGGACCCAGCCGCTTTGCCATCCTGTAAATTTCTTAAAGTATTTACAACTTCTTCAGTAGTTGTGCACGCATCTAGTATGCTATTTTCAAAGCATGGCTCTGCATAGGATACTGTTGCATTGACGGTTAAGGGGTTCAAAAGTTCTTTAAAATGCGACAACAGAACGTCAGGTGTTAAATCTCTGTGTATTTTATACTCCCTTCCATTCAATCTTTTCACCACTTTCCAAAAATCCGATGAATTCTTGCATTGTGCTAGCCGTCTAGCCTCTTCATTAAAAAAGGTACTTCTTTTAATCCTGCATAAGTTTTTGAACTCCATATTCGCTTCCAGATACTTGCTCTTAATATAATGACTTCCATAAATACGAAATGACTTTAACCATGCAAATGACCTCTGTCTCGCACGTCTACAGTCATCGTCAAACCAATGTTCTACAGGAGTGAACTTTTTGTTGTTATTGTTGCTTGCCGGATAAGCCGATTTTATACAATTTGCAATAGCACTCAGACCAGAATTGATTCCCTGATTTAGTGAAAGGTTTAGGTTTCTCTGATATACAGCTGCCTTGTTAAAATTCCATTTCAGTTTTGGTAGCAACTGTAGATTTCTTGTACCGGAATCATCATTGGTAACTACTTGCATCATCGTATTGATGGGTAAATGATCCGAGAATGGTATCGCGTCTACTTTGAAGTCACGTATATACTCCACCATTGCTCCTCCAACTAAACTGTAATCTATTACTGAGCTACCTTGACTTCCAACAAATGTGAATTCACCATCCTTATCTGATGTTGCGGTTCCATTCAAAATTCTGAGTCCAAATCTATTACACAGGTCAAGAAATTGTTTTCCTCGAGCATTGCAAATTTCATCCTTTGATTGACGTGCTATTTCCACTACCTCATTTTCAAATCCCGCCTCAGCCGCGGTCCTTGCGTTGAAATCACCTACTAAGAGCACATTTGGATTGTCATTCATTAACAAAAATTCGTATAACTTTTCGAAATCTCATTCATAATTGTTGCAGTTAATGTATGTCGGAATTATTATCATTTTTTTGTTCTCATAATTTAGTTGTAAGAATGTTGTTTCATTTTTAGTCTCGAACTTGCAGCCTAAGTTTTTGATGGTTTTCTTAAATCCAAAATAACAACCTCCACTAGCTCTTCCACGCGTATTAGTTCTTATCGCTGAGATCCATACAAATTCGAAGTCCTTAAATTTACTTTCATATTTATCAAAATTGTAAAAAAATTATATCAAAACAGTTAACATAATTATAAAAACCATTATATAAATTTTTATTGACTAAACCTGAAACATTATATGCAAGTATTGAAATTTTACTAGGTACTAAATTTACATTAATTATATTGGTATTTACAATTCTATATACTTTATTATGGCAGACGGCTTTTTTATTAAAAATTACAATTTTGATTTCTTGTTTTTGTTACGCCACTGCAACTCGCCCCCATTGTGTTTCCACCATTAGATTTGGACTCATATGTACCCTCACTAACATCCCCGATCAGTTGTTTGAGAAACGTCAAACCATCATCGCTGTCACTTGTAAGAATGTTGTTTTTGTCGTAATAAACAGGGAACCATGCAAGGTACTCAAGCAAGATCCAAACCAGAACCGAAATACGGATTTTTTCACAGATGGTTAGGTTAAAGCCATTAATTCTAGTACATCATCCTGCGGCAATGGTCCAGCAATGCCGGAATGAACTTACTAGCCTTAATATTGACCATAATGTCACTCTATTCTTGGTTCCGGGTCATTGTGACATTGATGGGAATGAGCGGCTAGTAGAGCCGATTGATTCGGTCGTTGTGACCCGTTCACCAAGGCGATTGATTGATTGCAATCACAATAAACCAAATCAATCAATTCCAATATCAATCTCTTGCCAGTGAAACCGATGAACAAAAAGTGAACGAAATGAACAAAAAAAATTATTTTTCGTTCATTCAACTTGTTCTCAGTCATTTCCCATTACCAAATAATAAATGAAACGGAATGTATATTCCTGGACACGAAGTCGAAAAGAAGTAGACAAAGCCAAACTTTCGTTCATTTTCACATATTTTACTCGTAGTTAAATGAACGATTGAATACATTTCGTATCGGTCTTAGTCTCGTTCGGAACGAATGGTTGATTAAAAAGATCGAATCCTTGAACCAATCAATCATTGATTGATTCGATCTTTCAAAATAAACGATTGACATAGCTCTAACAGGCGGACGAGTTTGCCAGGCAAGTATCAGCCCTTCGTAATAACTCACTTGCGAGAAGAGTCAACATTCCGCTCGGATTTATGAAGTGCAAAATTCTTCGAGTTTTTCTTAGAAAATCAAATCGTAGGTGGAGCAGTTTAGCGAACTGTATTATATCCAGAAAGATTGGGCCCACTAATAATAATTTCCGAACACTTGATCTGATATCCAGACCCAGGCAAGACCAGAGTTGGGCATTATTCGAATAAATTTGTATCCGAATAATTATTCGAATAAAATTTTATTCGCATTATAATTATTCACGAATAATTCATTCGTGAATAATTTATTCGTAACTAATTTCCCTAAGAATAATTTATTCGTGATTTTATTCGTTATTTTAAATAATTTTTTCCGCTTATTTGTATCACAATAATAACATGAACAAAAAAGAATCAAAACCTTATTCAAACATAAAGTAGCGAAGGAAGTGACCAAAAATATTAAAGATTCTGAAAATAGAAATGCTGTTGATCCAGAAAATTCATTTTTTGACTTTGGGTCAGACTCGGGAAGCAAAGCTGATTTACAAAGGCAATCACCAAAAACCAGAGCTAATGTGATTGTCTCGCAATATTTTTCTGAAGAATACCGTTCATTCAATGTTTTCAATCGTTATCCAGAAATAAAAACTATATTTAAAAAATGCAACACACCATTGCCCTCATCTGCATCCGTAGAACGCGTATTTTCTTATGCCACTATGATAAAATTACCTAAGTCAAGTAGATTGTCCGACAACATGTTTGAAGAAAGGGTAATGATGAAAACAAATATGAAGAAATAATCTCAACTGTAAAAACTTGAAAATTATGAATGAATAAATATTTGATTTGAAAACCATTATTCGTTGTTTTATTTTTATTCATTATTCGACTAACGAATAAAAAAATTATTCGTCATTCGAATAAATTTTCCTTCGAATAAATTAAATTATTTATTATTCGCGAATAACTACAGAAACGAATAATTCATTCGTTATTCGTCATTCGAATAAATTTTGCCCAACTCTGGGCAAGACAAAGTAGCGAACACTGGCCAATAGGAAAGCGAGCAGCATTCCTCACAACACTTACTGTCATGCTGTAGGGTATAGTGGGAAAAGGAAACAGTCGTCCACTTCTTTTGCAAATGCACTGATCTGGCCAAATAAAGAGCTAAGTCATTAGGAAGGGCAATTTTTGACGACATTGACGAAATTTCGGAAATTAAAATCGAAGACTTCGTCTCTTTTCTCAACGCAACGAAATGGTTCTAGAACGAACTTCGGTTATTTCTATGCCATGTCCTCCGTTTGTTTCTTTAGATCCTGAGCTAGCAGACTGAGGGCTTTGACGGAGAATTACGGTGTGGAGCCAGATGATCACTCAATGGGATCGGCTACTATTTCAGCACTAGACAAAAAGCTGCCTAGGTTTGGCACACTGTATATAGTGTCTGGAGTAAGGTAGTCCGGTTGAGTGAGTGATCCACAATAAAGGACATCCGATTCTTTTTTTTTTTTTAAACTCAATCCAAACTGCATGATTCCGTAAGAATGTCCACAGATTCCCATATAAATTTCATCCACAGGCTCACACGAGTTATGGTATCAAAATGGCGCATTGCCACACTGAACCAAATCGCGTAGGTGATATTGAAGAAAATATTTTGTTAATTTTTGAAGAATCAATTATTCAAATCAACAATTTTTCATAGTATTTTTCTTCATATTGAAGACTGAATATTCAAAATGAATAAGGTTTCTTCAAATGATGAATGATTTAGTATTTTATTCAAACGAATGAAATTTTGTCATATCTACGAAAACAATTTGTTAATTTTTGATGAAGCAATTATTCGAAAAGACAAATTTGTATTAAAAGTTTTTTTTAATATGTATGTATGTATTTACATCACAAGTAGCACAAAATGGTATAATTTCGGTATCACATTTCTTAATTCATACGAAAACACGAGAGAGTTATTTAAGTAGCACTTTGAGACAAGATATTTTATGTATCACAGTGGCACAATAGGTAGAGCACAAGCACGGCAAGCGAGAGGCTTATAATTCTTTCATTCCAGCAAAAAATCACATAAAGAGTCGAATATAGTCAGACAAGGAAAAATGAAGAGAGAACTCCAAAATAATCAACAATAATAAGAAAACCAAACAGTTAATTAAAAAACTTTATTTTTATTTATATAATTTCAAGAAAGAAGGATAAAAGTTAATCAATTTCACAAAATTTTGTGGATTTAACACCATAACGAAAAATTTTATGCATTTCTTCAAAATGACAATATTTCTTGAATATAACAAAATTTTCTTCAAAACAACGGATAGGTTTCATTGACCGTATATTGATCACCCTTTCTTCAATTCTACCTACTTTTTCTTCAATATGACTACCAAATTTGGTTCAGTGCAGTGGAAGCCATTTCTATCTACCTACATTAAATTGGTGAAAGTGGTTTTTGCCGATTTTTTTTTACGTTTTTTTGTATTCATTGGACTTCAAGACATCACAAAGTTAACTTTCTAAATTGTTTATCTGGACTCACTAGTGTTTTCTACGAATCAAAATATTGCAAAACAATTATGAAAAGTTATAAATCCATTAACGCCAATATATCCATTGTTTGCTTGCTTTGACAAATGCCACGGAAGAGAGTCAAGCACTAACGAAAGATTGAAACATTTCACATATCTCTGAAGTTCTGTCAAATGTCACTTTGACAGCATGAAAAATAAAATAATTTATTTAAACGGAAAATACTATGTACATATATATATTTCTGTGAATTGGTTTTCAATTCATGTTTCAATTTCTACTTTTTTTTTTAAATTGACAGTTTGTGAGTTTCTTTCTGTAGAAAAAGTATGGGAATATTTGATTTCAAAAGGTATTATACTTCGTCCAACAAAAATATGCAGTACACGTACACGTCTTATGGGAGAGCTTTTTCGAAATCAGTAGCGTGCTGTATTTTTGCAGCATACAAAATTGAAAGAACTCCTCCATAAAAAAATGCTTGCGCGCCCGTAAATTTTCGATTGCATCTGATGCAGACCCAATGTCCTATTGACTGCACATCTGAGTGTGCTGTGCACTGAATTGCTGGCCTGTGGCTGTTGGTGCTATTCAATTTCAACCCCCATTAAATATTGATGTGCTTTCAGAGTTACCCTTGTTCATTTGGTAACTTGTTCAGTTTTTTTCCTTGTGTTTCTGTTGAGGTGCTTTTGATTTTAGAGCTTTAAAAAAAGGATCCATTTAAAATCAACACTACGACAACCCTGTGAGAGCTTTAATGAAGGACAGATTTATGCAATCCACTGTAGCCAGAATGCGAGGCAAACGTCCTATCTTGCCCATACTGCATATTTTTGTTGGACAGAGTATAGATATTGAATAAGTACTTATATTACAATATTGGCAACACAGTATCTTTTGTATAACAGTTATGGAAAGCTTTTTTTTCATTTTAAAAGAATTCTTGCATTGCTTTGGACTATGTATGTTGCTTAATAAACTCTTGTTGAACGGGATGTGTTCCGAGATATTTATTCCTTTTTTCCTAACAAATATTAAGAGCCCAACTCAGTCAGACTTAATATAAAAATAAGGAAAAATTTTAATACAATTCGAGCGCAGTAAATTTTAAGTTAATTTGGCAAGGAATACAAATCGTCGATTGCTGGAAGATTCAGATGAGATCGGTCCTCATATATTCTTTAGTTTAGTCTAATGTTTTAGTAGAAAGTGCAAACTCTCATTTACATGCTTACAATGTGATAAAGAGCAGGATTTGTAGCAACTCTCTTGAGTGTACGGTCAACGCAGTTGAACCACATCAAAAACTAAAAATTTTCGATAGAAGATTAGAAGTGCATCAACCTAGCGGTCCTCCTAGGAAGGTAAAGTTTTTTAAACAGTTCTTTTCGTAAAAATTATAGGAGAATACAGAATTTTTCAAATGGTGCTAGTATAGATTTTGTCGGTCTGTAGCGGCCATGTTGTTTTGGTGACATCTGTCAAATTATACGATTGAAAAGCACGACTAATAATAAAACTCTATTATCAAAATTAGTCCTTTTTAGTGCCAACGTTTCACATTTTATAGTAGACGTAGTGGCCATTCTTCCATCAACTCTTCAACGTTTGGTGGCTAAATTTGAGATGACCGAACGCAAGATCGGCCGAGAACATCGCTGCGGTCCGTAAAAGTTCTCAGCAGAACTCAAGGGAGTTGATTGTTCACCCTGTACAAGAACTCAGCATTTCACAGACTTCAACTTGCCGAATTTTGCATCAGCCCATACAAGATCCAATTGATTCAGGGGTTCAAATCTCATGATCATAGACAACGGCGTTTGTTCAATCACTGGACTTTGGAGAGTTTTGAAGATTATCCCAATTTTGGCCGAAAAAAAACAGCTTTAGCGACAAGGCGTATTTTTGGAAGAATGGCTGTGTCAATAAGCATAACTGCCATACATTGGACGACTTCAACCCCCATGAGGTTCACCAAGCGACAATAATGCAAAAGTTATCATTTAGTGTGGATTTTATGCCGGCGGCGTCATTAGTCCGTACTTTTTCGAAAAAGAAGTTTGAGAGGCGGTCACCGTCAATGGCGAGCGCTATAAAACGATGATAATCAATTTTGTATGGCCTAAATTAAACCATATGAACCTAGACGACATATGGTTCCACCAGGATGGCGCTATGTGCCACGCAGCGGATGCTACGATTGATATTCTGCATGAACGATTTGATGGTATGCCATTTTACGCTGCTGAGCTTTTTCCGTGAAGTTTTTAGAAGTCGCAAGTCTATGCGAATAAACCACGATTGGCCGCTGCACTTAAGGTGAACTATATGACGTCTATCATCGTTCGGATCTATGAAAAGTGGACGACTCAGATCCGTGCCACCGTTAGAAGCCGGGGCGGCCATTTGAACGATTTCAAGGTCCATAAATAATGGTAAACATGAACCTTTTAAATAAAATGCTAGCTCGCATATAATTGGTTATATTTCATTTCAACATCAATCCGCTCTTATTGAATAACCTTTTACATTACGTCTAGACATTTAAAGCCTTAAAGTTAATAACCATATAATTCTTAAATTTGAAATTTCCAAATGCAATTTGACATCAATAACATGTTCATGATTGCATTACATCAAACATTAATCCTGTGTGCAAACCGGCCATTAAAACAACATTTGAAGGACTGTCAAATCAAAACTAAAATTATTATTCTCTTAGGTATTGCAAACAACATTGCATTATTCTCTTAAATATCATAAATGCAATTTTTGATTACCATCCCTGATACCATTATTTGCCAAACTGTCAAATGAAGTCATTAAAAATTTGAATTGTTCTCCATTTTGTATTACAATCTACAGTCGCAGTCTAAAACTAAACGAAATGTGTTTCCTTAATTTTTTTTTACATTTTCTATCACAATCTATCTCTACATTTACAAATCTCTATCTCTATAAATCCACAAATGGTCAATTAATCTCTCTTTAATTCAAACATTACAGTTTGCATTATTTGTATGAAATTCGCAATGTTTTAAAAAATTTTAACAAAAGACATTTAATTTTTTTAATTGCTATCTATTAATTTAATTGTTGGCGCATACCTACCTAACATTTCGTTGAATGTTTTGGCAGAAAAGAGTCAATCAAAATGATATAATGGTCAATTCCGTTGTAATATTTATGTGGAAAGTCATATTTTACCAATGCCTGGGGTAGACACAAATTGAGAGTGGATGTATTCTCAAATTTGTGTACTTACAAAATTGATTTGACATTTGTGCATTTCTTCAAATTTCATGTAAACAGATCTTTAAATTTCTTAAAGTTGGCAGTTGCTGTCAGTCACAGGCCAGTTCTTTCATACAACTATTTTATAATTTTCATATATTGTTCAACTCTTCGTGTTGATTTGACAAGACAGACTTAATAAATGACAGCCAATTTGACAGATGTCAACAATATGCCCGCAATCATCTGTCAAATTTTAGAAATCCTATTTGGAAACCGGTTTTTAATTCGCTCTGTGAAGAAAATTTTGCATATGGGAATAACATTTGATTCTTGTAACCTATTTACACCTGCCTTAGTGGCAACGTATAAACATACAAAATAAACTGTAGTAGAGGGACTGCATGTATCTTTTAAACCCAATGAAAAGCAAGCAAATATGTTGGCATTTAGCAAGTTAAAAATGAACGCACAGAATAAATGGCTCTCGTAACAAAATATAGATTAAAACTATGTGATTTTTCTTAATTTTTCCAACAATTTTTAAACGTGTAAGCAAATTACAAAAAAAAAACTTTTTATTTAGAATCAACTCTAAAAGGTGCACGATTTAGTCAATTGCAATTGGTCACACCATAAGAAATAGAAAAAGTCTAAAAAACCGGTAATTAAAGCCACAAATGTATTTAGATAGGTGAATAGGAATGCTAGAGATATACTATTAGATAGGCGCCATTAAACATCGCATAAATATGACACTTTGCTTAAGCCTACCCCAATAGCAATTAAACTTCAAACTAATTCATTGTGACATTTATTTAAATTAGATCGTTAAGAACTTTTATTTATTTTCCCACCTCAACGCGTCGTCGTTGGTCGCTTTGCAGTTTATACCTACCTACAAATCGCATTTAAAAAATTTACTGACATTAAATACACAAATTAAAAATAAAAAAAAAATGTTGGTAGGTATTTAGATACACGCCACGCTCGCAAAGGTCGCAGTCATTGCGTTTTCAACACGTTTGTTTGTAGACATACTCAATACTCATATATTAGTTATCTGATTGTAAAAATTTAAGAACAAAAAAAAAAGAATCCTGTTTTTCTTTCAAGGAAGACCTATTGAATTATTTTGGAAAAAAAAAGGGATTCTCTTCTTTAAGAAACAAAACAAAAAAACGAACCATACTCGCTGTTGGATCTTGAAAAGATCTTTGGATTTCCCCTTTTTATCTGTCTTGCTGCCACGCCTACTTTAGCGAAGAATGAGACTTATGAATTCGCGTATCTATATGTGTGTTCCTGCACTTCATGTTATTTTTCTTATTTTTAATTTTTATTTAAAATTTTATTTATATTAAATGCATGAAATCTTTACTCCCGACAACGAACGCAATCTGGTGCACGCTTCATATAGTGCCGCAACTTGATCTTGTGTGTGCCTTTAAGAGTTGCTTGGTCGCAGTCATCATCAAGAACGCGTCGTCGGCATCGCCGTCTTCGGTGTTATGCGAATTTTTGAATATCAACAAAACCAACCGTGGGCAACAAAAACAGACACCCAAGAAATAATACACACAGAAATTCAACATGAGCCACAACAATGCGAAATGCCATCAGGGACAAGATACGCGGTGTGGTGGGCTTCGATATTGGTGTAAGTACAACGGGACGAATTGCTCAAGACTTGGACAATTTTGAAATTTTTTGTTCTCAAAATAAATCAAAAATATCTAAAGCAATATTTTGGACCTGTAGAATCTACATATTCTAGTCTAGAAAAATTAAACAAAATAAACCGAAAGTCTACAAAAAAAACTATTGATTCGAATTTTACATTTTTCTACCTTCTTTAACTCAGTGAACAACAAATATCAGTGCATTGTCCGCCATCAACAAAATGTAATAATGCGTCAGTGCAGAGTTCTTCGTTCGTCACAGAGTATCAAATTTTGTTTATGCTTAACAAACATTTTTAAAAACTCTTTTCACTCAAAAGCTACTGTCGAAAACCTTTCAAAATTTTTATTTTTGACGTTTATCTGACAGAAAGAATACACATGCTAATTTTTGTGAAAAACTTAATTTCCTACATTTTACTATACCTACTAAAATTTCGTTTGCAAAAAGTCAAAGATACATTATAGCCCTTGGAAACTTATTCGAACATTCAAGTATTTTCGTTTCTACAAGAAAGCATTTGCTTAAAAGGGTGTCGATTTCCGTTGAAATATTTCTAAAACTTTACTAATCAGCTTCTAAGAATAAAAAAGAAGGAGCAGGAGAAGAGCTCCATCGAAGAAATACAGGGATGCTATAGAAAGTATGAGGCTCGAAGTTCTTACCAAAGGGTAAAAAATAACATCTCCAGGATAAAATCCGCGAGCCTTAGCCTGCTTGGACAATCAAAAGAACATCGTGGTAGAGCCACAGTCAATGGTGAGAATATGGAAAGATCATTTCTACAAACTTCACAGCTGTGATGATGAAGAGAATTCCGCTGCAAGGAATACAGTACCAGTGGACTTGGCGACGTAGGCCAACAATCTGCCAACCCGACCAGGACGAGATGACGATAGATACATGGAATTTACAAAGACGCTGGAGCTCACGGTCTTGCTGCAGAACTATTCAGAGCTGCAGGCGATGACTTGATTGAGAGTATGCCTTAGCTCATCGGCAAAATATGTGTTTGGAAAAAGCGTGCCTCAGTATGGATTGTCGGATCCTAAAGAACTTCGCCAACTACAGAGGTATCAGTCTCCTGATAATTGCATACAAGATTTTTCTGCCATTTAATTTGAACGTCTGAAGCATTTCGACAGCAACCTGATAGGTCCATATTATCGCGAATTAAGAACAGAAAAGTCCATCATCGACCAAACATTCACATTACTGTAGATCTTTGAAGAAACACTTCAAATCGAAATATAACAACTTTTCATCGATTTAAAAGCTGAGTATGATAGCATCTATAAGGACAAGCTATACAGAGCAATGTCTAGTTTTGGCATTTCTGGCGAACTTCTCCGTTTCCCGAGGATGACGATGGCTAACGCACGCTCCTTAATGACAGTCGGAAAAGATATCACCGATGCTTCATCACACTACTTCTTCAACATTTTTCTGGAATAAACAAAGTCCTCTTTCGAGTAACTAAAGTGTCCCTTTATGAAACTCATATCATCCCGATCCTTCTTTATGGCGAGACCTTATCAAAAGTGGATGAGAATACTTTAGGATGTTTCGAGAAACCAATCTCGTCAAATAAAATAAAGTCCAGCGGCTGAGATGGCTGGGTCATGTAGATCGATGAGATCCAAATACTCCGGTCCGTAAAGTCTTCGGATCCATTTCCGAAGGACGGAGCAGCAAAGGAACACCGATGACCATAACTCAAGAGGTGCAGACAGGTCGGATAGAACCTCAACCAAATTTGTGTGCGAAACCCGAGGCACTTAATTGGATCCCGAGCTGGCTGGAGAAGCTTTACCAATACCTTGAGTATGTTAGTCAGCTTACTACTAGTGTAATTTTACGCCAATTAGTTTGAAATTGTTTTCTTTGAGTTTCATCAATGCTTACCAACTTGTGATAAGGCTTCGCATTCTACCTGATCTTGTCCTCCATAGTGGTACAGAAATAAGTAGCATAGTGTGTGATGTACTTTTGTCAAAGGCTGAGGTTTTGCTCGCCGGTATACCGGGGTTCTATCTAAAGTAGTACTAACTCCAGATTTTAACGTCAATATTCCTTTATTAATAAAAATATCGAAAAGCAACTTAACTTTACATTTATAAATTTATATACAATTTCAATAAGTAATGATTTTCTGTGTGGGTATCCTTGGTTCGTTCTTCTATGTGGATCTATTCTCGGTAGATATCCTTTTAGTGCATTCGCCTGGTTTCTGTACTAGATAGAGTGTAGATGAACGGGTACAGGTGGTGCTTCGCTTCTGATCCTGGCAATCTTCAGTTTCATCCGGTAATCATAGATGAATTTGGCAATCACAGACGAATCTGGCAAATCACAGACGAATCTGGCAAATCACGGACGAATCCGGCAAATCACAGACGAATCTGGCAAATCACGGTTGAAACCGGCAAATCACGGACGAATCCGGCAAATCACAGACGAATCTGGCAAATCACGGACGAATCCGGCAAATCACGGACGAATCCGGCAAATCACAGACGAATCTGGCAAATCACGGTCGAAACCGGCAAATCACGGATGAATCCGGCAAATCACAGACGAATCTGGCAAATCACGGTCGAAACCGGCAAATCACGGACGAATCCGGCAAATCACAGACGAATCTGGCAAATCACGGTCGAAACCGGCAAATCACGGACGAATCCGGCAAATCACAGACGAATCTGGCAAATCACGGTCGAAACCGGCAAATCACGGACGAATCCGGCAAATCACAGACGAATCTGGCAAATCACGGACGAATCCGGCAAATCACGGACGAATCCGGCAAATCACAGACGAATCTGGCAAATCACGGTCGAAACCGGCAAATCACGGACGAATCCGGCAAATCACAGACGAATCTGGCAAATCACGGTCGAAACCGGCAAATCACGGACGAATCCGGCAAATCACAGACGCATCTGGCAAATCACGGTCGAAACCGGCAAATCACGGACGAATCCGGCAAATCACAGACGAATCTGGCAAATCACGGTCGAAACCGGCAAATCACGGACGAATCCGGCAAATCACAGACGAATCTGGCAAATCACGGTCGAAACCGGCAAATCACAGACGAATCTGGCAAATCACGGACGAATCCGGCAAATCACGGACGAATCCGGCAAATCACAGACGAATCTGGCAAATCACGGTCGAAACCGGCAAATCGTGTGCTAATTTGTTGAGACCCCTTACCTCTGGTGGGGGGAAGTCTACAACTATAATACTTATATTACCTTCCTGGGTTCTTATGTCGACCGAAACTAGACCTTGCACTGTGCTTCTTTGTGTGATGTTACCTCGGTGAACGTCTTCTGCACTCTGTGTCCCGATGTTAACTCGGTAGTGGACTACCGCACTCTGTGTTTTTGTCGAACGTTGGGCGGTCTTTTATCATACTCTTCAGCCAAACCATGCGTGAGTTGTAAAGTTATGAAGCGCATATTTACACTCAACATGCTGCCCTTTGCTACGTCATCGCTTTTGTCTATTTGTCACATTTTACTAGTGAGGGCGACGGGGGCATCATATTTAATTATATGTTATTTAATACTGAGATTACTTAAGGTTGCAGGTGGGCGGCAAGAGGGCAGTCAGTTCTTGTCTGAGTCTTAACTCACCATCTTAGTTCTAGGCCATAGTTGATAATTCAAGGGGGCGACCGGGAAGAAGACGAACGATCTCTCCTTTTATTGTTTGAAAAACTCACCATCGAGGTTCTTGATCGTTAACCAGTTGATGCCTTCAGTGGAGTTCTTCCTTCTTCGTAAATAAATTCCTGCTATCAATTCACCACTCCTAGTAGTTGTTGCTGTTTTTGCGTAGCTAGTGTGGTGTAATTGTGCCATTGATTTATGTTTACTGATAAGCTCCATTGTAATCAGTTGCTGGCTATGGCTTGCGGTTGACACATGTTATGGGAGCATGTTGTCGCTTTGGTAAGTATTTGTTTATTTAATTTTTAACAGGTCCGTAGCAAGGGGGGTGGCAGAATTGTAATGCTTCATTACAAACCCCTCCTTCTTTGGAGACGAGAACCTTCTCGTCTATAGAACTCGGTTTATTTTTTTTCTTTTTTTTTTTCTGGTTGATTGTTCAACCCTGCTTTCTCGTAGTACTTTCTTGAAATTCTTGTTTATTATCTGTTGCGGGGCGGGGTTTCTGGGATAATATTTTTGACGGAATGGTGCATTTGACTTTAGTCGTATCCTGTATACTACAGCGTTTGTAGTATTAGGCAGTTTTGCGAACTTCGGTAATTGCTTTCCTAGCAAATATTTAGGTAACTTTCTTTGTGCTCGTGGAAGGGACTTGGCCCTCTGAAGGCGTAGATTTTGGGTAGTCGTTACTTCTCTACCTCTAACAGCGTTTTCAAAATTCGATTCCTTAACGTAATCACTTTGCCCGTATAAACAAACAGGCAGTAACCCGCGTGGATCTCTCAATATTACTTGAGTAGGCGTGACTGGTAGCGGCTTTGCTTCTCGTTTTTTGATCAGACTCTTGGGTTCATGGTCTATTGGCTGCGGGTTGGCACTTGAAGCTTGGCTATGTGAAAGCTCTGGTTCCGTTTTGAACAAGTTTGTGACAACATTTACACAAGCTGCCCGTACATCTGCTGCTGTATCTTCTACTAGCTCTTCCTCCGTCGGGATAATACGATTCACCTGAATGTCATGAATAGGGTGACCGGTCCTTGTTTCTGGGGAAGCTATCTCTGGGTCAGGGGTAGCCGCTGGTGGGGCTTGCAACGTAGATGTTCTATGCGTGTGGCAAGGGCAATGTTTCGTCATGCGCCCATCTTCTCCACAGAAAGAGCAGAACAATCGAAACGGTCGCTGACAGTCAACTCTAGAATGCCCTCGCTGTTTGCAATGCCAACAATGAGTCGTGCGATCATACTGTTCTGGAGCTGGCACCTGGCCCTTGGCTTCTCGGAGCAAGATCCTTGGCATGGGTTTAGCTGCGGCCTGAGTCAGGTTTCGACTTTCATTTTGTATATATTCGAACTCTCCGGCTAGACCGGTTAGTTCATCCAACGTCCTAAAATCTCTGCGGCGGATATAGAGATGATATTCGGGTCTTAGCCGGTCGTAGATTCTATCGATACTTTCCTGTATGCGCATAGTGGGGTGTTGATGAATTAAGTACTGCAAGGCTTGGATAAAATCTTTTGCCCTTTCGCGAGGGCCTTGCCTTCTTCTCGTAATTTCCTCCTCTAATTTGTGAACAAAGCGTACGGGAAGAAAATGTCCCAAGAAGGCATGATAAAAATCCAACCATGTCCTAAAATTCTCCCTATTTATTCGGAACCATTGTAGAGCGTTTCCTCTGAATATGACTGGAAAGGTTCGGGGCATCTCATTCAGGTGAATCCTGTAGCAATCAGCGAGTTCTTCCACTCGTTTGATAAACTCGAGGGCATTACCAGATGAATCAAATGTAAGACCCCAGTTTCTAACGATGTTTATTACTTCAACTTCCCGGTCAAGTAATGAATAATCGACAGGCGCAGTAGCCGGCGGGGTTCTGGTTTGATCTGGTAACTGGTATGATGCTGAAGTCTTGGCTACAAATGGGACTTGGTTCTGGCGAGTACTGTGGGGATAGCACCATTCTCTATATTTCGGAAAGCTGGTTAATCGATCGTACGGAGTTACAGCCGGGTAAGCAGTCTTATAGGTCTGAACACCGTGAGCTGGTATACTGGGAACATAACTGTTGTATTCTAGGTGTTCCTTCGTACCTATATTCTCTGAATTACTTATATATTGGGCGGATTTTAAATTTCTGGGCTCTTCTGCATATTCTCGTTCTGTAACTAGTTTTCCTAGTTCCTCACAAAGATTTTGAGTAGATTTTAGAGCCCGCGCTTCTTTTATGTGGGTGCTAAAACGAACACGGAGCGCAGCCATTGTTCCTTCCGTACTCAGCCCTAAGCGCGTCATACGTTCAATCAACTCCACTTTGTTGAGAAGGTAAATCCCACCTATACTGGCGAAAATGTCAAAACCTTTTTCAGTGTTAGACATTTTTGTTTTTATTATTTTCTTGTCTGATTTTCTTATCTTGATTTCAGTTCCTCTTCTCGGGTCGGATTAAACTTATATCTTTATCGTCAGTCCTTGTTATGGTTAAGATCTAAATTTTGATCTTCGGTTTCGGGTTTCAGCTTAAGATAAAAAAAATTTTATCTTCAAGTCTCGGGTTTCGGGTTTTGGTTAAGATCTACAGCTTGATCTTCTGGTTTCAGGTTTCGGTTAAGATCTAAATTTTGATCTTCAGGTTTCGGGTTTCGACTTAAAATCGAAATTTGTATCTTCAAGTTTCGGGTTTCGGGTAAGATCTATTCTTGATCTTCAGGTTTCAGGTTTCGGTTAAGATCATTTTCTTGATCTTCTGGTCTGGTTACGGTTAAGATCTATGCTTTGATCTTCAGGCTACTGGTCTCGGGTAAGAACATTTTCTCTGTCTTCTGCGGGTCTGATTGCGGGTAACATCTATGTTTTTGCCTTCTGGATACCAGTTTCAGCTAAGATTTTCTTCTTTTCTATGTTGGATGGACGTTAATCATAACGTCCCTGCTCGGGCGCCAATTTGTGATGTACTTTTGTCAAAGGCTGAGGTTTTGCTCGCCGGTATACCGGGGTTCTATCTAAAGTAGTACTAACTCCAGATTTTAACGTCAATATTCCTTTATTAATAAAAATATCGAAAAGCAACTTAACTTTACATTTATAAATTTATATACAATTTCAATAAGTAATGATTTTCTGTGTGGGTATCCTTGGTTCGTTCTTCTATGTGGATCTATTCTCGGTAGATATCCTTTTAGTGCATTCGCCTGGTTTCTGTACTAGATAGAGTGTAGATGAACGGGTACAGGTGGTGCTTCGCTTCTGATCCTGGCAATCTTCAGTTTCATCCGGTAATCATAGATGAATTTGGCAATCACAGACGAATCTGGCAAATCACAGACGAATCTGGCAAATCACGGACGAATCCGGCAAATCACAGACGAATCTGGCAAATCACGGTTGAAACCGGCAAATCACGGACGAATCCGGCAAATCACAGACGAATCTGGCAAATCACGGACGAATCCGGCAAATCACGGACGAATCCGGCAAATCACAGACGAATCTGGCAAATCACGGTCGAAACCGGCAAATCACGGATGAATCCGGCAAATCACAGACGAATCTGGCAAATCACGGTCGAAACCGGCAAATCACGGACGAATCCGGCAAATCACAGACGAATCTGGCAAATCACGGTCGAAACCGGCAAATCACGGACGAATCCGGCAAATCACAGACGAATCTGGCAAATCACGGTCGAAACCGGCAAATCACGGACGAATCCGGCAAATCACAGACGAATCTGGCAAATCACGGACGAATCCGGCAAATCACGGACGAATCCGGCAAATCACAGACGAATCTGGCAAATCACGGTCGAAACCGGCAAATCACGGACGAATCCGGCAAATCACAGACGAATCTGGCAAATCACGGTCGAAACCGGCAAATCACGGACGAATCCGGCAAATCACAGACGCATCTGGCAAATCACGGTCGAAACCGGCAAATCACGGACGAATCCGGCAAATCACAGACGAATCTGGCAAATCACGGTCGAAACCGGCAAATCACGGACGAATCCGGCAAATCACAGACGAATCTGGCAAATCACGGTCGAAACCGGCAAATCACAGACGAATCTGGCAAATCACGGACGAATCCGGCAAATCACGGACGAATCCGGCAAATCACAGACGAATCTGGCAAATCACGGTCGAAACCGGCAAATCGTGTGCTAATTTGTTGAGACCCCTTACCTCTGGTGGGGGGAAGTCTACAACTATAATACTTATATTACCTTCCTGGGTTCTTATGTCGACCGAAACTAGACCTTGCACTGTGCTTCTTTGTGTGATGTTACCTCGGTGAACGTCTTCTGCACTCTGTGTCCCGATGTTAACTCGGTAGTGGACTACCGCACTCTGTGTTTTTGTCGAACGTTGGGCGGTCTTTTATCATACTCTTCAGCCAAACCATGCGTGAGTTGTAAAGTTATGAAGCGCATATTTACACTCAACATGCTGCCCTTTGCTACGTCATCGCTTTTGTCTATTTGTCACATTTTACTAGTGAGGGCGACGGGGGCATCATATTTAATTATATGTTATTTAATACTGAGATTACTTAAGGTTGCAGGTGGGCGGCAAGAGGGCAGTCAGTTCTTGTCTGAGTCTTAACTCACCATCTTAGTTCTAGGCCATAGTTGATAATTCAAGGGGGCGACCGGGAAGAAGACGAACGATCTCTCCTTTTATTGTTTGAAAAACTCACCATCGAGGTTCTTGATCGTTAACCAGTTGATGCCTTCAGTGGAGTTCTTCCTTCTTCGTAAATAAATTCCTGCTATCAATTCACCACTCCTAGTAGTTGTTGCTGTTTTTGCGTAGCTAGTGTGGTGTAATTGTGCCATTGATTTATGTTTACTGATAAGCTCCATTGTAATCAGTTGCTGGCTATGGCTTGCGGTTGACACATGTTATGGGAGCATGTTGTCGCTTTGGTAAGTATTTGTTTATTTAATTTTTAACAGGTCCGTAGCAAGGGGGGTGGCAGAATTGTAATGCTTCATTACAAGTGTACTTAAATAACTTAATAGTTCTTTAAGGTGAGAAAAACTTGTTTGCTGGTGAAAAACTTCTTCTTCGAATATTGATAACTACTGCATGCTTTGTCTTAAACGCTAACAAACTTATAACTTACTTTCAAAGGTGGCGTTAAAGTTAAGTGTGGACTAGAACTTCAATCAATAGTCTTCTTCCAGTTTTCCGATCTAAGTCGGCTAAAGTCCTCTTTCACTTGTGTATGCTACCTGATCCATGGTCTTCTTCTACTGCGCAGTTTCTCTGAGGTCGAATAAAGGACAAAAACTGACCCAACAGTGAATCTTCTTCGCGATCTTCTTATTATTATTATGATGTTCTAAGTCATAGTAAGGAAGATCATCCGTCAGCTTAAGAAATATTTTGAACAATGAAATCTTCTTAGCAATAGGTCAACTAGTGCTTTGTCAGCTTATCTCAAAGAAATGATGAACGAATTATTATATTACTTTAGCCAAATCGATATTTCGAGTGCATTTGATAGAGCTTGGCGTCAAGATTTCCTAGTGAAAATCCATACTTTTTGTTTACGGATGAAACATTTTTAAATAAGATTAGATAGTAAAGCCTAAGGTTGTGTTCACAAAATAAATGCTGGAGTACCTCAAGGTTCTGTTTTGTCTCTGACACTGTTTTTTATCTTCATAAGTTCTATCTCCGGTATGTTCCTTCAGAAAATCTACTTGAAAGTTTTCCCGATGCAAGTGTCCTTATAAGTTCCAGACACCTTCTTTGCCTGCAGCAGATGGGAACCCGAAAGAGAATAACTGGAGAGAAACATCAGCATCACCACTCCAGACAACATTGTCGAAAAGATGCTGGCCAGCGAACAGAACTGAAACAAGATCTGCACCTACGCAAACCACCTTCTCAGAAGGAAGAAAAGACAGGAAGTGCAGTTCCGCGAGACAGCGTGAGCCTTACAATGGATACTTAGACAGGAACCCCCCCTTGAAGTAATACGAAAGTGGTTCCGAGGGGGTGATCGCCGAGACACTTTTGGAGGTTTAGCCGGTAGGCCGTAATAAGGTTGAAATCCCTTGGAGAGTCCGGCACACGGGGAGGTATGGATACTTCCTTATGGTGCGTCAAGCATTCCTCCAAAAGTAAAAAAAAAACTCTGATCGAAGTCCCATCGTTGAATAGGGTATAAATATTCGTGTGGAATTGAATGCTTCCAAGCTCACAGCTGATCTCAGTCTGTGCTTGTATCAAAGAAACTAAAAAGATTTCGATTCTTGGTATGTAAATTACGGAATATCTTTTGTTCAACCAACCTACTCTATTTCTGATCAGGAAACAATTGGCAAAGCTAACTAGGACAAAGCGCACAACTGTCATATTTGCTACGGTGCATTCAAAACATCAATATATAGAGTCCAGAACAGAACTTTGAAACCCAGATTTTGGATTGAATTTGTTTCGTCGAAGCCTCGGCAGAACTTTACTCATCAATAGGGGGTTTATCGTTACTTTTTTAAACATTGCACTAGTGACATAAGCAATCCTCAATCTTCTCATCACTGTGTATCCTCTTTCTTTCTAAATTCAGACGTACTATTAAACGCAGAGGTTCTTTCCGTAGCCGTACTACGCGAATGTGGAATTCACTATCTAAATCTTTTTTATCATGGTAATCTCTTACTCAATCCTTTTCCTGCTTTCTAAGCGCTTGAACTTTGGTTAAACCATTCTTAATAGTAAAAATAGTGGTCAACACCCTTATTTTGTTGACTCCTTTTTACAAGTTTCATTTTTAAGAAAATAACGATAGTTGAAGCCTTTGGGAGTTACAAATGGCGTAATGTTGATGCACTCTCGAATGAAGATTTCTTACTCACTGCTTTCGGCAGTTTAACTGAGGTTCAATCAGGATTCAACTATGGGTATGTGATTAACTCATATATAAATATTTTCTTTTTCTACATCCTTTCTCCAACTAAACCGATTTCAAACCGTGCTTTTGATCAGTCGACCAAAATCTAAAAGTATTTAAGCACAAGAGCCTATTTTTTTAAGCGGTTTGTTCCACTGTTCATGCGTCGCATCTACCGTCACGCAGCCGCATATGTGAGTTTTCAAGAATCGCCCACAAATTCTGTGCCGCGCTTAGGGTTTATTTTTTTAGCAAAAAATTTTGCATCCAGATAATGGATGAGTCCATAAGAAGGAGGAGGGGGTGCTGCTGAGTATTTTTTTATAATAAAATAATAATTATTGTTATTATCGCGTAACAGAAATCTCGCATCTCTTTACCGATCGACGCGACGACGAGAACGACCGACAGACGATGATGTGAGCCAAACAACTCCGACATCCTTCCCCCCTTCAGACATATGCTAGCTTTATCCTCCTCAATGAGAGGAGAGGATTCTCGAGGCACACAATATAATGGGGATGAGGAGGCTCTGATAAAGAAATGAACTTTAAATAGTTTGTTAATAGCAGAGCAGCGCATATGGTCAACTCAACGACTGAGACCACGCCGCATGAAGCTACGAGTATACACAAGATAGAAGACCCATCAGGTGCAGGCGTGCAGGAGCCCGTGCTCGCGCTTGCGCTCGAGAAAGTTGTTATTACCAACGCCACCTTGTGATAACTATATGACGGGCATACTTCGATAGTACGCGATGATGGCGGGGGAGGTGGTGGGGTTGTATTTTGGTCTGTGGTGCACCTTTTGTGTGGTTCTTAGTTGAAATTTAATGTGCTTAACATCTTGCTACCAGTTTAGATATTTTATGAGAGTAAACATTTGGTAGGGTCTATAAAGCGATCCAACCAACCTTTATGCCTCATCAGGGTCTTCCGAAGGCCTCATTGATGCGTAGGATGGGAGACCGATCAGTCTTGTAGTCTTGATCTTTTGTGTTCAACACATCCTTTAATATTCCAGGTGAAAATGCAATTTCCCCTCAGCCAGTCGAGATAAAGTTGTTATATTATTTCAACGACAACGATGACGACGAAGGACGGTCGAACGGACGAAGAAGACGTTTCATCTTTTCTTAGCTCGATTTGATTACTCGCTCTCGTTATTCGTTGTCGATGCATGCGTCCGTTCCGTCGCGTCGTCGTGCGTCGTCATCTTGAGAGATGATGGTTTTTGATTATGATCGAGGAGGCATAGAGGCTACATATAAAAATGTTTGCTAAAGCTTAAACCAGGCCAGAAACAAGGAAGACGCATCAAATCATGTCAACATCATGATATTACTGTGCAATGGATTTTGATGTGTCTCTTAACTGATTGTGTGTCTTCATGTTGTCTATACGTACGAGCTGCTCTAGGTTGCACACATCATAGAGTCAGTTTGTATGACAGTTTCCTGTAAGACCTGTTTTGAAGATACTTTTTTTTTTAGTAAACCTTCATATAAAATAATATAAACCGGATGTGGACATGCTTGAGATTTTATTTTATATTCTATATGCTGCTGGGACAAATTTAAGCATTGATGATGAAAACCGGGAAGAAGTAATAAAAATTATAAAAACCAGAATATGTTGTGGCCAAAGTCGGTCAAAGCTATATAAACTGGATCTCTAGGGTTTTAATTTAATGTGCGTATCTTTTTTCAATTTATCTGGAAGAAGAAATAGTAGGTAGTTAATCTGAGATACAGTATAGTGTGAATATAAACTATCCCCAGAGTGTGGTTGCAATAACAAAAAAAGAGAAAGAGGTTAGACGTGATCTGAAATCGGAAGGAAGTATTTTGTGAATTAGATGTTGGCTATAATAGGTTACTAAATTAAGGTCGACAAAGTAGGACTTTTTGCAATAATTATTAAGATAAAATTCTCAAATATTTATGGTCGTAAGCTAATTGAAACTAGTGTCTTATATGCACAAACAGAAGCTCTCTTATTTAGCAAATGGACAAGTCACCCTACTATTGTATAATTAAGTGAAAAGAAGTAAAATTAGTTTGAGTCAATCATTAACGTTGAGCCAACGAACAAAAAACGAAAATTTCTTAATTAAAATTTTGCTGATTTTAGGTTTCGTTGAGTCAATGAAGGTTTCGTTGAGCTAATGAAGACATTTGTTAAGCACAATGGCGCAAAACTTTAGTTGAATTAGTACGCGATGGTAAAGCCGTTTTAGTACGAAACAGGTTAAAAAAACGATTTTGCAAATTTTAATCGAATATAGCATCATACTTTCTCTACCCTTTTATTAAAGTTTAAATCATCCGATTCCTATGTATTTTATATTTTCAGTATCGTGCTATTTACAAACGCCACAAAAGGTCTGTTTATTTAGTTTTTTGCACGAACTGTCATTGTTTTAAGTGTGTTCAGAAGCAGTTTATTAAAAAATTGCTTTAGTACGATATTAGATAGAAAATGTTTAAAATTAAGGATGAGTTAGTAAACTACTATAAAGTTAGCAAATTGTTAAGTAGTATCATACTAATACCTTCATAATAGGCTGTTTAAAATTTTTCTCCAATGACATTTACCCTGAGTCACTGACATTAGCAAGTGTGAACTAAAACCAACAAACTTTAAGTTAAGTTTTCATTATTGTACGAAATTTTTCGTCGAGTTTTTTTTTAAACACTTCTTAGTTAAATACGATCAGATTCTAATTTTAACATTCATATATTACATCGATAAACAGCCGCTGCCATTTAAAACTGAACAACATTTCAAACGTATTGCCTCTTGCTTGGAAGTGACCAATTCTTCAAAAGTATTTCTTGTCATGAAGAGTGCTTGTCATCTAACCTTTAGTAGAATGATTAATAGTTAAGATTTGTATGTCATTAATTTTTCAATGAGAACTCTGTTAATGCAGTTCATTAGCTTACGAAGAATTTTACTTTCAATGTACACCAATTCCTGTCAGATGTTAACTTCAGCTCTTTAATTTACAGAAAACTGAACGAAACTTACTAATTCGCAGTTATGGTCGCATCATAATGACGACATCTTTAAAATCTCTTTGATTTATATGACAAATTAAGTCCCATTCTGGCAGTTTCAGATAGAACTGCAGTTTTTGGAATGGGCTGAAGTGGTAGGATAGAGAGTTCTAATCTTTTTGGATATATGTAATATTGAACGATATATCATTTATTTAGTTTTGGAGACTTAACCTATTCTAAACTTCATCGAATTTAATTTTTGGTTCGATACATTAATAAATGCATGCTTTAGAAAGCAAACATCTTACAATTGAAGGGTTGTAAGTCTAAAGGGTCTAAGTGCCAAAAAATCAAAAATCAATATTTTTATCAAAATACAATCTAAGGGCCAAGCCTTATAATATCAAAATGGATTCAAGTGCCTATTTCTTTTAAAACTGTACACACACACAGTGCCGGATTAGCCACGAAGCAAGAGTAGCAAATGCTACGGGCCCCGCGCATTTGGGGGCCCCGCGCACCAACCTTTTCTGACCATAAAAAAGTATTATTTACATATTAGATTTAGTCACAATTACTAAGAAGAAAATATTTGGATCAAAATGATCAACTAAAATTTTATTTTTCAATCTGCTGGTCTTACCAAAAATCATGTTTCGCACCGCACCAAACGCAAATTGGACAACGGTATGAAATTCAGGTATTTATTGTCACCATTGATAACGTACTCACTGCTTTAGGTAAACGTATATGAACAGTTATCATAAAATTGCTGGCATTTTCGGAATATTCCGAGAGCTAAAATCTCTTCCTGATTCAAAATAGCTTTTTTGGCCTTTAGTTCACAAAAACTGGCGTTTCGTCCGGGTGATCGCATATGGACTCATCAGTTGGCTGTGAGGACCTAGTCAATACGCAATTTTTATTGAATTCAGTTCATCTTACATTGATTTTTTGACAAAAATCCAATGTGAACTATATCCAACTAAGATTAAAATTGTAATCATTAACGTTGAAATATTTTGCCCATGGCCGAGCATTGATTCTATATGAAGGTTTTTATAATACAAATTCTATATACTACTGAAATAAATCAGCCTAGTAGAAGACTTAGCACTATTAATGGATTTGTTGAATTTGTTGAAAATATCAAAATATTTCAACGTTAATGATTATAATTTTAATCTTGGTTGGATATAGTTCACATTGGATTTTTGTCAAAAAATCAATGTAAGATGAACTGAATTCAATAAAAATTGCGTATTGACAAGGTCCTCACAACCAACTGATGAGTCCATGTGCGATCACCCGGACGAAACGCCAATTTTTGTAGACTAAGGCTCGTATTCACCAAGCGCTCCTAAACGGCTCTTAACTTTACGAGGCTCTTAACTTGAAATTTCTGTGGGGTATTCACCAACCACTCGCAAGTGTTTTTCGAAGTTCGAAAATGAGAGCCACTCTCTCTTGTTCAGGCATACCCAAACTGTGAAATGTTGTGGAATGTTGGTCTTGAGGTCTTGACAGCAAATGGATACTCTTCTACTTGGCATTGCTCACATGGATTCGAGTCAAATGCGTGCGTGGCACACGCACAAGCGAAAAAACTTTCGAAGAGAGCGCTCGTAAGTTAGGAGTGGTCGGGACCACTCCTAACTTTTAAGAGCGCTCGTAGATCTTCACTAATATTGCTTGGTGAATAGGCTTATGAGCTTCTTAAGTTATGAGCGCTCGGTGAATACCGGCCTAAAAGCCATAAAAGCTATTTTGAATCAATATTTCAACAAGTCCATTAATAGTGCTAAGTCTTCTACTTGGCTGATTTATTTCAGTAGTATATAGAATTTGTATTATAAAAACCTTAATATAAAATCTCTTCCAACAGAAGAAATTAAAAATCTGCAACCATAGTAAGTGCTTACGCAGATGATTTGGAGGACAGTCTGGGCAAATTAGTGCAATTCGCTTCAATGCTCAATTCTGATGTGGCTGGTATTATTGACAGCAGGAATCATGAGGCTCTGGAAATGCAGGTTTACAAGCTGTTGATAAATAATTTTTTACAATCTTGTTTCCCGAACGTTGAAATTGCTTTGCGCATTTATTTGTCTCTCATGATCACCAACTGCAGTGGTGAACGATCTTTCTCAACATTAAAACGTGTTAAAAATGAATTGAGGAACACGATGAGCCAACAACGTCTTAATCTCCTCACTTTATTGAATATTGAACATGATTTACTCCGAGAAGTCGATATCAACAGCATTATTTATAAATTTTCCCAAATTAAATCAAGAAAAGTTTGTTTGTAACAGTTTTGTTTTATTTAGTACCATAAACTTGATAAGTGCCTAACCTAAAACAGTCTAAGGGCCCCTTGATAGAATTTGCTACAGGCCCCGCGCTGGCTTAATCCGGCACTGCACACACACAAATAAAGTTGTGGTATAGCATAAGTGCCAAAGGGCTTTTGCTTATGTTTTTCTCGTTTATCTCTAAATTATAAAAATGGCACTTAGACCCTTTAGACTTACAACCCTTCAATTGATGTTAGGCTAGGCCTAAGCTGCTTTCTTGCAATAAAACTGTTACTTGATGTCATACCAAATTCCGGTAACTCTTTTGGCTTCATTTTTACGGTTAAGTCATCAATTGAATTAAGTTACAGTTATATTCTACTATTTTATTCACCCAGAAAAAATTGATAAGCGAGAAAGATCTTTTCAAGTTACTTCAAATTAATTTATTTTAAAAACTTTTATTTTTCGAGTACAAAGCGTTACCACTTTTTGTTTTTGAAATTCTCAAGAGCATCTATACCTTACTCTCCCTCTCTAATTTTCCCATCGTTCGTGCTATGTTCAAAATTCTCTGAAAAGGCCCTTCAGCACGTGTGAATTATAAAAAAAAAAACTATGAGTGTTTTTTCGAATTTAATTTTGATAATTTTGATCCAATATTTCACTTAAATATGGATAGAATCCTAAAAAGAGCTTTAAAATCGAGTCTTTCATTATTTTACCGTTATTTTTATAAACAGTGTTCTAGTGGAATATAAAACGCTCGCACTGTGATTCAACATTTTTTAGCCATTATATTTGTTTATTAGAAAATACGAGTTCTCAAAATTTATAGGAAATAGTTTTTTAGTCAATAACTTTTTTAAAAGCTTTAGTCCACACACCAAATTGTGTTTCGCATCCGCAATCACATTTGGACTTATTAAATGACAAATGGTTATTTAGCTTAACTGTGATTCTGTTTTACGAGTAAAGTGATATCAATGTGGACGTCATACATTCATTCAAAATCTTGTCAAATCTTATTTCCATTACTGGTTTCACTGAACTCTGATTCTGCATTTAGGTGATTTCAACGTTTATGCACAATATATTGGACATTTCTCAAAGCTACAATAACAGTGATTCAACTAACGAGTGATAGATCACAGAGTTATAGTATAAATTCAGAATCCTTTTCACTGACTTTCAGAATTTATTCGCACCTATAAAAAGACTTGATTATTTATAGGTACAATTTAGTGATGGGCATAATCGAATGATCTGAAGAATCGAGATATTAGTATTCGAATGATTTAAAGAATCGAATGATTTTCGAAACAATATCTTAGTTAAGTAGGAAAGAAACACTCAATTTCAAAGTAAAAAAAAAGCAAAAACAAAGCAAAAAATCATAACGACGGTTCTCATTTCTCCCCTTTCCTTTACAATTCCATATTCAACCCTCAACGACGCATCGAGTGCGAAAATGAATATAAATATATACCCAAAGTCACTGAATACACAAATATGAAATACACAAAACCCAACTTCTCTAGTTCTTGATTTTATGTGTTGTGTTGTGTTGTGTGTCATAGATGTGAGAATCATTCGAATTATTTGAGTATTCGAATGATTTGAGTGAAAAATCGAGATACTCGTATCTCGAGATATTGTGTAAATCGATTATAATCGATTATTTCATTCAAATGCGCCCACAACTAGTACAATTCTTTCCGAAGACTCTGTAATCCATAATTCTTTATAACAGTTAAGTTAAATTACTTGGATGTTTTTAATAGCTACCCTTCGATTTCGAGTAGCAAATTGATTTTCTAATATCTGTTACCGAAATAGTGACGCATAAGTTATCCAATTTTATAAAAATCGTTGAAGTAAAATAGATTACCAAAAGTTCTTCTTTTGTTTATTTTTTGTACACATTTTTATTTACTAAATGTGAAAGTGCAAATTGTTAAGATAATATTAATTGCTATTAAGGCACCTAAGAGAAGGTAAGGTTAGGTTAGGTTGACGCGCTGACAGCAGGAGCCCCGACACACTTATGCCATGAGTTGATCCATTGTGACACCACATTGAATCTTGGAGACTTTTTCCCTGCTCAAGAAAAAGTATTTGCAAAATTAGATCAAAGAATCTGTTACGTCATTAACGATCCACATCAACCCGAAAACATTTTTGTTTTTAATTCAAAACCAATTACTGTTATTTGTATGCAAAAATCTGGAGATCAATTTGACTACAATCACTGTGATGAATATCACAGTTACGAACTTTAATCAAAGTTGTGAAAGTATTTATTGAGAAAATTATAAAAACCTGATTCGTCCTAACCCCGTACCAAATTTAAAACAAAACAGTTCACTTATGTATTGAAGATCTATACTCTGTCCAACAAAAATTGTCAGTACAGGGAAGATAGGATGTTTGTCTCTCATTCTGGTTGCATTGCCATGCATAAGTGTGTCGCCTTTTAAAGCTCTCACAGGGATTCCGTAGTTTAAATTATAAATCGCCGCAAATGAGAGTAAAAAACGCGTAGGGCTACCGTCTGCCGATTCAAAACGACTGAAAACAATATTCAATTTACTTTTTCCCACAACGCCAAGCGGCAAGATAATAGGCGCGTTTTTTTTTTTTTTTAAGTTGAAAAGCAATACGACAACACTCGACATACTCATCTTAAAATGTGTTCTCAAAAGCTTCAAATCCCAAAATCTCCTTAATAAAAACCACTGGAAAAGCTCCTTGCTTGCAATTGAGAATGATAATGGTAACTCTGTTTTGATGTAGATAAAGAGCGCACGATCGTATTGAGTGACACTTGACATTGACAATTGACAGTATCTCATCAGCAGTGGGATACGACGGTCATGTTGGGGTGTATAACTTTTTGCAAAGAATTACAACAACAATTCCTTAAGAAAAGTCAGTGGCTTGCTCTTTTTTTAGTGGCATTTTTTCTAACGCATTGTAGTGAGGGTGCATCAGGCGCCACTGCTTTAGAAAAAGCTCTCCCATAAGGCCTGTACTGACAATTTTTGTTGGACAGAGACACTTAAAATCTTCCACGTAAGATCTTCGTTCACTTTTGAAAATTCACTTTCTTCGTCAAAAACCGTTTTTTTTTCATTTTTTTTTTCTGAAGAGAAATAAATTGTTTGTTCTTCATAGACAGACAATATCAGTAGAGATCGAATTTGTGCATCAAAAGTTTTATGTTAGTTCTTGGAACTGATGAGTCTCAACCGCCGAGCAATCTCACCCCGTATAGCCCAACAAATTTAAATTGTTTGCAGCTCTACAACCAGAGAAAAACAACATCATAAAATTAAGTTGGAAAGTATTTAAAATTACGTTGCTATAACTTTTGATTTATACGCTTTAATTTAAATACGATCAACTTTGTTTCAAATAAGAAAAATGTTTAATTAATCACAGTATAGTTAAACACCATTGAATCAATGTTTTTCTATTTTGAAATGTAATCGAGGCATTTTCGTTGTTCATTTAAAGACGTTTGATATTTAATTTATTTGAATCAAACTTGAAACTTAATGCATCAAAGTGGTAACTTATTTGATTTTCTTTCCTTTTTGAATCGTATACATAATTCACTTTGAACCAAAGTTAAAGTACAACAAATCAAAGTTGTAATCCTTTTGACTTGTGAACGATAACAGTAAACATTTTGTATAAGAAAGAAATCATACGAGTATGTATGTGTGTTCGCGGCTGTCGTTGTTGCGGGTCGAGGAAAATGTATCTGCCATTCTCTTTAGAGCTTGTGAGCTGTACTTATTGTGAAGTGTTACCGAACGTTATAACCTAAAAGTAATAAAATAAATTAAAATAATTCAAGTAGTGGACGAAAGCGGACAGCTTCGAAGTCTAATTTATTCTAATCCTGCTAACGAGAACAACCGCGACAATTCCGCAAAGCTGCATGAAGATCTGGAACTACTTATTCAGAAATTTGAAGGTAACATTAAACTATCTCTTTTTTTTCTTATTATATAAATTTTATTCAAGTTCCGAATTGATGACGAAACCCTCTCAGAGATCTCCAAAGTGGCAAATTGGCAGTGCCAAAATTGCAACAAGTCAACACCAACCTCAAGTTTAAAATCATTTCTCAAAATTGTAAGTATACATACATACATTTTTCTCAATATAAAAATTATAATGTAATATATATTTTATAGGATATTTTTAAACTTTTTAACTCGTCATCGAAAGGTAAATCATTGATCCAGTCTTTACAATCCCTCCACTACACTTGTATCAAATTAATAATGGCAAGACTTACATACATTATGTAAGACACAAATATTTTTAAATTTTGTTTGTTGTTTTGTTATTAAGTTAGTTTATAAGAATTTTTTTATTATTTTATTTACAATAAAAAGAAAATACTTTTGCAAAAATAATTGTTTTTAATCGATTTGAATATAGTGAGAATGTTTTTAAATCAATGAACGCTAGTAAATATTATTAAATGGTTTGTAATTGATTTATTCCCGATATCTATTTACTTTAAACGCAAAGCGTGTTTAAAATCAATTGATATTTTTTTGAATCAAATGCGGATCGTATTTAAAACTATAATGCTACAACTTTAAATCATATTGGTTTCAAATTTGTTTTGAAATGAAGTAGGGAATCACTTTTCATTGATTAACAACTTTGATTTAAATATTTTCGGCATTAGAGCCAAATCATATTGGTTTTACTTTGATTCAAAGTTGTTTTTTTTGATTTTACGTGCTTTTTTCTCTGGGTGATATATGTAATTATTTAACTTTCCTATTATTTTTTATTTTTAATACTATAATTTAGTGAATATAAAACCAACATAAAATCCTTTTTTGTTTCATTTTTGACATCGGCGCAATACATATGTCAGTTTCTGTTCAAACTAGTTATGACAGTTCTTATGAATTTGTATCCTGCCCTGTCATATTCTGCTCTCACTTTTTTTTCCCTATAGAACAAAGCTTTAATACCTACATATTTAATAATAATCTGTAATTGTATATTCCGTGTGGAAAAATTAAAATATTATTTCACAACAACTTGTTTGAATTTATATTCAGCTTTTTGCGTTGTTAGTTTTGAAAAATAGACTCACACACGGCTTAGCAGTGTACTTAAGTTACCTGACACTATCTGCTGTTATTATCTTGACACTTTGCTAAATAATTAAATATCGATCGATTCGTGTGTTGCATGTAAAAAATTGTAATCTAAATTGTAGAAATATATGCATATGCAGGTAAGTCGAGAAAAAAGTCAGTTCATTGTCAAATTATTATACAAAACATGCAAAAGATGCAAAACTTAGATTTGGCTTATCGGAACCGTATAATCTGATGTCAACTGGTATAATTTCAAGCCCTCTCTGCGATTCAAACAAAAACAAACCATAAAAGACACCGCTACAAAACCCAGCTTAAATCATAAATCCCAGTCGGGGTCATATATATAAAGCCGACACAGTTTTCCAACGATAGAGATAGAGTGGTGTTATAAAAAAAAAAGTCAGATACATCAATATAAGCTTAGATATGAGGCGAAAAAAAACCTGCTTCCCATCTATCTTATTTTATGCAACAATCATGCAAGTGACGTAATAATTTTGATTTGTGATTCTCTAGATATCACGTTTTGATTCTGCTAGATTTTTTGTATTTATTTTTTTAAAGGCACCAACCAAACAGGTACGATTTTGTATCTTTTTTTAGCAACGCGCAAAGTGCGCTTAAATTTATTTCGCACGACAAGCGAATTGTGTCGACGAAACTACCAAAGAACACTGAAACACATAGAAACAGCACCGGGCTGTAAGCCGTTCTTTGTAAATTCTTCTCAGATTCCCGCAGCCGCCGGATTAAGTTGGAAGTCTACTTTTTGTGCAGATGCAAATCTACCTAACCCAAAGTGTATCTGTGAAACTATAGCTGTATAAACAGAGCGTATGTTTTTCGATTGGGGCTATTAATCGGCACCAATTTGAAAGTGCATCCGGTGAGTGTGCACGTACGCTTTGATATGCGTCAAATAAATTCATTAGATGACGTTAACAAGTGTAACTAACAAGTTTCCAGCACAAAGTATCTGTAGATTATCTTCTCCGTGTGTGTGTATATGTATGTATGGCTCCCAACAGCAGCTGACTATTTAGATGTCCAGAAGCGGGTATAAGCTTCAAACTACTGCTGCGTTATACACAGGCCGTCTAGATAGATCTTCCACCAGTACCAGCATCATGTGAATAATGTATTATTCATCTTAATTCGGAGTTCCTGTGTGCGCGCGCTTTATAGTTCTCAATCTAGGCATAGACAAACTTAGATAGATACCACTAGTTGTCAGATTTATTTCAGTTTGATTGTTGAGATAGATTTGTGAGAGTTAAAGATACAACAACAACAAACCAACACTATGCAACACACATTTTCATGCTGGTTTGACCCATAATCCCATTGACACATGCGACTTGCGAAAGTAACATAAGAATCACAAGAGAGGACCGTTTTATATGTGCAAATCATACCAAACAAAAAAACAAAAACGAAAAAACCAGAGCAAAGCAAGAAAAGAAACGCATTCGCAGAGTACAAACAAAAAAATTAAAGATGCAAGAAGGGGAAGAGATTGCGGATTTAATTGGATTTAATTACCTTTAACCTCATGCAGATAATTGCCGAGCTTGATGCTTGCCGCGGCTATAAGAACGCAAATATGGAAAAGAGTTTAGAGTTACAAAGCCAAAGAGTCAAGACAAAGTCAGACAGTCAAATCGTTTACGGTGCTATTAAATGAATAGATACAAAATAGAGATTGTAAGATACATAGGGGATAGAAATAGGTCAAGGATGGTTGAAAGATTTTTTTAATGCTGGATTATGGCTACCGGACACAAGCAAATTGTCTTTAAACAAAAAAAATAACTAGAAATAAGTTTTAGAGGATAAATAGAATTCACGACTGCATCGCACGAACTTCTTCTTGCGATTCATGGGCTTAACGAGGCTAGGTATTGGAGATATTCAAAAATTAGTTTGTTACAAAACTACAACTATTGGAAAAATTCCTAAAATATATTTATGCGAACTTTTGGAATGCAATATCATCTATATTTCTTAGAAATACCCATGTGAAAAATAAGAACACGCATTTTCAAGCCACTAAAGAATTAAAACCGAATAACCCAATAATTCAGAAAATTTTCTTAAAAATTATTGGAAGTCTTTCTTCAGTTTGTCGGTACAGTTCTTCACTCTTTGATTTTTGTGATATTTTGTGCGCACTAAGAGATTATGACTACTCTTAAAACGTTCGAGCACTGTGAGGGCGTGGTAGGTAAGTTGCAGAGAAAGCAGTCCACATTCATGTAGTGCGGCTAAAGAAAGAATCTCTGAATTTAGGAGTACGTTCAAGGTTGTGCTCAACCGTAAGCTGATGGTAATTCCTCGAAGCGTGAGTATTACGGTTGAATTGCTTTAGGGGAGGAATGCAACTGGCTGTTTCAAGAAAATATTGTTCATAAAAATAACGTTAAAATAATGAAAGACCAGAAACATTGCGGTGATACCCAAAAGATGCACATATTTCTGTTAAACTTCTATCACCTATCACCTAAGATTGATTGCAGCTGTATCGGCCAGTGCTAGTGATGATCGTGAATTATCGATTCGGCGCCGTTCGCAGCGATTGGGCCTCTGTTACTCCTTTGTGAAGACTTTCGAAATACAGCTGGTGCAAGAATTGAAGCCGAACGACCTATTACAAGGCCGAATTTTTGGTGAATGGTTTCTTGAAAAGTTGGCCGAAGATCCCCTTTTTTATCGAAAAATTGTGTTCAACGACGAAGCTCATTTCTGGTTGAATGGATACGTGAACAAGCAAAACTGCCGTATTTGGAGTGAAGAGAAGCCCGAAGCATTGCAAGAGCTACCAATACCAATGCATCCAGAAAAAGTCACTGTTTGGTGCGGATTATGGGCTGGCGGAATCATTGGGCCGTATTTCTTCAAAGATGATGCGAATAGCAACGTTACTGTGAATGGTAAGCGCTACCGTGGGATGATAACAAACTTTTGTTTGCGCAAAATGGAAGAACTTGACTTGCATGACATGTGGTTTTAAGAAGACAGTGCCACATACCACACAGCACGCATAACAATTGACCAATTGAGAGGCGAGTTCGTTGAACAGTTTATTTCATGTTTGGGGCCGGTCAATTGGCCGCCAAGATCGTGCGGTTTAACGCCTTTACACTATTTTTTGTGGGGCTATGTTAAGGCTCATGTCTATAGCTCATGTCATGTCGCTTCGATTGACGCACTGGAAGTCAACATTGAAGCATTTATTCGTGAGATATCGGCCGAAATGTTAGAAAGAGTATGTCAAAATTGGACTAAGCGGATGGACCATTTGACGCGCAGCCGCGGCCAACATTTGTATGAAATAATCTTCACACATTAAATTATACCGACCGTACTATCGATTCAAATAAAGATTTCATGCATTTTTCTGAATTGTATGTGTTTTTTTTTTTAATTTCCGATAGCTCTTAAAAAGTCACTCGTACGTTACATCAGAAGGGGCGACGTCGAATAGTGGTCCTTCCACACAAAAGTTGGTCTGTGATACACATACCGAAAATTGAGAGGTGTTCGGTTTCCTCAATACAAGTGCCGCTCGTGGATAGTGGCATCTGGGTTGGTTCTGCTTTAACTACAGGCGACAGCATTGAGTTTTTGAAGCATTAAATTCTTCATGGTTTCTTGTTCCCCATTTGACAATGCTATTAAGAACAGAATTTAATAAGCTGCCGTTATAAATTCACTTCCAAAGAATAAGGACGTGTATCTGGGAATGAATATGACAAGCTGAGAGTACTGTCGTCAGCAAACCAATTTAATAGATTAAGAGTTTCAGACAAAACATTATTGATGAATATGAGAAAGAGATTCGGAGACATAACGGAGCCCTGTGGCATACCAGCATTTATTTTATTAATTACAGACTAAAGACCGCCGTATAAAACTTATATTGAGTGGTTCGAAAGATATTCTTATCCAATGAAGAAGAGATTGATCAATAACATAAACAAACATTTTTGATGAGAGAACTTGATGCTTAACTCTAGCAAATGCTTTTGAAATATCAAGTGCAATAATCTTACTTTCTTCAAAATGGTGTTAAGATTTTGAGCACTGTAAGGTGAGATATATACCATCAGGTCACGATTGGACCCATTGCTACGAACGGCATAATGACATACGGACGCAGCGATGCATTGACGGATAGACGCAGAGATGCATACATTTGTAGATTAATTGTAGACTTTTCTTGGACTTCTCGTCATTGTAAATTATGTTTGATTAAATCGTCAAGACTATGTTATAAATGAGGATCAGTGGATTAGATAATGAAGGTCTTATCAAAATTTGAAGCTTGTTATAGAAGGCTCTCTAGAAGCGAAATTTTTCTTTTTGATGTTTACTAAAATTTTTAAAAATGTTCATCTACAAAAACAATATACAAGATGGGCCATCTAGTGGTTTCTTTTTAAATCATAGGTTATTTTGACACAGACAGCTGTTTCCCGTTCGAAATCTTGAACGAAAGTTAGTATCATACCTCCTCGGTACAAAATGAGTCGAGTTTTGGCCGAAATGAAGCATACACCACGCCTGCTGTACGCAAGTTTGTATGCAAGGTTGTGCAAAAGTATGCAAATGGACAGCACTCATGGTTCCTATCGTCGTACGGTGGGAACAGTAGAAAATATGGCAGCTGTAGACGAAGATGCGTAACTCAGTTAACAAACATCAACTCGGCATCGATCTTAACAGCTCAGCTAGCCTGAGGATGCCCAAGGATCTCGGGAATTCGTTTTTAAGGTCCAATTGACTCAGCAATTGAAGGCGCACGACCATCCGCTTCATTATCGCTTCGCACTTAGGGCATTAGAGCAGCTTGAATTGGAAAACGATTTTGGGTGAAAATTCATTTTTTCTGACGAGGTGCCTTTTCAACTCGGTGGCTACGTTAACAAACAAAATTGCCGTGTCTGGGGCTCGGACAACCCGCACGTTATTATCCAGCCAATGCATTCACAAAGATAGACAGTTTTGTACGGAGTGTGCAGTGGTGCCATCATTGGACCATTTTTCTTCGAAAATACGGCTGGGAACAAGGTTTCGGTCAACGGTAGGCGTTACAGAGCGATGTTTACCTACTTTTTTTTAATGAAGTTATTTACGTGGATTTGGACGTCATCTGGGGATAAATTACCGCATCAGTGAACAAGTGAGTGAGTCCCATCAGTGATCGAATGAAAACGTCAGTTTAGAGTAATCGATTGCTAGTTGACGTAAGCGGTAATGCCAAAGTCACTTAATTCAGTCACGTATTACTCGATAACTGATGCGGTAATTTGGCCACTGGTTCATCCACGATGCCGCAACATGCGACACATCCCATGCCACAATCGATCTTTTGCGCACGAATTTCCCAAATCGTGCTATCAGCCGTCTTTGCGATGTCAATTGGCTGCCTCGGAGCTGCGATTTGACCCCTTTGGACTTATTCTGTTGGGAACCGTGAAGTACGTATGTTATTCCAACTATCCGGAAACGATTCAAGCACCTAAGGCCAATACCATTCAAGCGCTACAGCCTAAAATTATCAACAGGGTCTTGGAAAATTGGAGTGACAAAATGCGCTACTGCGAAGCCAGCCGAAGCAGCGAGTTGAATCACACTGTGTTCTATAATTAATGGGAATGTTTGCTCTTACTCATCCATAATACAAGGAAAAAATTCAATTTTGTTAAATTTATTGCATTTTTAAAAAGAAACTTGTTTTTGAACCACTCTCTACAATCCAACAGTCAAAGTCATATTACTTCTAGATGTTCTTTTGTTACGCATGTGACACTCATACTCTGATTCACTGATACAAGGCACGTTGGAAAAACCAAAGTGTCCGAAAAACCATCACAAACAGAGGCTGTCCTCAAGGAGAAGAGCTATTACCCTTTCTGTGGAGTATTGTAGTTGATGGTTGATGAAGAACTAGGCAATATCACATGTCGAGGCATATGCTGTATCGAATTCGCTGATGAAACAGTCCAAGAGAAGTTTGAAGAAAATCTCTGTGATATACTCAAAGGGGGATTCACAATTACAAGGGAATGCTGTCAATCTGTAGGACTATAAATCAATCGTTCAAAGACGACTATAACACCATTTACCAATAAAAGACTTCACGCATGAATCCTATCAGTTTCACTGGCAAAGAAATAGTAACCGGGAAATCGCTATTTTAATCTAGGAATTTGGGAAGATAGTAAACTCCTCTATAGAATACACACCTGGAATAGACCCTCAGGAAAGCCCCAAAGATCTTTATGATATACAAGGAACTTGCAGCCAAATCATGGCAGTAGAAAAAGTCCAAAGGCTCGCATTTGTATTACGGGAGCAATGAGAACTTGCCCTACAGCAGCTATGGAGGTTATTCTTTATCTGTCCCTGAAAAGTAAAAGATATTTGCCAAGGAGGAGACTAAGTCCGGCAAATGTATAAGTCAAGTTTAAAGTCAACATTAATAAGCCTTATCGAGATTTCTAGAGATGGAAAATTTAACCTTGAACAACATTCTGAAATTGAGTTAAGTTGTAAAAAAGAATGGGTGGACGAAACAGAAAACTACGCACTTAAAGAAATTCCCATTTAGTGGTATACGGAGATTAGTGCTGGAATTTTTGCGCCTAGAATCAAGCTTTTCATAACGATTGAACAATCCACTGGCATTTTCCAGGCGGAAGTTAATGCCATAGCGGAATATGCAGGTGGAAATTTCTACAGGAAATACTGAAAGTAAAACCTTGCCATCATGCCAGATAACCAAGCCTCAAAGCACTATGCTTGTACTCCATCACGACTTAGATGGTGTTGGAATGTGAAGGCAGGCCAAACGATCTTAGTAAGGACAATAATGTCTCACTTCATTAGGTACCTGGACATGTTGGTGTCCAGGGATATAAGGATGCAGGCTCTCTAGCGAAATAGGCTTTGCGGCCAGAGCGCTACAGCTAGTTGGACAAAACAGGATTAAAAACGAAGTTAAAACAGAGGACTCAGAGATCCAAAAACTAGAAAGCTGAAGCAGGCTAAACTATTAATTCGGTTTTAGTAGGTAGGTAGGTAGGCAGTATGAGTTTAAGTAGTATCAACCTAAGAATAGTAACAGGTTTCTTCATGGGCCATTGTAAACAACGAAGACACTTAAGTATTCTTAGCCTAGAAAACAGTTTCATATGCAGGCAGATTTGACGTAATTATGTAGCAATTAAATAAGTATCTAAGACGCTACCAGGTACAAGAGAGTGGCTAATCCTCTTTGAACTTACTCCAAGTGATCAATCTTAAAGGTATAAACTTGGAGGAAGAACTGTATCATCTAGCTCTGGATTGGGGCAAAATAGATCTTTAGGTCGTAACGCAATAAGCACCTCCATAATTTAATCACTCATTTCTGCACTAGCGAACGCTTAGATACAATAGTAGTGAATATTTGTGATGAATTTTTCATCGAAATTGTAGAAGATGTGTCAATTATATATGTCAGTTACGTGTATCAGTATTGGAAAAACCTATTAATAACCCTTCAGCTACTTAACACGAAAGTGATCCAAGAAACCTAGTCACATCACCCGTCATATTTGGCATTATGTCACTACTCTAGTGATACTTTATTTCTTGCAGATAGTTCTATTAAAATTATGTCCTTCAACATTTCTAATGAGTAATTTGCCATATTCCGCATTTCCAATTAGTCATTATTTATCTGTTGGCAGATTTATTTTAAAAAAAATACTCATTTTGACATATTAATTAGAAATCATTTCAACTCAACTGAGAGGTTTAACTATTTTGCCAATGCAAGCTCATCCTAGACGATGGAAAACACTGCCCCAAATGAATCTTTTTTATTTCTTCGGAAATCCAAGGGTTTTAACATTGGATATCTCTCTTCTTCTGAACTTGGAAATTTAAAAAAAAAAATAACAAGGAATCCCTTTCGGTTTCATATATACGAGTACTACGTTCCTACATGCATATATCAATTTTCCTCCTTTGGACTGATAACTGAGCTGAAATGTCTGGCGTAAACGCCTCAAACCGTTCTTTCGTTCGTTCTGTCTGTCTATCTGTGTGTTGGTTTGGTTGCTATTGCCAACACGTTAACGTTTGAGGGGATTTCATCATCGGGAGAATATGAGTATCTATCAGCTGCAACGCATCATCTTCAAGTGGATTTTGTGCTCGTTTCTTGTATACCATAAAGAATTAAAACTTGAAGTTTATCGCGAAATTCCCACCTGAAGCCTTAAAGTTCTTGCCTTTTGTTTTGGTTTTCTGTTCGGCTTGTTCTGTTATATTTCGGGATTTGGTTAGTTTTATTTATTTATCTCTTTTGGCCTGTGCCCTTTAACAATACAAGACAAAAAAAATAATAAACCTTACAAAGTCCATGACCTTAATACTCTTATACGTCAAACTTATGGTCAGATCTGAAGTTGGTTTTGTCGATGGGGTCTCTCTTACGATATCAACTGAGCGCCGCGCCGTTAAAGAACAAGACCAGACTCATCCAGGGAGGTAAGCACAAACACCAACAACCACTTACTACCAAGAGGTATATCTCCACCAAAAAAAACGCAAAAGAACAAACATTTTTAAAGGGAATTTCGACTGGGTTTCAGCCCACTTTTTTTTGAAAGATTCTTCAGCAAGCCTACATGATGTACAAATATTCTCTCTGACCTATGCCGCCTGCCTTAACTTTGGCCCAAAGATACTTGAAACTAAACAAAAAAATAAACCTTCAGAAAAAAGGAAGATAAGATTCACGAATTATTCTGCCTGTGAATCGTCTTTACCCGTCTCCATGCGCCCTCTGTCAGGCTTTAAAAAACTAATAAACACTTGATGTTATTTTTATGCTCCAGATTCGAATATTCAGTGCGCGGGATTCGCACCAAGAGACCATGTTCCTTTATTGTGGTGGTTTTGTGTGCGATTGTGTTGGACTCTCGGATACGCTTTGAGCTCATAGCATAATTTTCTTGACGAAACTGTAATTATTCAATTAGGAAGTCGCTCTAATTGATCGTAATACCATGATATAATTGATATTGTGAAAGATACGATGAAAACTGAAGAATGCATCTGTGGAATGGGCCACTCTGCTGGTTGTTGTGGAATTACAGAAGTCGAATGTAGGTTGTTCCTGACGCTGGGACATTGAACCTTCGGGAAACTTTTTTGTTCTTCTTATAAAGATAAAAATCAATGATCAAACTAGGTAGAAACTCATGAAAACGCAAGTTGAATTTTGAACTTATAACAATTTAATTGAACTTCGAGTAAAAAAGATTTAAAATAAATAAAGTCGACTCCTCTAATCCCAGACCATCGGCTTAGACATTAGAGAGAGACATACAGAAAGAATGAACAACAGAAGAAACACTCATGTCAACAGCACACGGTTGGTATTGAACGGTCCCCCATCCAAGTACTAACCATGCACAATGATGCTTGATTTCGCTATACTCTGTCCAACAAAAATTGTCAGTACAGGGAAGATAGGACGTTTGTCTCTCATTATGGTTGCATTGCCATGCATAAGTGTGTCGCCTTTTAAAGCTCTCACAGGGATTCCGTAGTTTAAATTATAAATCGCCACAAATGAGAGTAAAAAACGCGTAGGGCTACCTTCTGCCGATTCAAAACGACTGAAAAAAATATTCAATTTACCTTTTCCCACAACGCCAAGCGGTAAGATAATAGACGCGTTTTTTTTTAAGTTGAAAAGCAATACGACAACACTCAACATACTCATCTTCTTAAAATGTGTTCTCAAAAGCTTCAAATCCCAAAAGCTCCTTAATGAAAACCACTGAAAAAGCTCCTTGGCAATTGAGAATGATAATGGTAACTCTGTTTTGATGTAGATAAAGAGCGCACGATCGTATTGAGTCTTGAGTGACACTTGACACTCTTGTCAGTATCTCATCAGCAGTGGGATACGACGGTCGTGTTGGGGTGTACAACTTTTTGCAAAGAATTACAACAACAATTCCTTAAGAAAAGTCAGTGGCTTGCTCTTTTTTTAGTGGCATTTTTCCTAATGCATTGTGGTGAGGGTGCATCAGGCGCCACTGCTTTAGAAAAAGCTCTTCCATAAGGCCTGTACTGACAATTTTTGTTGGACAGAGTATAGTCGATGGGAACCGATGCTTTCATCAAAGCCTAGGCCGTTGGATTTTTATATAATGGAGTTTTAAAATTTTTGGAGGGTCAATAAATTATAACTCAATCACTCCTACGTAATTGAAATTTTGTTTTTTTAGATTTACAAAAAACCGTCTTTAAAAATATGTGAAAATGGTTAATGTTAAGAACGAATGGACTTGAGAGTTCCCGCTTCTAAGTGGGTTTCTACAAAAATAAATAAATTGAAATATTCATAGAGGCGCAACAACTTGTATAGAGAACCTAAGCCTTTAGTAGCCTGCAACTCCCTACCATTCTTGTGGGCGTGTCATCGACAGAACTGGATCGAACCTACAATTTTCTTCCGTTTTCAACCAAATCAAATTAGAAGGAATTTCCATTGCAAGGGATACTACTGCCGGATTCGTTACTCCTTAGCTAGAGGCAGTACCCCTAAAAAATATTTATTTAAGCTTTTGTAGGTAGCTCAACTTAAATGATTAGTTGTAGAAAAATGACAAAAATTAGATATGAAGTAAAATAATATTATTTTGCCAACGAAGACAACATTTTTTCGTCGATTTAAAGAAAGGTAACATAGGTTAAATTTGGTTAAGAGATTCGAAAGAACGAAAAACTGTCTTGAGATGATTTTTTGTAATGCATTTTTTGTAATGGATAGTAAAAGAGTGTCAAATTTGTACAGAGAAATTGATAAAATGAAAAAAGAAACTTCTATTTCACAGTAAATGGGCGGACGAAGCTTCTGTAGAATCAAATCAAATCAATTGGTAGAACTTCTCTCCTACTTCTATCATAAAGTAAAGCGCTTTCCAAAAAGGACTGTTAGATTTTGACAGTTAAAGTTGCCCATGTTATTTTATCTTTTTTGTTAGACTTATTGTATCTTATTTTCAAGACTCTTCTTGCCAACACCGTCAAACAACACATGGAAATTATATGTATATTTCTGGGTTCTGGAGCAGTTGGAAGCGGACCTCGATTTCAGAAAAACAAAATTCTGAATGAACAATGCAAGAGGTAAAATTCTCGGATTTGGGTCGATGCCAATCTACATGGAGTCTTTCAAGTAGCATTTTATTCGCAGAAATTCAATGTTTTGTGTGGATTGTTTGCCTACGAAATCATCGGTCTGTACTTCTTCGAAAACGACATTGCCATCACCACCAACAGAGAGTGCAACCGACAGATGAAAACCAATGTTGCTTGGGATAAATTGGAAGATATGAATGTAAACGACATGTGGTTCCAACAGTACTGAGCTAAATGCCACACAGCTAAAGCCACAATTGACATTTTGCCAGGAGTGATTTTAAGGCATTTTAAGTTAACTGGCTCGTGTGTTACTGTGATTCACTTTCTTCTAGGTTTTTCTTGAGTCACAAGTCTTTGACATACAGCCGAGAACTATCGGTGTCATCACGAACATCACAATAAAACAACATTTCTACCTTTCTTGAAGGTCTGACTGCAGTTTAAAATACGAGCTATTCATTGTGGAAAGCTATAAAAGATGTTAAAAAGCCGCAAATACATTCAGCAGCAATCAGACAAAATAATGGTGGATGGGCTTAATCCGATAGAGAAAAAGCCCATTTATTTGCTAAGACTTTTAAGCCTTTTGACGGTCAGGCGTTGATAAATAAACATGGTGATATCCAATGGCCATCTGAAAAATAATAATCTTGACAATAATAAAGCTCCTGGGTACGACCAAATAAACTTCAGCACCTTATGAATGCTTCGTTAAGGCTTTCATACGTTCCACGCGAATGGAAAGTTACAGAAGTCTTAATGGTTCCTAAAACGGGAAAGTCTCCGAACGAAAAGAAATCTTATAGGCCGATTTCCCTCTTGCCACTGTTCTCCAAGGTATTTGAGAAATTCTTATTAAAACAACTGCTTTCTATTATCGAATACTGACCATCAATTTGGTTTCCGGGAAAGCCACTCAACAATTGATCAGGTGTACAGAATAACCAATGAAATTGAGAAATCACTAGAGGGAAAAAATGTATGTTCAAGCGCATTTCTAGACGTCTCTCAAGCCTTCGACAAGGTCTGGCACGATGGCCTTAAGTTTAAACTGCGACAGGTCTTTCCGTAGCAAATATATTACATCCTTAAGTCCTACCTCGAAAAAAGTCTATTTCGATTTAAGCAAGGGAGGGAATATTCGGATTTTAACCTGGTGTTCCCCAGGGAAGTGTTCTCGGTCCGATTCTGTTCGCACAATACACTAGCGATATTCCTCAAGAAGAAGATACCATAATAGGTACTTTTGCAGACGATACGGCTATACTTGTAATATCCGATTCAGTTGATTCTGCAACCGAAATTTCCGTATGGCCTAAGAAATGGCGAATTGTTCTTAATGAGTCCTAATCAACACATGTTAATTTTACTTACAAAAAAATTACGAATCTGCCCACTTATATTAATTCGGTGCAAATACCATATGCTAATGAAGCGAAGTACCTAGGAATGACACTAGACGCTAATCTTAAATGGAAAACTCACATTAAAAAGAAACGAGATCAACTTAAAAATAAATTACCTGAAATGAATTGGCTTATTGGAAGATACTCCAAACTCAGAACCTACAATAAATTGCTTATCTATAAGCAAGTGATAAAACCAGTATGGACGTACGGTATACAACTTTGGGGTTGTACTAAACCAAGCAATAGACAAATATTACAATCTTATCAGAACAACGTTCTCAGAGAAATCGTTAATGCTCCGTGGTACATTAGAAACAGTGATTTACACAGAGACTTACGATTACCAACTGTTGAAGATGAAAAAGCAGTTTTCGCTGGGAAGCTACGAACTCACTTAAATGGCCATAGTAATTGAATTATTCGACAAACAATTGATGAGACAAACCTTGCGCGCCGACTTCAAAGAACGAGACCGTTCGACCTAGCGCCATAAGGAGTATCAGCTTTCAAATGTGGTATCCGCAGGTCCTCTCAGTGGGGAGCTACCTACCAAACGTGATTGTATTATGAAAATAAAACTACTTGATAAGGTAACTTAGTTGTAGTCGCACGAACAAAATGGAGGTGTTTTTTAGTGATCAAGAATCTCACACTACTCTGAGTACTTCAGGGTATCGAATACCTTCAAAAATTGTTTTTTTTTTTATAACTTAAACGCACTTAAGGGCTTTTGACTAGTCTTAAAATGTTAAACACAGTGCGAACGTTATTAAAACATGCGGGAAGAATTTAAGAGGTCCTATCAATACATATTAGTTTTCAAGTTTCGGATAGCGAAATGCGAGGCGAATATAGAGCTAAATATTGCATTCAATATTCGTGATGTGCGGCTTTAGAAAGAATCTCTGTAAGTTACAAATGTAAGCTGATGGACATTCCCTTAAGCGCTGTTTTTTTTGTGGCTGCAACAGCTCGAAGTGAACCAGGCTTAAGATCCGCAGTTTTTATTTCTGCACCAGTTTTTTTTCCTGTGAAAAAGATCTGAACTTTGTTAATTTTTATAATATTTGTTTGTTACATGTGCAGGATTTCGATCTTGCACACATTCCTAGAATGTATTGATAAATGCAGCTTTTCAGTGAGAGTCAGTGATATAATATAGATGATACATTAAGAAATTTAAGATAAATCAACCCAAATATTTTTCTAAGCTACGACCTGACCTGTTAAACTGGTTCCGAATGTGAATGTCGAAACTCAATAAATCATTCGAGGTCAGATTTTCCTTATTTCTGAATGAGAACAATGGCAAACTTAACTATTCTGTATACCTCTTTTTGTTCAAGAAATTCTACATATCGATTACATTTTCTAACCTTTTGACCTCCTTGCTGTGTAATCTGCTGCCAACATCTTCATTCAAGTGTCCAACTGAACCGCACTTGAAAGTGTAATACCCAACCCGCATCATAACCCCTTTTATTTACCAACAAAATTCATTCCTTAATTTATATTCATTCGTTTATTTCAATCGAAAATTGTTGCAGCACGTGTGTTTACCAAAACCTACCCTTAAACACATTAATACCCATGAAGCCCTCTTGTCCTGAAACAAAAAAGTAAGACAAAGCTTGAAGCTGACTTCCTCTCGGCAATCGAATAATAAATAAAATCGCAATGAATCATTTCGATTGAGGTTTGCTTCCCGGTTTGCCTGTTTAAATAAAATCAACCAGAAATATAGCTACCAACCACTCTGAGGAAGGCTTGTGGCTTCATTAATAGCAGAAACTTCCACGCTGAGGGTTGCCTAACTCTTTGAGGCTCTCACCTGAAATAGAGACGTTGATGTAAGTTGCAACAAATTCTGGAGTATTTTTTTTTATTTCTCTACCAACCCAACACTTCTGAATACTTTAGCAAACAATATACAACTTAAAGGAATACAATAAAAGTTAAACGAAAAGAAGAAAAAAAAAACAATAAACAATTGTACCTAAGCCCACAACACATTTTGTTGTCCCGCTGCGAGTATGGCATAATTCAATTAGGAAACCCACGCCCACTATCAATAAATTTTAGAAACAAGACTTGCGAACGACTCTCATTCCATAAACAGAAAAGAAAAACGACTGTAACGTTACAGTTCACAACTACTTGGGCCACATAGATACTCTGCCGCATACAAGCAGGGCTTGATTGTGTGATGAGTGGCATGGCATGGCATTGCGCCACCATCAACTCGCGAACGCGCGAAAACCAAGACCAAGTGGTGGAAGTGGACATGAATGCAGCAGCGTCCCGGGAACGGGAACGTGACCGGGACAGCAGCAGCGTTGATGGTTTCATGACTACAATTTGTTGAAGGCTTTTAGTTCGAGACATTATTGGAAATGTTTTAGCACGGCAGGATTTGGATTTGGATTTGGATAGGGGTATTCTTAACTCAAGGGTGAGATGAATTATAAACTTTTATGGAAGTTGATGTTTGTGTTTTGGCGCTTGTTCGTTAGCAGTGCTCATTTTTGTGCCATACGTACGCAATTAGACGGGATGATATACTCGTAGCTTGCGGTTTTTATGGATTTGGTTTCCATTACTTATTTAGATGAATGTCTTGTGTGACGGAAAAGTATAAGCGATCGACGGGAACTAGGTATACCTCAGGTTTGGATAGCAAGAGCAAAGCCAAGAGAACTGAGGGTAATATACCAATCGTACTTATAATGGACTTCTGACAAGATTATTGCTCTTGAGAAATTGATCTAAGATCGATGTTTGCTAGTAGATTAAAGTAAATGAGACGTCAAACAGAAATTCCGTATTTTAGTAGAGGATCACACAAATTTGTAACAGGCTGGATTTTAGTACACTTTAGCAAAAAAAAAAACACAAAAATGTTTATTTCGTTCCCTATCGGTCAAAGAAAAAAAGTGTTCAACTTGATCATTTGAATATTTTTTGCCTTAGATCAAACTACCTCAAGTCAGGGCCCAAAAAGGTAGATGACAGCAAAGTTTTTAAAAAACTGTTTTTTTTTTTAAGTTTCGATAAAAAAAATAGAAATTTTGGAACTTTCCTGGTCTCAATCTTTTAAAGGATCAACAAGATCCCGGGTATTGACTTGATCAGATGTGCAGCATGTAAATGTGCACTCATCGATGCTGTATCCGCTGCTTCGGGAAGACATTAACATATTCTCAGCCTCTGACATGTATAGTGAAAAGTTCTGTCAACATGAAAATGATAACTGTCAACTGCCAATATTCAACTGTCAACTGTCGAATTTATTTACTTTTTTTCATAAGGGATATGCAGTGAATTTCGGTAAATGAGAAATACCAAATATTTAAGATTGGGATGCATTCGTCTCCGCATGAGATAACAGTGTGTTCGGAAATCGTTCGTGAAAACTGTCCGTTGTTACACAGGCTGTGTTACATATCATCCGATTCGGGCCAAAAAACAATTGGTTATGATCGCTCGCCTTTGATGGTGCGGACGTGGCCAACGTTGTTCTCAAAGAAGTATGGGCCGATGATGCCACGAGACAGTGGCGTAGCGTAGGGGGGGCGGCGGGGGCGGTCCGCCCCGGGCGGCAGGACTAAGGGGGCGGCAAAATGTCGCCGGTGATGCGGGTAGAGTAGAAATCATATGTTTTATGAAAGATCGTTTGGCAAGTCAACAAACAACAATCTGCTGATTTTCGTGAATTCGTAGACGGTGAGTAGGGCCGTAAGAGTACATTCCGTATCGTCAAACAAAACGTTCCGAAACTCTCGTGAAACTGAAAGGGAATGTTCCGAAACATATGATATGCATATGCGAGATATGATAAGATAACTAGGATTCGACGGAAACGTTATTCTAGTCTCAGCCAGCTCAATGTTTTTGCTCCCTCCCGCATCACAGAAAGTTGTTTCGATTGTGTTGTTTATAGTTTAAATACTGTTGAATCTTCTAAAACTAAACACTTAGTACTTCACTCAACCTTTGAACTAGTTTTTGAAAATGAAAAGAGTTAAAGGAAGCGGCGGGGAATACCGCAAGAAAAAGGCTAAGAAAGAAGCAGGAGCAGCAGTTCTAGTTCTGGTTCAAAAGCTACGTTAACGTCTTCGGCGGCATCCAGCAGCAGCGGAAGTGATTCCAATGTAAGTAAGATTCCTCCATCTACAATCTTGAGTGGCCTAGAATTGTCCTGTGGCCAATATTCATGGGAATGCATAACTTATTTTACAGGCAGAAGAAGAAGACGTGCAGACGAAGACAAAGTCGACTCACCAGAAGTACCCTAAGCATCTAGTCACAAGCCTGCAGAAGAAGTGAACCTCGTGAAGCTGTAAAGACGCTTAAAAATAAGTTTGTGGAAGTTCTCGAGGTATTGGAAGAATTGACGGATCAGTAGTCAGTCTTCTTCTGACAGTCATGTAGTCATTAAACTTCCTCACTTTTCTTGGCTTTTGAGCTGCAGAGCTACCTGAAGAAGATGACGCACAGATTTACCTGCAGCAACGTGGACTGAGTGTGGATAAGTGTGCTCAGAAACTCTGCGTTTTAAAAGCTCTCCTAGTGGAGAGAAGAGACCGTTTCGTCCAAGCCGCAATCGACTTTTCTAAAATTTTTTGGAAAAAACTCGGAATCGAACTCAAAACGAGAAAATTCGCAGGAAAAAACGCATGCATGGCGATGAATCCGCAGATGCAGATTTGTCTCACAAGCCTCATTCGTAAAGCCTGTAGAATCCGTTTATGGAACCGCTGATCCTATTTTACTTTCAATAAAAGATACTTCATTGCCTGTGAAATGATGTCCCGAAATTTAATTTTTATTTAGTATTGAATAAGGGCGGCAAAATGGGTCTCCCGCCCCGGGCGCCGAGATGGTACCCTACGCCACTGCCACGAGCCCAAAATTCCAACCAAATAGAGACTTTCTCTGGATGTATAGCAATTTGCTGGTTCTCATGTGGATTATGCGATTGTCCTAAATTCGACAATTTTTCTTGTTGACGAAACCATTCACTTGGAAATAGGCCTCGTTACTGAACATGACTTTTCGACAGAAATTAGGGTCAACTTATAACTGTTCGAGATCCCAGTTAGAGAATGCACGAGGTTGTCTATGGTCAGTTCAAGTTTCAAGCACATAGAGGAATTAGCAACGTTCTCTTCGTTCATCGACTACATTCAGGATCTGTAGAATGCACAACTCTCAACAATTCAATCCCTTTCAACACTAATTCCCGTAATCTAAGAAATCCTTGTCTCTTCTAGTTGTTCACCCAAAATACCTCTTATCTCCAATGAACCTATTGCTTTCATGCCTCGGATTCATTTTAACATTAACTGTTTCGACTTTAACCTCAGTTCATTCTACCTGAAACTCGGTCTTAATCATCCTTCTAATTCCCTCCAACCCTAGATTTATATAAAAAGAGTTACAAGTTAAAATCAGCTTATTTTAAGCCTAATAAATGGAGGTATTGCCCCACCAAAATTTTAAATTTAAATTTAAAATTCGCCAAGTCCTGGAAAAGGTACAGTTTTTTTGTGCGGCTACCTCAGATTTTCTTGCATACTCTCACGAACATCGGCGATATTGTGGGCAGATCTCACTGAACAGATCGACTGATATTAATCTACCACGTTGGGAAAAGTCCTCTCGGAAGAACGATTATGGCGACCGTAAAATGGGCGAATCATACGAAATATACGAACAGAAGACCCACTTTTATTAAGCAATTTAATCATTTGAACATGTTGTTGAACGCTATAACTCTCCATGACAGCGAATTTGACAGACGTGGCTTGAATAATATGGCCGCAAACACCTGTCAAAGTAAAGTTATAAAAATCCCTTTGGCGAAACCTTTTACTTATAAGATTATCTTGACATTTCTAACTGGCTAATCAGCTTAATCGACAAAATATAATTGATGAGACACCGTTTGTCAGTTAAGCACCTTTCGTCTTCCCTCTTCCGATGCATTGTGTTTGGAAAAATTCTGGACGTGCGACTATTTTTTTAAATTTCCATTCAGTTTAAAAAAAAGCTTCGATCATTCCCCTCAAACATCTTTTGTAATTAATCTGCAAGTCTAAGCCCTACACGAATAGGAATTATATTATTTTTGTCACACAAATAAAAATAACTAAACACTTTATCACAATCTGTATATGAAATAAATCTTAATCAAAGTCAATTTAAATAAAATAACAATAATAAAAATAATAAAAAAAGTAACTTACTTGTGTTTGCGTTAATCCTAAACTAGCTGCTAATTCGGCACGCTCGGGCAGTGCTAAATATTGCGTCCGTTGAAACCGACGGTTTAATTGTTGTAATTGCAACGAACTATAAATTGTTCTAGGTTTTCGCATCTTTTTCCCTTTTCCATTCACCCGTAATCCTGTATCTTCACATTTATCTGCAATTAAAATATAAAAAAGAAAAATGTACTCGTATAAATCTAAATCACATCATTCTCATACGAATCACATTCTACAAGAGATGCAAAATAAAATCAAGCATTCATGTGTCAATCTTAATTCAATCAAAATGTTCCCAATGAAAAACTATCTGATGAGGATAACAATGGAAATTTAGATCAACAGATCAAATTGTCATCCACTGATTACATGAAATTGTGTTAAAAAAAGTGTCATTTATTTATTTATAAGAACCTAAAACAATCAATGCTTGAAGTTTCCAGGAAACAATGACAAAAAATATTTATACAAAATTCATTTTGGAATTAATTGCCCATTGTTAACTAATTGCAAACAAAACTTTGTGCAGTAGATTACTTATGAATATCTATAGGTCGGTGATGCAGCGCTTTTGTGCGCCGCCAGTCACACAATAACATCCAGTAATTTTATTTAATATATTTTTTTTTTATTTTGCAAAACTTCCATCTATTATTGTTGTGCAGCATTTAATAGGGGCAGGGAATAAATATTTTTTCTTTATTGTTACGTTGGCAGCTTGTTTTTTGTAGGTAGAAGTACCCATGGGGGTATAAAGCTGCCTCGAGCATTAGTCAGATAAAAAGCAATTCGATGCATTCTATTAACAATGTGAACAAAACGTAAAAAAGTTAAGTTTTTAATGACTTCTAATGTTCATTTTTCTTGTTTGGAATTTTATAATTTTTTTTTGCAGAATGCTTCGATGGAAAAAAAAGTAGAAGACTGTAGGACCTTTTAGTACTTCGCTAATGGTGTTGAACTTTTGTAATTAAATTTGTAATAAAAATCGAGAAAATACTTTGAGGGCAGGTTAGTTTTAATTGATGGATAAATTGTGTGGATATTGATTTATGTGACGAATAAGACGAAATTGAGTCAGCCAAAAAGAGAGATATTTTGTAGAATACTCTGGAAGATATCTTCTATCGCTCTATAGGACAAGGAATGGTTTCCTGATGGAAATACATTCGAGGTTATCTATCAAATTTAACACAACAATGTTTGAGGAGTACCGTGAAAAGAGAAGGAAAGAGAAAAAACCCTGCGCAGAAAGATATATCTCGAGGAGTCTTGCACCGCCACCAACGACCGTCGGTTCTACAAAACAGTCAAGCAACTGGCATCAGGTCATATGAGTGCCGGCCGGGAGTGCAAGCGCTCTTCGAAACAGCGAAGGGAACCTAGTCACCGAAGCACAGGGAATTAGAGGAAGCCACAGGAGAGCAAAGAAGCATTAGACCAGTCAATGAAGATCCAGTCCCACCACCCAGTACTGAAGAGATTAAGAAAACAGTCCACAAGTCCGCAGGCTCGGATGACCCACCTGCGGAACTCCTCAAGTATGGTGGAGATGTCCTGATAGGGTGCATGCATCAGCTCATCAACCAAGTCTGGGAGGAGGAAAGTATGCCCGACGACTGCTCTATATGGCCAGTCTACAAAAAAGGCGATCCTATGTCCTGCAAAAACTACAGAGGCTTATCCCTGCTTAATATTGCCTACAAGATCCCATCCACCGTACTTAGTGAGCGTCTAAAACATTTCTGCAACACTATGATCGGCACGTACCAGTGTGGCTTCAGGCAAGGCAGATCAACGATAGACCAAATATTCACATTGAGGTAAATCCTGGAAGAGACCAACGAATTTCAAGTCGAGACCCACCATCTTTTCCTCGACTTCAAAGCCGCATATGATAGCATCAGTCGCCAAGAGCTTCTATTGGCGATGTCGGAACTCGGGATCCCGAAAAAGCTGATCCAGCTCTGCCGCATGACGTTACAAAATACGCGGTGCAACGTGCAAATGGGTAGCAGCTCGTCCGAGCTATTCCAGACATGTACACGTACAGGGTTCAGACAAGGAGATCCGTTATCATGTGATTTCTTCAACCCAGTCCTGGAGCAGATAGTGCGCAAGAGTGGTGTTTACCTAGAAGGCACTATCTTCAACAGGTCTTCCCAACTGCTTGGCTATGCGGACAACATTGACATCATCGGCCGCTCCAAGCGAGCTGGGCTAGAAGCGTTCACAGCTATTGATGAACAGGCGAAATGCGTTGGTCTTGAAGTGAATGAGGACAAAACAAAGTATATGCTATCAACAAGCAAAACTTCAGCTGTCCATCACCTAGAACAAATCGTCACTGTTGATAGTAGTAATTTCGAGGTAGTCAAGGAGTTCACCTACCTCGGAACAAACATCAATCCCACGAACGACACCTTAGTGGAAATTCGACGAAGAATTACCCTTGCGAACTGCTGCTATTTCGGTTTGGCCAAGCAAATGGGTTCAAAACTTATTTCTCGAAAGACTAAGTGCACGCTATACAAAACGCTAATTTTACCAGTTTTACTCTACGGCGCGCGGCGCGGCGCCGAGTGCTGGACGATAAGTAAAAAAGGGGAATTAATACTGGGCACTTTCGAGAGAAAAATTCTTCGGCGGATATTTGGTCCTATTTGCGAAGACGGCGAATGGAGGAGAAGATTCAATCGTGAAATATACGAGCTGTACCAAGATGTATGCGGAATCTTCGAATCCCAGCCCCCAGGTTCGAGACGACGAGGAAGACCGAACCTCCGCTACAGGGACCAGGCGGTTACAGACGCAAGAGCGCCTGGTCTCGACGACTGGAGGGAGCTCGCGAGGGATCGCAACCCATGGAAGACCGCATTATCTCAGGCAGAGAACCTCCATGGATCGGGAGCCGGATAAGTAAGTAAGTAATGTTTGAGAATACCACCCAAGTGGTTTTCATCACACCGCCCGTCGATATTCGCGTTCCCGTGCGTTCATACGCCTTTGCATCTGTAGATGAAAATTTCGACTTCATAATTTCATTTCATTTATTGTTCTTCAAATCTTTTACATAAGATCCTTAAATCTTTAAAATTGCAAAAAAAAAAATAAAACATGGTAGATTAGGTTAGGTTACAGTGACTATCAGCGTGAATACTTGACAAACTTAGACCATAAGTTGGTCCATTGTGATACCAAATAAATCGAGTAAACTTTCTCCCTACTCGTTGAAGCACTTAGAGCTCTTTAAGAAGCGTGTGAGACTACTCTTGTCTATATTTTCCAGCTCGCTATGATCATTATAGCAGATCTCTCTTAAATGGAGCTTAAGTCTTTGAGACACAGCAGGACATGTAGAAAGAAGATCAGGAATCGATTCTTCTGTGACATTTTAAGGGTAGTCATTAAGTGCACGCAAAATTATTTACAAAAAATAGCATAAATTTTTTTAAGTTGCAGTGTGACAACCTATAAATAGGAAAATTAATTAGCTGCATTGTCCCTATGGCCGGGCACTTAGCTTAGGTGAACTTTGAACTGCTGTGCCATCTCCATGAAAGATGGTCCGCACTTAAGGGCTGCCCATGTAGTAGTTTGTAGACAGAGTCCAGAGATTTAATAGCTCCTTGGCTATTTGAGAAGATGCGGATATCACTTTGAGCCAAGACAGGACGGACTTCTTTTATCGCCAAAAGTTTCGCCTGGAACACACTACAGCGATTAGGAAGACGAAAGGCGAGTTTAGTCTGTCTGCGTTTTTCATCGATCAGTTTAAAAATGGACCCATTCGTCTTCTAGGATTGTGAAGTCCTCCCAGATGGATCTGGAAGGGATTGCACCCTGAAAGTTTTTATTGAACTGTTATTATAGAATGATGTAGTCTGTGTTACTTGGTATTGATCTGAATGAATTCAGAATGTTGGAGTGATTAATTTTGTAATTGGTCCAGTGCGAGGGAGCTTTAAGACAAATGGCTGTGCTTGCAACTGTTTGTTTGCCGAAAATATCGAACGGTTTTAGCCAAAATAGAATGTCAATTTCGTTGGAGGGAGTAGTGAGAAGAATTCCACCCATACAAATACAGGTTGAGCGTTGGACCATGTTTAAGTTTGTTGTTTTATCTCTTGTTAGAATCGGTCTGATTACCGAAGCCCTTCCGACTCTTTCGTTTATGTTAACCTGGTAACTTAACTACTTGTCTTTAATAAGACCCAAGTATTTCGCTTCGTTTGAAAAAGATTTTGCATAGAAGAAGGATCTGTATGAGAAATTTTGAATTTAGTTGAAAAGAGAATAAGATCAGTCTTTTGAGGATTGAATGATGAGCTCAATTTATCAGCATAGTAAAAGCATTTTATAAGAGTTCTTTTAACGTGTCAGTATACTTTCCTGATACGGCTAGAGCAACGTCCACATAGACAATTTCGTTCCAGGCAGATCAACAGGAAGTAAATGTACTTCCAAGTTCCAAAGAAGAGGTAGCAAGAAACAGCCTTGCGGCGTACCTGCATTGATACATACTGGTGATCAGTATTTGATTAACCAATTCACGAAGCGAACTTTTTACATTCAGATATGACAGTGCAGATTTGATGATGTATCGACTTTATTAAAAAGGACTTCCTTGTCTCGGATAGCAACCATAGTATATTCGATGGTTCGCACCAATGTGTACAAAGCTGTGTTCAACGAATTCCCTTTCTAGTATTCATGTTGAGCCGTAGTAATAAGTTTCGTAGAAATGCTTGTTCTAAAATATAGGTAGATATCAGTCAATCTTTTAAAGGCTTTGAGGAATAATGATGATAGACTAAGGTCTAAGATTTTTCGGATTCACATGAGAGCATTTACAAGCTTTGGGTATAAAAACAATGAATAAAACGTGGAAATTAATTGAACAATGAATCTAGAGAAAAAAATAATTTTAAAATGTACTCTATGATAGGCAACTTTTTTTATAATTTAAAATATTTAAATTATATTAAAAAATTAATAAAATTAAATGGAAAAAAAGAAGAGTTCTAATCAATATTCGAATATAATTATTATCAATATACTAAGGGGCCGAGAATTCCATAAGGGGATGATGTCTTGGGGTAAATTATCAATAAGACTTTAAAAAGAAGTGGACATAAAATTGATCCTTGAGGAACTCCACTCAATACATCAAGTAACTGTGATCTTGAATGTGAAAATAATTTTAGCTAAAAATGGATAGATATCGTCAAGACCTGCAGATTTAGTTTTAATGCTCAAGATAGCTTAAACAACGAAAACTGAAAAGAATTAGTGCTGATCCTATCAGAAGATGCTTTACCTGTAGTGGTAGATTTTTTGAAATCTTAAAAATGTTAAAAACTAACGATGGTTAACTACTATCGAGTACTTGGAAAAAGATAGAATTTTACTTTGCCTGATCTTGAAATTAACACCGTTTCGTAACAAACAAAAATATTGAGAAAACTTGCCAACTTCAACCATTTTTCTTCTTTTATTTACAGACAGAATCCCGTTGGTTTATTTAATATTGTTTTGTTTTTCGTAATGTCTAGTAAGCTTAGGGTCGATTACAGTAACATTTAGGAACTTAGAAAAAATTTCTCTTCTTCATATGTCCATACTGTTACAAATAGACCAGCAGTTTTGACACTCATTGAATCCCATCCAGTAGAATTCATCCTAGTTCATTATAGCTTAGGACTTTTATTTTTCCCATCACATCATAGTCTCGCCATATCTGTACGAATGTACGTAATGATGTTGCTAATGAGCTTCAACCGCAATACGGCACTTCTTTATATGTATATTATTATACTCGTATGTATATAATTTATATTTTTCAAAATATATTTTGAACGAAGATTGTGACTAGTAACTTACAACTCTCAACCATTTCTGTGTGCGTGTTTGAAGAAATGGAGGGGACCTACAATTTTATGCCGACTCCGAACGGCTAATAAGCAGCACTTTTCATGAAAAAAAAAACATTTTTGGAGGATTTGTCGTTTCCTTGCAAGAGGTAGTAAACCCCTGAAAAACGTTTGAAGCAGCGGTATGGAATCGAACCCAAGACCCTGTCATGTAGAGGGCCTAACGCACTTAGCATGATGACAAAAGTTTTAGGGTATAATAATCTGATCTTCGCCGCTAACACTTTATTTGTATATTTAAGTTATTTCCATTGGGTGCCTTTTGAAAATGTTATCGGTGAATTTTGTAACACCATTGTTGATGACTTCTTTGATTCTTTTGACTGCATTTTCAATTCTATTAACAGAAACTTCGAGCGATAAGTTTTCTTACCTAAAAAAAAAGAAGTCTTGAGCTGTCAAATCGGACGATCTTGCCGGCTATGGTCACATCGCACGAGCTTTCTGTAAGGTTACACTGTATCTCCGGAATTGCATATCACCCGGCAGTTAATCTCTCTGACTATGGTTCTAACGGGTGATTTTTTAAGAGCTTGAGAACTTTTTTTAAAAAAAAAACGCATAAAATTTGCAAAATCTCATCGATTCTTTATTTGAAACGTTAGATTGGTCCATGACATTTACTTTTTGAAGATAATTTTATTTAAATGTTGACCGCGGCTGCGTCTTAGGTGGTCCATTCGGAAAGTCCAATTTTGGGTAACTTTTTCGAGCATTTCGGCCGGAATAGCCCGAATTTCTTCGGAAATGTTGTCTTCCAAAGCTGGAATAGTTGCTGGCTTATTTGTGTAGACTTTAGACTTGACGTAGCCCCACAAAAAATAGTCTAAAGGCGTCAAATCGCATGATCTTGGTGGCCAACTTACCGGTCCATTCCTTGAGATGAATTGTTCTCCGAAGTTTTCCCTCAAAATGGCCATAGAATCGCGAGCTGTGTGGCATGTAGCGCCATCTTGTTGAAACCACATGTCAACCAAGTTCAGTTCTTCCATTTTTGGCAACAAAAAGTTTGTTAGCATTGAACGATAGCGATCGCCATTCACCGTAACGTTGCGTCCAACAGCATCTTTGAAAAAATACGGTCCAATGATTCCACCAGCGTACAAACCACACCAAACAGTGCATTTTTCGGGATGCATGGGCAGTTCTTGAACGGCTTCTGGTTGCTCTTCACTCCAAATGCGGCAATTTTGCTTATTTACGTAGCCATTCAACCAGAAATGAGCCTCATCGCTGAACAAAATTTGTCGATAAAAAAGCGGATTTTCTGCCAACTTTTCTAGGGCCCATTCACTGAAAATTCGACGTTGTGGCAGATCGTTCGGCTTCAGTTCTTGCACGAGCTGTATTTTATACGGTTTTACACCAAGATCTTTGCGTAAAATCTTCCATGTGGTCGAATAACACAAACCCAATTGCTGCGAACGGCGACGAATCGACATTTCACGGTCTTCAGCAACACTCTCAGAAACAGACGCAATATTCTCTTCTGTACGCACTGTACGCATTCGTGTGGTTGGTTTAATGTCCAATAAAGTAAACTGAGTGCGAAACTTGGTCACAATCGCATTAATTGTTTGCTCACTTGGTCGATTATGTAGACCATAAATCGGACGTAAAGAGCGAAACACATTTCGAACCGAACACTGATTTTGGTAATAAAATTCAATGATTTGCAAGCGTTGCTCGTTAGTAAGTCTATTCATGATGAAATGTCAAAGCATACTGAGCATCTTTCTCTTTGACACCATGTCTGAAATCCCGCGTGATCTGTCAAATACTAATGCATGAAAATCCTAACCTCAAAAAAATCACCCGTTATATATTTCTCAAAGATCATAGTAACAATGTTTCCCGCGGCATAGCCAGTGTCATTAATAAAATGAGGCTTAAACTCAATCACATCCTTGGCGTAAATGGCGCACCGTGGCAGGGACTTTGAGTGGATGTGGATCTAATGGCTCTTCATGAACGCTACTCGGATTCTCAGTATCCTAGAAGCGCAAATTTTGTTTCTTTTCACATCTGTTAATGTCGAAATGGGTTTCGTATCAAGAGCGTGCATTTCGACTGAAAACATACAAAAATAATCACGAATATTCCGAGATCTTGAAGAATGTAAAGTTCCATGGTATTCAGCATTTCTTTCCTTCAAAAAATACCAAAAACAAAACTGACAGTTGCCGCCATTTCCACACGTCACATCATCTTCCGATAGGCTGATAAATTTTAGGTCACCCTGTAATACATTGTGTCTGTTTTTTTTTTTTTCAATTTCGAAGTTAAATATTAAATTTCTGTTTGCTTTTTTAACAATTAATTAATAAAAATCAATTTATATGTAAAGTAAGAATAAAAACTGCTATTAAAACTTCTTTAAACAATAATTAAAGTGTACCTAGTTTAAACAGAACCCGTCGTCCGTCGTCTAGTCGAATTAAACTTGAAAAAAAAAAACTACAAAATCTGCATACCTATGCCCAAGAAGTGCCTACCTGTATAGCTTTCTAAATGTACAAAGAGAGGTAGGTACTTCAGTGAAGTCAATGCACTTTATGCCCCCCCCCCCTGCAGTCTACATCTTATGGCTTTTTTAAAGCCGAAGTGGATTGCGGTGCGGTGTGATGGCAAATGCAAAATATTTTTCCTATCAAAAGCTAGTAAATAATTAATTACGCCAAACGAAAGTGTAATTACCGTAATAATAATTACACAGTAGCAATAAACTTTGTATGAAATGTATGTCGGCAGTGTGTGTGCGTGCGTTACCTCTTTAGAGAGAGGCTTTTTTTATATTCTTGCAAAGAAGTGACTTTGGCGGGAAATCATCCACACACTATCAAAGCCTGCTGGGTCTGTCTATTAAAAAAAAAAAGAGTTGCCGTCTTCGGGGAGTACTTTTTTTAATATCTTTTTTAAGGATAAAGGTATTTAAGCGCTAAGAGGTATACGGTATCTCTTCTGTTCAGTTTCAGTTATACCTATATTGAAAAACATGTGGACCACCTTGAGGTGCATGCGCAACGACTCCGAATTCAGCTGCTCCGTTTATACCACACACACACATATACACACCCATTGCAATGCAATTTGTTGTTATTTCTGTATTCAACCTTTATTGGATGCCACCTTCGGGCTAAATTAAGCTACAAAACTTGATGATGATGGAGAAGCATGATGACGAGGGAGAGGCCCATCAGGCGCAGGCCGGTATCTCTGCTCCTTGTCTAACAAATTGAAACACAAATCGAATGCAATAAATTTTGTTAATTATCACACCCGCGCACACACAAACTATACTCGGTGGTTTTTTAACGGTAGAGAGTGTGTATGATTACGAGGTAGGTAATCATCGGTCGGTATAGAGTGCGGTTTGGTTTTGCCTTGCCAGCCTGCCGAGCCGCCTGCCTGCCCGCCTGGTTGAATGAATGAATATTGTACTCGTATCTATTGGATACTTACCTACCTGTGGGCCTTATGTAGGCAATGTACCTACCTATTCTTTTTTCTTTTTGCATTTATTTGATTTTACTCGTTTATTATTGATGTGATGGGGGAGAAGGAGGGAGTACAGCAATTCAATTTAAAATTGTTATAATTTTGTTATAAATGAGGTGCTAATCATATGTTATTTCGCCGGTTTTGTACTTGAATTTTTGATATGTTGTAAAATGCTGTTTGTTAACCGAGTTATTGCATTTTTCAATTCAGGCAGCAATGTGGGTAGAAACACATAAATAATATGGAATTCTTTTTTAATTGATAAAGTAGTACTGATTCATGAATGGAAAATGTTGGCATGGGAACACATTTTACAAAAATTTCATGAGATCATTGGAATTTATTGAGAATTATTTTATACAACAATTGGAAGTCCGATCTCGCTCAGAAAAGTAGGGCAATGCAGATTTACTTCTCATTATCTTCATTTCATCAAGAACTACAAAAAGGGCAAGATGCTCTTAGGCCGATTTTTCACTGCTTTATTAATCACCAATTATGGTTCAAACGATTATATCAGTGAATCGAGATTTTAACCCAGCGATCTTAAGGTCTAGGGTCAATCTGAGTTCGTGGTACACCTTGGCATAATGGTTAGTGCGTTGGACTGTCATGCTTAAGACCTTCCAAGTTCGATTCTCAGCCGCTGCAAGAAAGTTTTTTCAGGGGTGTATTGCTTCTTGCGAGCAATTGACAAATTCTCCAAGAGTATCTCTTGTCATGGAAAGTGCTGCTCATTAGCCGTTCGGAATCGGCAGAAAATTGTAGGTCCCCTCCGTTCCTGGTAACACGCTCACGGGAATGGTTGAGAGTTGTAAGTCACTAGGTCCTGGTTCACTCCGAACTGTTGCACCACCAAATTTATTTTTTATTTTAATTTATTTAATTTTTAATCTGAGTTCAGAACACAAGAAAAGAGTGGGCCAAACACAAGTTTCTTTTTAAAAATGCAATAAAACGCTCGACTGGATCGCTTGTACTTGCTCTTATGTAAAAGTACTTTGGAATTTTAAAATTATATAATATGAAAAAATATAAAACATGGATTTAATGATGATGGATTAAAGTATTAATTTATGCAAACTGTAACGAAGCGTTCCATGCTGCTCCACTCTATACTACTTCTGTATTAACACCGAGAAGTGTAATTAATACTAAGAGTTATACTTCGCCCGAATACGATTCACACACACCAGAGGCATATGACGTCAGGCAAAAACCAAACAATAATATTTTTCGCTCACCACCTATATAGTTCACATTCAGTTTCTACTGAAAAACTATCAAGAGGACCTACTCGGGTGAACGAAAATCACCTCTTCGCTCATACATACAGTCAGGCGGCATAGTAAATTGATTGAATAAATCTTTCGAAGCTCAGTCGTAGTCAAGCAGTATAGATGAGTTGGTCATTTAGCTTCCCTTGCTTTTTGCGGAGCTTCCCCCCACCAGTGGTAAGGGGTTTCGTATGAAGACAAGTTAGGTAGGTGAGATTGTCAAGCTATTTCTTATTAAGGCGGTAAGGGGTCTTAGTTCGAAGTTTAATGTCCTAATTGCCACCAGGGGCCTCGAACCTGCTGATCTACCAGAGCGTTAGCCTGCTGTTTTGTGCCACCAGGGGCCTTGAACCTGCTGATCTACCAGAGCGTTAGCCTGCTGTTTTGTGCCACCAGGGGCCTTGAACCTGCTGATCTACCAGAGCGTTAGTCTGCTGTTTTGTGCCACCAGGGGCCTTGAACCTGCTGATCTACCAGAGCGTTAGCCTGCTGTTTTGTGCCACCAGGGGCCTTGAACCTGCTGATCTACCAGAGCGTTAGCCTGCTGTTTTGTGCCACCAGGGGCCTTGAACCTGCTGATCTACCAGAGCGTTAGCCTGCTGTTTTGTGCCACCAGGGGCCTTGAACCTGCTGATCTACCAGAGCGTTAGCCTGCTGTGTTGTGCCACCAGGGGCCTTAAACCTGCTGATCTACCAGAGCGTAAGCCTGCTGTTTTGTGCCACCAGGGGCGTTATACCTACAAGATCCCATCAGGAACCCGACGTCCGAATGAAAGGGCAAGTTTGAGGCCGAAGTACCAGAAGCCAAGTACCAGATCCGGATCATCAGCGAGCAGTATAACCGATGCAATGCCGCTAGACCATAAGTCAGAAGAGTTGATGCCCGTAAACCGTTCAATTACCCGAATTAAGTGAAATACGAGTATTAATAGCAGAATATTGTATGTTATAGATTTAAGAGTTATTTCCAATAAAGATTTTGTCATAAGGTTTGAAGACCTTTAAATCTGGAGTTTCGTGTTTTCTTCAGGACGACCCTGGCGAGACCGGCGAGCAGAACCTCGGCTGGAAAGCAAAAAGCACATCACAAAACAAAGTTTAAGATCGTTTTATTATTAAATAAATTTTTTATACTTAACAAAAATTTCTTTAAAATTTTTTAAGAACAAATTTTGGGATACCAATTGTAAATATTTCGTAATATAGATTTTAGGAAATAATTTTAAAAAATAAACGGTAAGGCGGCGATTAGTTGAGAGTGGCTTGAAAACAAGAAGACCTGCTCTTGTACCGAGACTCACGGTACGGCACGAGCGACGTCGGATGGAATTCGCTCGCCTTCACCAAGATTGGACCGATGCTGAGTGGAGTAGAGTTCTTTTCACTGATGAGTCCAGGTTTTGTCTGCGCTCACCAGATGGACGTAACAGTGTGTGGAGACGGCCAGGTCAGAGATAGGTACTCTCGTCAACAGTTGCCCAGCGGGAAAATTTCTGGGGAGGTTCCGTCATTTGTGGGCAGGAATTTCCATGCGCGTAAAAAACGATCTGTGCATCGTGAAAGGATCGGTGAGTGAATTCCAGATATTCGGCCTTAGCAAGGTATCCGTTCGGAGCGAAGAACTGTCCGCAACGCATACTTTGTCAGAGGTTCAAATTGCTTTCGAGGTATTCTATCGGAAAGAATAATAATACACAAATGTGTTTTCGCAATTTGTTCCGCGAAGAATTTGTGTCGGACAATTGCATTAAGCTGTCAGAAATTTCACAAATAAAGCACTTGATCGCACTTCAACGCAGTTGGCCGGGTGCATTAAAATAATGTCGGAGAAAAATTCCGAACAGGTGTTCGGAAGAATACCTCGAAGCAAAAATCCTCCGAATCGTACAAAATCGGAGCATTTTCCGCTCCGAACGGATACCTGATACCTCGCTAGGGCCGATTATATCAACAACATTCTGGAGGAATATGTGGTTCCATTCGCACCATTTATTGGAGAAAATTTTCTGCTAATGCCGGACAATGCTAGACCACAAGTTGCTAGGTGCGTTACCGATTACTTGCAACAAGTGGAAATCGAAGTAATGGATTGGCCTGCGATGATCCCGGACATGAATACAAGTTTGGGACCTGCTGGGAAAAATGATAAAGAGGCGACCTGCCTTTCCAGAAACACTAAGTGAGCTGAGATCTGCTCTGATCGAGGAATGGAATAATTTGGACGACAGCATCACCGTTACAAACCTTATTCAAAGTATGCCCAGGCAAATAAAAGCTTTGTTAGACGTTCGGGGAGGCAATACAAAGGACTCGTTACAAAAAAAAACCTCAAATGTTAAGTTTTCAAGTTTTAGCCATTTTTTTCTTAATTTATGTTTAAATTCTAAGTTATTCCAATTTTTTATTTTTGATATGAATATGTTAGTTGGTTTTATGTCGGTAAACAAAACTAAATTAAAAATTTTTTTTTTATTTTCTTGAAAATATTCTAAAATTTAAAGGTGCACCACTTTTTTTTGTAACTCAGAGTATAAAATAGAACACGAAAAAACTGCTTTCCGAAATCAACTATATCTGTCTCAATGAAAATAGATCAACAGCTCTAGCCATGGAAGTGATTTTTTTCACAATTTTCGGGCTTAAGTTGAGCTCTGAAAATATGTGTATCTGCCAAACAATGAATTAAAAAAAGCTTAAATATCGCAAATAATTTAAAAAACTATTTTCTTATTTTTTTTTTCGCAAAAGTTTCCTGTTTTCGTAAACCCTTTTTTAAAAATAATATCTTCTGAACGGACCTTCAGGTCAATATTAAATATTTATTTTCAATAATCAATAAAGCTGGACCGTTTTGGGTGTGTTTGCACTCATCTTCAGGATAATTAATATTTACAAAAAAAAAGCATTAAAAATATTAATTAATAATGATTAAAAATAAATTAAATAAATTTAGTAGTGCAACACCTCGAAGTGAACCAGGGGCCAAATTACCGCATCAGTTTTCGAATATAACACGTGACTGAATTATGTGAGTTTGGCATTACGGCTTACGTCATCGAGCAAACGATTACACTAATTTGACATTTTCATTCGATCACTCAGTCGGTCACTGAAGCGGTAATTTGGCCCCAGGAACAGAGGTTCCATACGGCATTAGTAGTTGACGTAATACGCCTATATGAGTTTATTATTATATTTGAAAAATACTTTTTGACCTAAAACTAATATTAAGCTAGTCTTAGTAATTAATTTTTATAATTAAAAAAAAATATTAAAGAACAAAAAATGTACAGAAAACTTTTTTATTTCTAAGATATAAAACTCCAAATCTTTAAAGTTCTGTCCTTTAAAATTAGGCTTATACCACTTTACACAATTGTGAACTGAGCTATCGTAGATATCTCGCATTAAACTTGCTACAATCTTATGATCAAACGAATAATATTGCATCTACTTCGGAATACCTACTCTAACCTAACAATAAGTATTCACATGTTTAACTATTTTTCACCTCAAGGTTAATAGCGTCTCAATTGGCTAAAAAAGAAGTGAATCTCAAACTATTGCTCACAAAGTTCAGCAAAGAGTTTCATTTCTATGCCAGAAAATTACAGAGAGCTGACGTTTTGAGGTAGACAAACTAGACAGACGTATGAACATATTTGAACCCCATCAAAAAAAAAAATCACCGAAGATACTTCCGTCACATTTATGTGATTACTCCATATGGTTATAGGTATACCTACCTCAGTTTAGGTCGTGTTCGAAGTTTTTTTTTTAAATCTAACTTAACACAACAAATAAATGAACACAAGTTAAGATGTTTTTGCAAGTACCTACTTGAGCAGCTTTCAACAGGGAATTTTATTCAGAGTCAACAAGTTCGAAGTAAGACAAAAAAAACCTTGAGTGCTGGTGGCAACTTATACGTAGGTTAATTTGCGTTAAAGAAAGAATTAAATACATTATAGTGCTAAATTTATTTTAGTAAATTAAATAAGCGCGTATTTAACAGACGGGACTTTGGATTTTATTGTCCCTTAAAGTCTAAAAAATACAAAAAATGTAACTGTTGGAACTATAACCGCGTCTACAGTGCCTTCTCTTCTTTTTACTTGCTCTTTAAAGCAATTGCTCTAGCTGTAGTTATAATATCTCGTAACCCAAAAAAGTCAGATTTAAGTTGAAGCTTTGGTTATTGGTACCTACTCTACGATGTCTCTTATCTAACTGCTCTTTTAAGTCCCATTTTAAATAAATGGCGTAGGTTACGAGGAATAAAATATAAGTTTTTGTTTAAGAGGTATTATATTTATCGGCCCAGGAGGCATTACTTCTTCGTTACTCGGTATATTTCATGGTTACGAGGTATTTTCTTGGCATGATTTTCTGGGTGAAGAGATATTTTAGCAAAAAAAACTTCATATTGTTTAGAAAGTTTAGGAGGTATTACAATTTATCGGCTTAAGAGATATTTTTTCTGGGTTACGATGGCCGTACAAGTTGTCTAATTTACATTAGAAAGAAGAATTGGGGCCAGGTTTACGTGAAATTTCATCAAAAAAGATCATCTAGAGATATGAGATATTAGCATTACAAATATTTTAACGGGGTTTACGAGACTGTGTCCATCAGATACAAAATAATTTTTAATTTAAATGTGCATCGAATTCAAAATTTCGATTTTTTCTGGCTTAGGAGGTCAGAATATTAAGCGAGGAAAAGGACGGAATTTTTGGGGTGTCTTAGACTTTGAATGAAATTTAGTGGTTGGCTTGTTAGCGTAGACTATTAGAACATTTTTAGAACACCACTTAATGGTGTCAAGTCGCATGATCTTGGCGGCCAATTGATGAAACCCAGCCATGAGATGACTCAGTCGTCAAATATTGCTCCTTCACAACTTCGAGTTTTGCTCCGGCTGTAAGGTTTGTAGTGCAGTTATGTTGAACTCACTTACCCATAGATAGTCGGTTAACATCTTTAAATCGCTCTTTATCCGAAACTCTTAACGGCAACGACGGTATATGCTTCCTCGTTTCGAAATAAGTTCCAAAGATGCCGCTATGCCATGATGAGTTACTAGCCAAAATCTGGTACTTCGTCAAGATTTCCAGCTCTTAATTATGTCGTCCGAATGAAATTGCAAACCTTAATGAATATTTTGACATCTAGATGTCATTAGTAACTTTCACAGGTGCCGAAACATGACAGTTGGAAGAACTATCATTGCTATCTGGTAGCCTTTTGTTAATTTACTATCTGCTAATGTTGTGGACATTTCGACGGTGTTCCAACAAAACAAATGTTTACGTAATCGATCTGTTGCCTACCAGTTTTAAAGTTCTATTCTGCACTCAATCCAGTAGGATGTTTTGGAGGCGCTTGATCAAATAAAAAAGTTATACTCTAGTTTTGAGCATATGTATGTTTTATAAATTGTTTCCAGATCAGAAGCGGGAAAAGTTCTTACATTTTCTGAGAAATCCTAGAAATTTCGCAGCATTTTTTCCAATATCTGGATATGTGGTCGTTCCGTCCACAAAAGTTGTTCAGTAACGCTAATATCAAGAATCGAAAATTTCCCAAATGTAAGTTACATTCATGTATAATGGCAAAGGCGGTATATTCCGCTTTATCGATCGATCGAAAACAGCTTTGAGTTTTGGAAGCATTAAATTCCGTTTATTAATGGCCCATATATCAATACTGTTCACATCTGAGTTTAATGGTCAACATACCTATTCTGCCGTTGCAACTCGACATTCGAAGAAGAAGGAGGTGAGTCAGGAAAGGATGAAAAACTTAGGGTGCTATAGTCAGCGGAGCAGTTTATTGGATTAGCACTTTCCGACAGGAGATAATTTATAAATAACACTATGGGAGACAAAACGGAACCTTGGGGCACACCAGCATTTATTTTATGAATTTCAGACTTCAGACCCTCCCAAACAACTTGTATTCAACGGTCAGAAAGGTAATTACTAATTCAGCGAAAAAGTAACTCGTTGATACCAGAAGCACGCATTTTTCATAAGAGAGCTTGATGCCAAACTATATCAAATGCTCTAAAAATATCAAGCGCAACAATTTTGTTTTCTCCAAAGCGATGTAAGGATTGGATTCAATTTTCAATGAGAAAAGCTATTAAACTCCATCCCTCTGTTGCATCGATAGCCAAACTGACGGTCATTGAGAAAATTTCGTTGTTCGAGATATTTCATGATGTGTATATTGATTCCCTGACATTGGAAAGAATGGTTGTCAGAGCAATTGATCGATAATCGGATGGTAAAGGTGAATCGCCATTTTCAGAAATTAGTTATAAAAATGCTTTTTTTTTCATCCAGCCAAAGTGAAAGAACACATTTTCAAGACAATTGGTTATATAGATACCATCAGGGCTAGAGGATTTGCGAATATCGAAATCTCTAGCAATTCTACGGGTTGATTGAACTTGGGTTCTACTTTCGGTGTTAATTTTCATGTAGGTTAGGTTAGGTTAGGTTAAAGTGGTTGTCATTAAAGCGTCTGACACACTTAGACCATTAGAGGTCCATTGTGATACCACGATCTAATAGGGAACAAAAAGGTTTCCTACTAGTTAAAACCATTTGGAGCTTCTGATGAAGCGAAGGAGACTTTTAATGTCTGTGTTTATGAGATCGCTTGGTTCATTATAGAAATATTCTCCTAGATGAAGTTTGCGTCTGTAAGAGAGAGCAGGGCATGTACAAAGAAGGTGTGGGATTGTCTCCTCTTCCTCCTCATCCAAGCAACTCCTGCAAAAATCGTTTGATAGTACACCGAGTCGTGCGGCGGCGTGTCTACCTATGAGACAGTGTCCAGTTATGACACCTATTACAGAGCTGATCTGAGATCTACTGAGGGACAATAGACATTTTGACCGTTTCAAATCCAGTTTAGGTCAGATTTGTTTGGTCGCCATACAAGTGGTAGTATTAAGCCATCTTGTGTTTGATTGTTCCAGAGCGATACGTTTCAGCATAAGCTTACTTGTAGCTATGGGCATGCCTATATTTGCCTTTTCGGGTAAGATAGGCATTTCCGTTCCAATTCTGGCGAGTTTGTCGGCTTTGCAATTCCCCGGAATGTCCTTGTGACCCGGCATCCAAAATAGGTGAATGTTAAACTGTTTGGCCATCTCTATCAGAGACGATCGACAGTCTTGGGCTGTAATGGAGTTTACAGAGACTGATGCGAGGCATTTCAAAGCAGCCTGACTATCTGAGAAGATGCGGATATCCGTGCTAGATTACCACGTTTCCTTTAAGCCAAGACAATACTTCCTTTATCGCCAGAATTTCCGCTTGGAATATGCTACAATGGTTTGGTAGACGGAAGGAGAGACTAAGGATTAGTCCATCTGAGTACACTCCACCACCCACTCTGTTTTCAGTCTTCGATCCATTTTCATGTAAGTGGGACGTTGTTTTAAAGCTACTTCTCACAATTATTTACACTGCTAGATCAAAGGAGCATTGTAGATACATTACATTTATTTGTGTTTTAATTTACCATTGTTAAGCTATTTTCTCGCGCTCAGTTAAAAAATTGTTATTGTTAAAAAACATTCTCAACCTTTCTAGGAAGCAGAAGGCAAAATAAAAATCGAAATCAGAACAAATTTGCTTAACAACCTCGTATCTAATTTTGAGTTCGAAAAATCTCGGTTTCAAGAGAAGATACTCTTCCAAAACTGAGATAGTAAAATTAACCGTAAACCGTTAATATTTTATAGTTTTATTAAATTAATTAAGTTACAAATTTTTGTTTCTTTATTTTTTTTTTAATTTAAATAAATTTAGTATAATTTAATTTTATTTTATTTCATTTAATTTTATTTACATTTTTTTAAATTTATTTTAATTTTCTGTATGCCAAACATATAAACTGCCACCAGCTCCCTTATACAACAAACGAGTAAAGTATTAACAAAAGAATATTTTTTTTTTAAATGCGCGAATAAATCTCAAACTTAAATTCAATTGATTTATGTATTAAATTTAACTGAAGTCAGAAAAAACGCTCGTGGCAATGCTTCAGAGTGCACAACAAGTAGATAGCTACTTATACACGCTCTCTCTTTTAGATTAAATAAATTATTTTGATTAATTTTTAATTTTTTTTTTGATATAAATATCATAATTTTAACTTACCATCTTTTGGCGGACTCGAACAGGGTGGCGCATAACTGCTTAAGTGATAACTTGACGCATATGAATTTTGATGCATGGGCGGGAATGGATAACCTAAAGCACTACGAGGACTTGGAAAACCGGAATCTTGTCCACCTTGAGGTCCAAAGTGTTGATAACCACTTCGGATAGCACCATAACTGTAATTAAAAAAATCCATTCATATTAAAAAAAAATCAGAAATTTTGTTTTAATTAAGTTTGTAATTTTTTGAAATACATTTATTAAAAAAAAACGAATTGAATTAACATATTTATTACAAAGTATAAAGTATACCATTAGAAATTGGGGGAGGAATTTATTTGACTTCTTTATTATTTTTTTTAATTCGAGTTTTATTGAGGTAAGACAGCTTTGGTAAGGTAAGTCAACTGCTAATAGAATGTCCTCTTTCTACTGGCAGACGGTTTGAAACCAAGGCCAAATTTTTATTAATTATTTTTATTATAATTTAATACTTTTAGATCAAAGTGTTACGAGTTTATAATTTAAATAAAATCACAGAAGTTTAATTCATAGTCTTTGATTTAGGTGAAACGCCAAACTTGCAATGGCAATCCCAGTTAGAGAACATGCTCGTAAATAGTATTTTTTTGAAACTTGCCTTCCAAGTGATTTGTTGCCGGCAAACTTTCAAAACATTTTAAGTGCCTGCTATAAAATATGCATCAATTTAAAAGTAATTAATAAACTTAGTGACAGAATTAGACATTTAAATTTTATTCATTCGATAACAACTAGTTTAAACGACGAATATCTAAAACTATCAGTGGAGACAAAATTGAAACGGTGTTAATGTAAATCAAACATAGACAAACTTGCAGTAGTTAATTCGTGTGGCTTATTCAACCTGAATCAATAAATTTTCTGTTTACAAAGTATGAAGAAATCAATATTATTACTTAATCGGTAATAGTGTACAGATTTATGTAAATCCTTTTAGTCTTAAGTCTGAAATAATTTATTACAAAACTATTGCAAAACTATCTGCTATTCCTAAACTGTTCGAATCTCTTGTCTGTGACATATTGTTTTTCTGTTATACATACATGTACATGTGTGAAAATCAACATGGTTTTGTAAAGTGAAAATCCCCAGTCGCTAATTTATTACAATTCTCCACTTATTTGTTTGAAAATAACTAACAATTAGATTGTATCTTTTTACAATACTTATAAATGAATTAAAAATATAACTTGGACTTAATAATCTTTTTGTATTGTTGATATCTTCATACCTTAAAGATAGACATTATGAAGTCATTTTCAAAAATAATAGCTTATGTCAATTTAAAGTTAATTCTGTTGTACCTCAGGGCAACCATCTTGGCCCTGTGCTGTTTGTTTATAACAACATTCAATGGCATTGATGAAGTGCTGCTCATTACTAGTTCGAAATCGGCAGAAAATTGCATATTCCCTCCATCCCTGTTAGGGAAATGTGCTTAAACGAAAGCGTAATTCATTTATTTATGACTGTCTGTTAAATTCGTCGCATTTGTGAAGAGTGCCCAGTTTTCTGATCTGGCAATCTTATTAAACTCAAAATTATCATTCGCTGATCAATATTATTATATTGTAAGAAAATAAAATAAAATGCTTGGTTTCGTCAAAAGGTTTACCCTTTTTTTTAACTTTTGGAGGAATGCTTGACGCACGATAACAAGGTATCCATACCACGAAACCACTTTCGAGGGGTATCTGTTTTAGAACCCATTGTGCACTCACGCTGTCTCGCGGAACTGCTCTTCCTCCCTCTTCTTCCTTCTGAGAAGATTGTTGGCGTAGGTGCCGATCTTGTTTAAGTTCTGTTCGCTGGCCAGCATCTTTTCGACACTGTTGCCTGGAGTGATGATGCCGATTTTTCTCTCCAGTTCTTCTCTTTCGGGTTCCCATTTGCTGCAGGCAAAGAAGGTTTGTTGTCCCCGTACTGGCAGGCTGGGCTGCTAGTTTTGTCGATCCTGTGGAGAAAGGCGTTGAAGTATCCGTGTCCGGTGAGTAACTGGGTGACGTAATAGTTAACCTCACCGTGTTTCCGGTCCTTCCACTCAGCCACATTCCTGATCGTTGTCCATCGTCCTCTGCTTTCCGAGTTCCAACGCTCTTGCCACTTCTGTTTCGTCACCTATTTAGCTTCCTCGGATGCCGTTTCTTTCATTTCCGCCTTTTTGTCGTAGACGTACTTCCTTTCCGTCGTCGCTAGGAGATCGATAGGGGTCACTCCAGCGACTACAAGGACGGCTGGTTCTGACACCGTTCGTTCGGTAAGAGCTGGCCACACGTAGAGCTCCGCGTCTTTGCACTGCCGCTTTGTCCTGCTTAAGTGCGTCTGCCCAGATTTCGCTACCGTACAGAAGGATTGAATGTGTTGTCGCCATTAGTAACCTTCGTTTACTACCCGTTTGGTCCCCCCACGTTCGCCATCAGTCTGCTCAGCGATGCGGTTTTTTTTTAGGCTCTTTCCGTTGCTGCCTTTATTTGTTGCCAGAAGGTAAGCTTTGTGTCCAGTCTTAATCCCAGGTACTTCACCGCCACGCTGCTTCTTATCACTTCGGACCCAATTTGGAAGTCGATTTGTGTGGGAATCCTCTTCCTCGTCAGAAGAACTATCTCGCAGTTTTCTCCGTGGCTAGGCTGAACCCGTTCTCTTCCATCTACCATCCATCTTCCATCCATTTGCTCGTCACATGACCTGATTCAACTTTCTTTGCGCGTTAACTGTGTCTCGTGCTGTAATCACCGCGGCGATGTCATCAGCGTACCCGACCAGAAACGTATCATCAGGCATCTCCAAGCGAAGGATATCGTCGTCGTAGGAGATGTTCCAGAGGTCTGGTCCTACGATCGATCCTTACGCTGCGCCAGATGTGATTTCCTTCCTTCGCGGGCCTTCTCTGGGTCTCGTAAAGCAGCTCTCGATCCCTGAGATAGTCCTTCACCATCCGCATAAGATATGCTGGAATGTGGAATCTCCGTTCGAGCGCATCCAGAATATCGCTCCATCTGGCCGAGCTGAAGGTTTACCCTTGAGTTCCGTGATCCATATACTCATACATACTCTTTCTAACATTTCGGCCGGTATCTCACGTTGGCTTCCAGTGCGTCAGTTGAAGCAGGCTTGTCGCTATAGACATGAGCCTTAACATAGCCCCACAAAAAATAGTCTAGAGGCGTTAAATCGCACGATCTAGCCGGCCAATTGACCGGCCCCAAACCTGAAATAAACTATTCACCGAACTCGCCTCTCAATTGGTCGACTGTTACGCGTGCTGTGTGGCATGTGGCACCGTCTTATTGAAGCCACATGTCATGCAAGCCAAGCTCTTCCATTTTGCACAGAAAAAGTTTGTTATCATCGCACGGTATAGCGCTCACCATTCACAGTAATGTTGCGATTCGCATCATCTTTGAAGAAATACGGCTCAATAATTCCGCCAGCCCATAATCCACACCAAACAGTGATTTTTTCTGGATGCATTGGTAGCTCTTGTAATGCTTCTGGATGCTTTTCCCTCCAAATACGGCAGTTTTGCTTGTTCACGTGTCCATTCAACCAGAAATGAGCTTCAACCAGTGGATCTTCCGCCAACTTTTCAAGTGCCCATTCACCAAAAATTCGACGTTGTGGTTCGTCGTTCGGCTTCAATTCTTGCACCAGCTGTATTTTGAAAGGCTTCACACCTAAATCCTTCCGCAAAATTATCCACGTAGTGGAGTAACAGAGGTCCAATCACTGCGAACGGCGCCGAATCGATAATTCACGGTCATCACTAACACTGGCCGATACAGCTGCGATATTTTCCTCAGTTCGAACTCTACGTAAGCGTGTTGGTAGTTTAATGTCCAACAATGTAAATTTGGTGCGAAATTTAGTCACAATAGCCGCCTCTGTAGGTCGATTTAACTAGCCATAAAATGGAAGAAGCGCGCGATGAACTTTCTCAATAGAGCACGCATTTTGATAATAAAATTCAATAATTTGCAAGCGTTGTTCGCAGTGGCGTAGCGTGCCATCTCGGCGCCCGGGGCGAGAGACCCATTTTCCGCCCCCATTCAATACTAAATTAAAATTAAATTTCGAGACATCATTTCACAGGCAATGAGGTATCTTTTATTGAAGGTAAAATAGGATCAGCGGTTTCATAAACGGATTCTACGGGCCTTGAGACAAAGCTGCATCTGCGCATTTATCGCCATGCATGCGTTTTTTCCTGCGAATTCTTCTCGTTTTGAGTTCGATTCCGAGTTTTTCACAGAGTCTTAGAAAAGTCGATTGCGGCTTGGACGAAATGGTCTCTGCTTTTAAAACGCAGAGTTTCTGAGCACACTTATCCACACTCAGTCCACGTTGCTGCAGGTAAATCTGTGCGTCATCTTCTTCAGGTAGCTCTGCAGCTCAAAAGCCAAGAAAAGTGAGAAAGTTGAATGACTGCATGACTGTCAGAAGAAGACTGACTCCAAATCCGTAAATTCTTCAAGTACCTCAAGAACTTCCACAAACTTATTTTTAAGCGTCTTTACAGCTTCAGTCTTTGGCAAGACGAGGTTCACTTCTTCTGCAGGCTTATGACTAGATGCTTGAGGTACTTCTTGTGAGTCGACTTCGTCTTGACCTTGCTCTGTGTCGGGACCAGAACGACTTCCAACTTCGACGGCAGGCACGTCTTCTTCTTCTGCCTGTAAAATAAGTTATGCATTCCCATTCATATTGGCCGGAGGACAGTTCTAGGCCACTCACGATTGTAGATGGAGGAATCATACTTACTTTGGAATCATTTCCGCTGCTGCTGGATGCCGCCGCCGAAGACATTAACGTAGCTTTCGAACTAGAACTAGAACTGAAAAATTTCAGTAATGCACCTGGAGACTTCTTCGCATCTGCATCTTTCCTAGCGCTTTTCTTGCGGTATTCCGCGCCGCTTCCTTTAACTCTTTTCACTTTCAAAAACTTGTTCAAAGGTTGAGTGAAGTACTAAGTGTTTAGTTTTAGAAGATTCAACAGTATTTAAACTATAAACAACACAATCGAAATAACTTTCTGTGATGCGGGAGGGAGCAAAAACATTGAGCTGGCTGAGACTAGAATAACCTTTAGGTCGAATCCTAGTTATCTTATCATATCTCGCATATGCATATCATAATATGTTTCGAAACGCTCCCTTTCAGTTTCGCGAGAGTTTCGGAACGTTTTGTTTTAGTTTCGCAAGTCGCGCGACAATACGGAATGCACTCTTACAGCCTTACTCACCGTTTACGAATTCACGAAAATCAGCCGAGAGCGTCAACGACGAACCACAGATAGGGTGGCAAATTTCAAATTTACATCATTGTTGTTGGTTGACTTGTCAAACGATCTGTCATGAAACATATGATTTCTACTCTACCCGCATCACCGACGACATTTTGCCGCCCACCTAGGGCTGCCGCCCGGGGCGGACCGCCCCCACCGCCCCCCCCCCCCCCCAAGCTACGCCACTGGTTGTTCGTTTGTAAGGCGATTAATGGTTAAATTATAGACCAAACTGAAGATGTTTGACAGTGACACAAAACACGAAACGTGTGTGAGCTGCTGTCACAACCAGTGTTGCCAAAAAGAAAATAGCAAAAGAATCACCCATTATTACCTTGGAAAAAAGGAACGTAAGTGCAATTAGACAATAGTTTAGGATCTGGCTGGACAAATGCCGTTTTCCTTCCACTCGGCAAGAGATCAGTAGAGTAGAACAGATGGAAAAACTTATAGAAGGGTTTTACCAGCAGTGAAGAACTCCTCTTCAGAACTATATGGGACACTATCCGGGCCAGTGAATTTGTGTACTGTACGAGTGCAAAAGAACAATTTGTACCATAAAATCGTTTACGATCTCAAGTACAGGGGGAGTCATAACACTTTCTGACAGCGATGAAATAAGGAGTATCATTGAAGACGAACGGAGGAACTGGAAACGTATTAGATTTAGTATTTTTTTTACAAATGGCCAAACATTTTTATTGCCTTTACTGCGACACAGAATTGTGTACTTTGAAATCGCTCGTAACAAGGATTTCAGTACTGACAAAATAAGAAACAGTTCTTTGGAAATTATTTTTTTTATTATTTAGAAATTGACACGGAAGCTATTGTAAGATCAATTTCGAAAAACTGACAAAATATAATATGTATAACCATTCACTTTTTTAATGCAAAGTCTCCATTTCACTTAAACCCAACATTTTCGATTAATAAATAAAAACCTCTTTCTATGTGGTGCAATAAACGAATTCCTTTTTGAAGATACATATCACATCTGCCACACCTTCAATTCGTAAAATTTTTATTTGTCACCAAATGCACACGCTCCTCTCTGTATTTTTTGTTCTTAATACGTACACACATTTTGTTTTGTTTTATTGGAGTTAGAACTAAAATGCTTTTTATCCTTGTATCACATATACATATACTAATGGCCATTGTGGATAAAAAAGGACACATTGGTCAATGGTTGCGTGACATTGTGTCGCTGTATAGTGGTGGACTCTCTGTAGCTACATTATATTAAAGGAAGAACGAAAAGGTATTTTTTGAACAAGAGAAAAACATGCTAGTTTAACACTTTGAATTGTGGCAATGCATAGATATGAAGCACGACTCTGAAAAACACGTAAAAGCTGTTGGTTTTCTTTTTTTGTATAACTTTATTCTTTCTTCTCTCTCTATCTCGATTCGTTTGAATTATATTTTAGAAAATCGATGGACAGCGGAAGGAAACTAAAACTACTGCCCCTCTTCAAAGAAAAAGAGACCGTCCTATCGTGTAGTCGTTGGCAGTTGCCGCTTTAAATAAATCTCTACAAACTAGCAGTCTTTATAAAACACAAAATTCCAGGGCTAAACGAAATAATGCATGGGCCTAGAATTATCTTTTAACTAAAAACATATTCTTATATAACACCTGGAATATTTGTCACTTGCTCAGAAGAGGCAGAATCCCTGAAAAAAAATTGCATTTTGTTTTTGGATCGATGGAAGCGGCTGGGGATTAAACCTACCCCTTCCCATAGAACTTTTAATAGAAACTCTAACGCACTAACTTGTATACCGAAGGAGTACCCCAAAACAAATTTATTTTATTTTTTATTTTTTTAGATGGTTCGGGCTGAAAATTGGTCACAAGCCTTGAATATGACAGTCCAACATGCTAGTCATTAAGTCACTAGGGAAGCACAGGCAAATGATCAGTACCAAATTTGAACTAATTCCTAAAGGATCTAGGATCTAGCTCGGGAGCGTATCGGAATCCCGGTTTTTGAAATCCCGATTTTTTAAATTTTTAAAAATCCCTCAAAAAAAGTTTTAAAATCCCGTCTGCTAAAATACTTACTTACTTACTTAAGGCGGCGCTACAGTCCGGGGTGGACTAGGGCCTCAACCAACAAGCTTCTCCAGCTAGCTCGGTTCCTAGCTAGCTGTCTCCAGTTTTACACGCCAAGTTGGTTGAGGTGCTCTCCCACTTGTGTGCGCCACCTGAGCCGCGGTCTTCCTCTACTTCTACTTCGGGTTTTATTCGAAGACTTTCCGAAGACTTTCCGAAGACTTTTTGGGCCGGAGCATTCAGGTCCATTCGCTCTACATGACCAAGCCATCTCAGTCGCTGGACTTTTATACGTTTGACTAGGTCAGTTTCGCTGTACAGACCGTACAGTTCGTGGTTAAATCTTCTCCTCCACTCGCCGTCTATGCAGACAGGACCAAAGATCACACGAAAAATTTTCCTTTCGAAACAGCCTAAATCGCTCTCATCCACTTTCGACAAAGTCCATGTCTCTGCACCATAGACAAGGACCGGGATGATAAGGGTCTTATAGAGGGACACTTTAGTTGCTCGAGAGAGGACTTTGCTACTCAATTGCCTTCTTAGTCCAAAGAAGCAGCGATTGGCAAGAGTTATTCTCCGTTTGATTTCAGCGCTGGTGTTGTTTTCTGAATTTATAGCGGCGCCTAGGTATATGAAGCCCTTCACTACCTCAAAGTTATAGCTGTCTATAATGACGTTCTGTCCAAGACGTCGGTGTTGTGTGTCCTTTCTTGATGACAGCATATACTTGGTCTTGCCCTCATTTACAGCTAAACCCATCTTCTTCGCTTCCGTCTCAATGTTCACAAAAGCGCCACTGACATCACACTTTGTTCTTCCAATAATGTCAATGTCATCGGCGTATCCGAGTAATTGGACGGACTTTTGAAAGATTGTGCCTCTTGTGTTGACGCGTGAGTTTTGCACTATTCTTTCAAGAACTATATTAAAGAAGTCGCACGATAGAGCATCGCCTTGTTTAAAACCTTTTTTCACATCAAATGCATCGGTGGGATCTTTTCCGACCTTGATGGAGCAGCGTGCATTCTCAATCGTCATCCTGCACAAGCGGACAAGTTTGGCAGGGATGCCAAAACTAGACATTGCTCTATATAGTTCGTTCCTATAGATGCTATCGTACCCGGCTTTGAAATCGATGAAAAGGTGGTATGTGTCGATTTGTGGCTCCTGGGTTTTTTCCAAGATCTGCCGTAATGTGAATATTTGATCGATGGTGGACTTTTCTGGTCTAAAGCTGCACTGATATGGACCTATCAGCTTGTTGACGAAAGGCTTCAGACGTTCACATAATACGGCAGAAAGGATCTTGAACGCAATGTTCAGAAGACTTATGCCTCTGTAGTTGGCGCAGTTCAGAGGGTCTCCTTTCTTGAGTTTCGCACAGACAATACTGAGGTTCCATTCATCGGGCATGCTTTCTTCCGACCATATTTTGCAGATGAGCTGGTGCATACTCCCAACCAAGTCATCGCCTGCTGCTTTGAACAGTTCGCCAACGAGGCCGTCAGCTCCAGCCGTCATGCTCAAGCAGGGGGTTGCACTGCTTACATGTCGTAATAAGAAAGGGGATTATAGAAAATGGGATTATAAGAGACGGGATTTTAAAAAGCGGGATCATAAAAAGTGGGATTTTAAAAAAGCGAGATTATAAGAAACAGGATTATAAAAACGGGATTATAAAAACGGGTTTTTAAAAGCGGGTTTTAAAAAAAACGGGATTATAAAAAGCGGGATATCGTACCCAACCCATCTAGCTCGCTCGAATCATGGGCGCACCTTCGCCAAGACAGTCCAACGCACTTAACATTATATCAAGAAGTAATAACTCCAAAGGAGGGGGGGGGGTGTACAAAAAAAATGTTAGAAAATGTTGTTCAACTGCTCGTAGAGAACAAGATCCTAGGAACTAACAACTCTCAACTATTGCCGTTTGCGTCTTACCAGGAATGGAGGGGATCTACAATTTTCTGCCAAGTCGGAACGGCTAGGATGAACAGCACTTTCATAGCAGAGATAGTCTTAGAGGATTTTAGCACTTCCTCGGAAGAAGCAGTACCTTCACCCCTGCAATTTTCTTTTGCAGCGGGTGAGAACCGAATCCAAGACCATCTGCAGTCCGATGCAATAACCATTATTCCCAAGGGTACTATGAACACAAATTTGCAAAGGCTAAATTAATCTTTTGAAAAGATTAAAATTGTTTGTTTTTGAAAATGCATCCTTTTGAAAGAGGCTTCTAGCTAAAGATTCGATCAGATTATTGAAATTTGACTAAGGCTTAAGAATTTTTTTTTTCACCGAAAATTAAAGAATAGAGTGTTTAAGTTTATTACCTCGCAGTCGCAGTATAAATTTAATAAATTATAAGAAGCCTATGTACTGTGGCTATCACTAAAACCGAGGATTATGTTTTATAAATTCTAACTGACAATTCCTTTTTAGAAATGGATTTAGTAATGCTTTTACACCTTTTACTATATCAATATATCCAAGCTTCAAGACAGGTTGCATTTTACTTTCAATCAAGCACACACATTAAAAATCTATTACATTTTCTGAAAAGTTACAGCTGCAACAGTTTTTGCTGGTTAGATTAGGCTTCATTCTACAAAGAAAAACAAGCCTTTGAATAAGTTGAAGTGTTTTTCTATTTTTTTTTTTTTATTAAAAAATATCTTAATGTGAATTAGAATGTTCGATTCTTTGATAAAACGCACTTTAGAGTTTCAAGGCCTCAAGGCACTTTCTTTACTCTTTTAATTATTTATAATCCAGCACTGCAAAATATGTCCGATGTCCCAGTGGGGCGCAGCAACTACCCTCATTCTAATAAACCAAAGACAGACCACCTCATATAGTATCCTATAAAACTAGATCTAGGATACGTAAAGGTATAAAATACAAAAGCATACGTTAGGCATAGAGGTGTATGAATTAAGCTTATAACTTATTTCACTTGTCTCGTTGGGTTAATAAATTATTTTCACTTTTAAATTTCCATTTATGGTGCGAGAGGCTGGCTGATGGAAGAGAAATCAGCAGTCCGGACAGGACACGAGAAGTTATTTCTACTGCCTCTGGCTGGGCTATATATGTACCTATATACCTACTCGTAGTTGACTGGCTTATAGTAGTTGGCTGACTTTAAAGTTAAGTCCAGACCATGTGCCCTTCGTTCATTTTAGAACAAATATGGAGGTAACTTTTTTTTTTCTTTTGTTATATTATGGTGGTTTATAGAGATACTTAGTTATTTAGAAGGATATTTATAGAACGAAAATATAAAGCACTTTTATACATAGCTGTAAGCGCTTTATAATGTTGCTTTATAGAGAGGTGATGTGTGTTGGAGGTAAACCAACTATGCGTGGTAAACACAAAAATGTCAGATCTTGATTCAATTCTGAACTGCACACAAAAAGCAACAATGAAAAACTATAAAACTCACCATAAAAACAAAGACAATGTACGACGACGTGGTAGAACTAGCAACAAGGACATTATAAATGTAGGTTTAGTCCAATAAAATCAACTTGATTGACAGTGTTAATGTTTCCTTTTATTCTTTGCGGTTTGCAGCTTCAACACGCAGAAAAATTATCGATTTAAAACAATGTAAAACTCGTGTAAAATTAAACAAAAGAAATTGCTAATAAACAACCTGAAAACTTAGTCGGTTAAATTTACACGAGTCAGTTCGGTTTACCGATTAAATAAATGGGATGGATTGTTTTACCTGAATTGGTTTATTTAACAATCTTCACTCGGTTACAACAAAAAATTGGATATGTTATTTTACTATCATCATTCGTTTAAATCAAACGAAAATATTATTTCTTTTTAAAATGTTAACCCTTTCACTTAGTAAGATTGAAATAATCTGGACTTAATTCAACCTTTAGATACTCATTTAATTTAAGCAACATAACCATTAGTTTAATTTAACCAAGAAGATTGTTTAATACTAAATAAGAAAATGTGCTAAATTAATTGAATGGAGTCATTTAATTTAAACACGTTGCGACTTTAAAGTAAGCAATCATGGAAATTGCGAATTATAACCTAGCTTCTCGATTTACATTATATAGTATTTCGATTAAACTAATATTCTTAGTTCATTATTTTAAACAATTTCATGTAATCGAGTTATCTACGTAACTTTAACAAACAAATACTATGTAGTTTTAACCGAAGACTAAGTTGTTTTTAACACATTTTTTTAACACCGAAAGATGTTCTCGATTAGATTATTTTTCTGCTTGAACATTTCTTAGCTATATTTTACAAAGTTTTAGATTATTTGAATTGAAATAATTATAGAAACTCAAACTAATTGTTTGAAAACTATTTTTTTTTTTTAATTTTAAGAAATGTTCAAAGTTGAAAAGCAAAATGTTCCTCGTTGTTGTTATTTTTTTCCTCCAAAATTGATAGGAAATTTTATATATAATTGGGGCAACATTTTAAGCAATTTAAGGTTAAAGCAAAATTAGGTATGACAACCCTTAAACTTTTTAACTAGTATCCTGTAAAAGACTAAAAAATGGCAATCTAACAATGAAGTTTGAACACACCCAAAACAATGACATTTAATCCAAGTAACTAAAGAAAATACACATATTTTGACATTTGGAAATGTCAAAGTAGCATTATGTTAGTACGATACTTAATGAATAAAACAGATATTCGATGATTTTAGTTTTAAAAAATGTAAGAGAAATAAATTATAAATGCTAAATTCCATTCAAATTTGCAAAATTGTTCTTTTAATATAGTATCGTGTTTAAATCGTACTAAAATACAAAAATTGTACGGTTTAATCTTTTGATGCGCATTTTATTTACTCAGTCAAAAAATTAGGAAACATGCACATTTTGAAAAAAAAATTTAGGCCAGTTTTGTAGATTTTAAGTTAAATTTATGAGTTAATTCTGTAAATAAAATGAACCCGAGGTTTTCAGTTGTTGTCAAAAAATCTGCTAAAATCGACGTGGAAGACTTTTATTGAAATCAACGCATGATACAAGGGAAAGGTGTTTTCCGTAATAGCATCACCCCATTTCGATATAGAAAGGTTGATTTTCATAATAATGTTGCATATCGATTTTAATGGATTTTTGACATCTATCAGAAATATCTTTTCAGTAAAATCAAGAGTGAACTTAGTAGGTAAATTTATTCAGTTAAAGCAGTTTCAAGGGTTCAATTGGATTTAAATTCGAAACTATTTATGTTGACCTCCGATTGGAGAAATAGGTGTTATTTATTTGTTTTTTTCGTAAATAATCATGTTATCGAGAAAAGTAAGAGAAATTGGAAAATTTTTGTTGGGAAACAGTTTGAAACAGAAATGATTCGACGATTTCTCTGTGCGACCATTTTTCGCTGAGATATAGGATGATGATTGAAAAGTTGCATTCAGCCTTCGATCATCAATTCCTAAGGAACTTATCATCGTTATAAAAAAACTGCATTTTTGGTGTTTTTATAAAATTCACCTCTGCTTTCCAAATATTGCGAAAATTATCAATTTTTGTAGACTTTTCATTTAAATCAATCCATTAAAATGATTCAGAATGAAGATCTCGAAAAAAATATGAACAAGTATTCTTCCGTCAGCATTAAGCTTTGGTAAGTTTAACACTTTTTGCAGGTGGCTTCTCGAGTGAGACTGCCCATTTGTGATAAGACGTATTTCTTTTTCTTTTTTTTTTTGAAATTTGTTGCGAATAAAATATATTTTGGCATTATGCCTTTGTCCAGAAAAAAATGTTCATCTCGATATAAAGTCAATCACCCATATTCCACAAGTCGTATTTTGTCTCGTACTCGTAGTCGAACTCGAACTCGTCTCGTATTAAAATCGTTATTCTTCAAGTCGTATACGTTGCGTACGAGAAGCTTTAAAAAACAACGTATATTGTCGCCCGTAGGTAATTGTCAAAATCAATAAATTTGAATTGAAAATGTCATTTGTTGTTTTTTCAATTAAATTATTTTATTTATAATGAAATTCTGATGAGCTCCATTGATTTGAAGTGGCTCTTCTTCTATTTTATTTGTTTTTTCTTTTTGTTTTTTGTCTGTACGAGTTAGACAAAGAGCTCACAGCAATTTTTGGGCGTGATTGATAACAAAAAATAATTCGCATAATTAGATAGGCCTTTTATAGTTATTTACAAATGTGAAAGTCTTGCATACTCTAGTGGGAGCAATAGTGCATCAAGTATGCAGTTCTTTCCAAGTCCAAATAATTGTGATAAGAACCTTGCCAAAATGTAGAGTTAAGCCCCCGATTGAAAATATCGAGGTCCAAGACGTTTTACAGACAGCCTTCTGCCTGCCAGACGCGATAAGAATAGGCTACTTCTTGCACTAAGAAGGCCACCTTCAAAACGTCTTGGACCTCGATATTTGCAATCAGGGCACTTAGCTCTTCCTTTTGAAGTTATGCCAAATTTTGTTTCCCAATTTTTTTAGACTTTGAAAAGAACTGCATACTTAATGCACTATAATGTACTATTGCGCCCACTAGAGTATGCAAGACTTTCACATTTGTAAATAACTATCTATAAAAGGCCTATCTAATTATGCTAATTATTTTTTGTTATCAATCACACCCAAAAATTGCTTTGGGCTCTCGGTCTAAGTGGTGTTACTGGCTTGTGAATACTCGTTATATTCTTGGACTATATCAGTTTCATCTTCAGTATTTATCGTGTCGATTACAGGAGGAGGCTGAAAAACTCCAATGTTTGATCCTTGGGGATTAACAATTTAAATTTAAAATGTTAGCAATGTACTTCTCAAATTTGCACTAGCATATGGTTGTAATTTTCTGCCGATTCCGAACGGCAAATGTGCAGCACTTTCCAAGACAAGAGATATACTCTTAGAGGATTTGTCAATTCGTTGCAAGAGGCATTACACTCCTGAAAATCTTTTTGCTGCGGCTGAGAATCGAACTCCAGACCTTCCGCATGACAGTTTAACGCTTAACCATTTTGCCAAGAGGTACCAATGTACTTACATTAACTTTTTGTCCATTTTTATCGAAAAAAACAAGTCTCGTATAGAAAATTTAATACGAGTAAAAAAGTACACAAATACGACTTCAAGTAAATCGAATACGAGATTCGGAATAACGATAAAATACGAATAGTCGTATGCGATGTTTTGCGTTTCCCGATATTAGTACAAGTGAAGTCGAATGTACGACTTCTGGAATACCAACATACGACTATAGTCGAATACGAGTCATAAATACGAGTTTCAGAATACGGGTGAATATTTAAAGTCTAAAAATGTTTTAAATTGATAAGACTTTTAGATAGATAGCTACATATTTATGTACTTATTCATGAAGTTACAGCCTTTCAAAAATAATGAAATATTAGAGATTATTCTTTGAAATAAATAAGACAATTTTCTTTAAAAAAAAATGACGAAATTTCTATTTCCGTTTTTCACCAAAAACGTAGATCTTTTAGAACATCACACATACATACATAGGAACGAAGTTTAATCAAAATGGAAAAAACCATTTTCAAGATCAATTGACAAAAATGCTTTTATAGGAGTTCAAATATTTTTTTTAATTTTTTGATGAGAAATTATATATTTTAAAATTATGTAGAATTTGTATTCATACCTATGTGAATACATCCATCACACTTCCCCGGTGTGTCTTTGGCCGTTTCGTGTTTTTCAAACTGTTTTGGCAAGTCTTCTCGACTTGGAAAAATTTAAATTTCGGATCAACCTTGTATTTAATGGTTCAACAGACATGTCTCTAGCTTCTTACACATCAGCTTCAAAAACGTTGTTAAGTTTTGTTGAAAATTTTTAAATCCGCATTTTCCATAAAAATTTCGCATTTTAAAATGTGTAAAATCAAATTTGATAGAGATGTAAAAACTCGAACAAAAAAAAAACAAGCACAAGCGATTTTATTTTTATTTGTTTCGTCATAATTGGAAATTTTACTTGTTTGTGTTCTTGAATGTTTAAAAAAAAATATTAATATGGGAATCTAAAAATAAAGATGCAGTAATATTTTGTAATTTTTAAATCTTTTGAATTGGTGGTTCAGCGCACGAGCGCACTTAAGGTACAGCCGTCACTGCTCTCAACCATTCCTGTGTACGTGTTATCAGGAACGGAGGGGACCTAAAATTTTCTGCCGATTCCAAACGGCTAATGAGCAAAAAACAAAATTCAAAATTCGCAAATTTTAAATGAAAAGACTTTTTGTGCAGGTATATTTTTGGGAATTATCTAATATGGAATCGAATTAAACATAATGGCCCTGAGTAATAGATCCGAATCCAGCCTAAGTTCGATTTTAACCAAACATTCGTAGAAATAAAACAAATTTCAAGTATAAATACTTAAAAGCGGCTTTCTTGTAACTAAGTTAAATTTAAAATGATAGAATCACAATAGAACTTTACGAATCTGGTTAGTAGAAATCTGTTTGTGTATCAGTTCACAATAACGAAATTATGAAAATGAGTCACAATTATTGGTATAAATAAGACTGTTGTCAAATTTGATCTGTTACTACGAAATTTTAAAAGCAACTTTTCTACATCTAACAAAAAGTGACTTTAAAACCAATTCTATGAATGTCCATTACTAAGGGCCAATGTTTAAACAACTAAATTTGCCTATTAAAATTAGCCCGCCAGTTTGAGAGATTTTAGAATAAAAACAAAAATATGTATAGCTGCAAGCAATGTTATAACAATTAAGTAACTTTCACTTTGTTTCAGCTACCTTCATACATATGTAAATGTCCAAAGTCTTACCATAAAAAAGATTGGGAACTTTTTTCAAAAGTGCTTTAACAAACATTAAGCATTTTTTTTTAAATTATATTTTGACAGTCGAAATAAAATACATTTTTAGTAATCAATTACAGTTTGATAGCAATATTATTTCAAAAATAGACTCGAAGTTTTATCACAAAAGTGGTAGACCCCTTTCAGAGGAAAACTATCATTATTGGGATTGATTTTTTTTGTGGTATAATTTGTGTAGGTATATATGTGCATAGCTAATGGGTTAAAATGCGTATCCAACCTATAACTATCAGCAAGTTCAAAACTTAGTACAAAGTTTGAATTATTGTTCAACGTAGTTGAACAAACATTCTTGGGCTTAGGTTAGAAGGTAGAAAGTTTATTGACAGATGTGTTTCAGTTGATATACACCATTTCAAAAGATCTATCAATTTTTCGATTCACTTAAATTTTTAAATTCACTTAAAACTGAAAGCTTTGCAGAAATTCTGACAGAAATGCATATGTACATTATGTAATAGAATTTGACATTTTTATAGAGCTAGATTTTTAGATTTTACCACACGCGATTGTCAATCATTCATTGATAAATATTGAAATTTGGCATTCAAAAAACTCATTGTATTACATGCAATCAATTATTCAGTGATAACAATTGTCAATTATCTTTCAATTCACAATAGTCTGCGTCATTCTCAATGATCAAAAATTTTATCAATTGGGTAGTTAAATATTGAATTTAAATGTTTATCAACTTAAAATTGATAATTGACAATCGTAATAAGGCTGTAAATGAATGAATTAATGAATGAATATTGAGAGGAGGTTTTGCGACATAAAGATTTATTGTGTCCCCAATGAGAGCTATAGATGAGTTGTTAAGCTTACAGCTCTTCCTCCAAGTTTATCCCTTTGATGAATTTGATTATTTGGGGTACCTTCAGAGAAGGTAAATCGCACTATATTCTAACTGGTAGTGTCCCAGATACTTGTTTCTTTGATGCATTAGTGTTTCGCATTCGTCAAATATGTGTTCCGACGTTTCGTCATGACTCATAAGTATTGCAGAAACTGCATGTGGGTCTGTTTGCAAGGTTGCAAGAATAATGTATGTACATATTTATTTATTTATTTATTTATTTGCTTATTAATAATAATTAATAATGTAGTCAACAAATTTAGGAGATCTGTTTTTATAGGTACATAAATTAAATGGGTCAAGGTGAGGCACATTAACCGTGGGAAAATGAAGTTTGGAGGCGAGAGAATTTCAATAACTGGAAAAAAAGAAACAAAATGAAAGTCTGTATTGGAACAACAAATTCAAAAACTAATCCACACAAGTTATCGATTTTAAGTCCAAAGAAAAAATCAACTTAAGAGTTTTACAAAAGAGATGTATCTATGTAAATTTTGACACTTCTTGGCAGCCATGTTGTTTTGTTTGCTGTTTATTTAATTTTACTTTTTAATATTTGTCATACAAATCACCATGATAAGTAACAGTTCTTTTGAATTACAGAAGTTCCATTTGACTTTGTTTAACTGACACAGAGGCAACGGGTAATAGATAGCGCGATCGTGTAATTTGACAACGTTACTTTTTACGTACTGTTTCTTCCTGGTTTTCTGAAGTCGTAGGTCTATTCGGATAAGCCGCAAACGACCGGTGTTCATGGCACAAATAAGGCCTGAGCAGAACTGATGCAATGAAAAGTACCTAATCGAAATTTTTACCCCTTAGAGGTGCGACTACCAAGCGAATTCGACGTGGTAATTTGGAAAATCGTTGATATCTCACACACAACTTATTTTATTAAATTTTAACTTTAAATTTAAATTTAAAATTTTAAAATCATTTACTTTACTTCTTTTAAAATAAATGGATAAATTGTAAGCTTGCTCGCATTATTTAAAGGGGACAAGTCTAGGACTCGACCATAAAAAATGTAAATTTCCAAAGAGTCACGATTGAATAGGTCGATTTTGTTAATAAAAAAATATAAAATACTCAAAATATAGTCCCGCTGGTCCATCAGGGACCTTCACTCGTGACAAGCTTCAGAGAGTTTGATATTTTTGTAGTTTTCTATCATTGCTCAAGCTTAAGCAATTTCTATCACATAGCAATCGATATAGTACGAAAATTTAGCTTAATCTTAGTAATTTGTGCGATAAGCAGGTAAATTAATGTTAAAAGAACTTTACAAAACTATATTGTTTAACCTTTGTTTTTATTAAAGCTTTACCTCTAAGAAATTAGTTAAACAAAATTTGTTCTTGCTATCTTTTTTAATCAAACTCAACTATGCGTTTCTGGTTCTGTAATTCGCTTGTACATTTAGTTAAAGGCTATAAGAAGTTGAACCGATAAATTTTGCCATACATTTAATTTTTTGTGATTCCCTAAGTGGGAAATTCGAAGAGCTGCCATATGATTTTACTTTTTTTTGTGTATATTTCTCGAAAACGACTCTAACGATTTTTACAAAACGTAGGTTATTGTGATTGTCTTATTATTTGATTATTCCCGAAAATGTTGATAATAGATAATATTGCATCCAAAATTAAGAAACACAAAAAAATGTTTTATAAAGGAAATATCTGAGAACGAATTAATCTTTTAGTACTTTTGCCTTTTTCACATTTTTCCGTAATAAGTTGATACTTAGTACCAATTAAATATTGCTTTGTTTCCACTTAATACTTTTGGATAGGTGGAGATATGTAAGTAGCACTTCATTTTCCCATATTGTCAATTTATTAACTATTTACTCGAACTGTGATATTAGGCTTTAATTCATAAATTTCTCACTTTTTCACTTAAATCATTTTAAAATAAGATTTTAGAAAGTAGATACTTATATTATTTTTAAATTTCATTCTCAAATAATAACTTTTAATCACTTTAATTATAGTAAGAAAACACTAGAAACAAAACATAGAGTCTACAATTATTTTCATTAATTGTTCTGTGATTGAATTCAAGTCGTATTTTCTGTTTGAAACACTGTTTGAAACACTGAATTGTTTGTATCCTGAAATATGCATAGCTCTGGCTTAAAAGTTATCTGGTTTTTCAATTGGCGCGAGTTGATTTTGTCGGCCATGTTGTTTTGGTGACATCTGTCAAATCTGTTGTTTATTATTTAGTTACTGATGCCAATTCGCCATCGCAAGCTACACGATTGAACATCACGTTCAAATGGTACAACTTTATTGTCAGAATGAGTTTTCGTAACTTGCGCCCCTTCACAGTCGACTTTTAAAAGCATTTCAGAAACAGAGAAACATTTCTGAAATGTTTCTGAAATGTTTCAAAAATGTTTCTTTGGTCTGGACGCTCGCGAAATGTTTATGAAATGTTTTTCTGTTTCCCATTCCGAATGGGAAACTTTATTTGTTTCCCAAATATTTACATAGGTAGAAAGTGCATGAGTGTTTATTAATATAAATATAAAATGTCGCAAAAAGTGTGCAGCAACAAGAATGTTATCCAATTGATAAGAATTTATGAAATAAAAAAAGTTTGGTGGGATCGACTCTTGGCGAAAAATATTAAAAATAAAATCAAAAGAACCGATTATGCTCGTATATCTGAAATTTTCGAAAATATAAATTGTGATAAAGATGAAGTAGAAAAACACTTCATGCGCTTAAAGTGCAACACAGGCGAGAAAAAAAAATTACAGACAACTCAATCTGGAAACAATGGGAAACAAAGAAACATTTCAGAATTGTTTCACAAAGCGTCCACAAAAATAAAACAAATCAAAAACATTTCTGAAATGTTTCTGCAATGTTTCTGAAATGTTTTTTAAACAAATAGAAAACATTTCAGAAACGTTTTTTAAACAATGTTTCCTGAAATTTTTCTCTGATGTGGACACACCTTTAAACGTTTGGTGGCCAAATTTTGAACGACCGGCTCAGTTCTCAATCAACATTCGTACTTCAGAGGAACGGCGCGGCGGTTGGTGAAAGTGTACAGCAGAACCCGATGAAGTTGATTTCTCGCCGTGTGCCGTGCACAAGAACTCGGCCTACCGGAGAATTCAACCTACACCCGTAGAAGATCCAACTGACCCAGGAGCTCAAAATTCATGACCATAGACAACGCAGCTGACTGGGCTTCGGACCATTTTGAATAGGACCCCAATTTTGGCTGAAATATCATCCTCAGCGACGAGTCGCACCTTTGGATGAATAGCTGTGTTAACAACGGAATTACCGTATGGCATAACACCAACTCACACAAACTCACAAGGCGACGACAATGCATCCTTAAAAAGTTATCGTTTGGTGTAGATTTGGGGACGGCGGCGGCGCCAATGGTCCCTACTTTTTCGAAAACGACGTTGATAAGGCGGTCACTGTCAGTGGCAAGCGCTATAGAACGATTATAACTAATTTCTTTTGACTCAAATTGAACCATATGGACCTAGACGCGCTAAGTACCACTAAGCGGACGCCATTTAATTTAGGAATTAGGTTACCAATTTCAGAGATGACGTGATTTGGCCACCAAGGTCATGCGATTTGAAAAGATGTTTTTTCTTCTAGATTTTCTGAAGCCGCAGGTCTATCCGATTAAACCACAATCCACCAATGGCTTCAAGGTGAACATAACACAGGCTATAGGTATAGTCTATTCAGTCGGATATTTGCGGAAGAGTCATTGAAAATTGAGCCACCCGAATTCCTGCCACCTTAATAAACCGAGACAGTATTTTAAGATTTCGATTTTAAAGATCCGCCAAGAACTTTTATGTAAAGTTATAGATTTCTTAGTGTCGATTTATTTTTTAATTCATATTTTTTTAAGTAAAACCAACCATAGAATCTCACCGATTGAAATACCTAATCGTAAAAAATCTACAGAAACTGTTTAGAGGAGATGTGCTAAAACTTATTTGTCGGATCAGAACTTTACTTAAAAATTGTTAACAAGCCCTTACATATTTCATCAACTTTTGAAATTAGAATGTCAAGAATGAAATAGATTTTTTACTAAATCACATTTTTAGTATGAATTTATATTTAACACTTTACAAATATAATCATTTCTCCTGTTGGATTTATCTGTAAAAGCAACTAACATTTTTACATACGAGATGCAGAGCAATATTATTTTGTGGAATATTATTTTCGAAAATTCTCAAATTTTTCATCAAATTTTTGCATTTATTGAAAAGAAAAGTCAAATTAATGTAGGTACACCTTATCACCCGTGTCTAGTTTCAAATATGTTTTTGGCACCTTTTAACAATTGAAAAAACTAATGAAGTCCAATTTTATTTTAGCTTTAAAGCTCTGTAAGATTTAACTATGAGTAAGGAAGGAATATTTTTTAAAGCCAACCATATCGGTTCAAAATACAGGTTTTGAAAAAGATACGGGAAATTTTTGAATGATTGGAAAAAGTTTTCTATTAAAGTGAGCATACTAGACTGACTTTGATCACCACAAAAGGAGTCTGATGTCCGGCTAGAGGTTGGTTGATTTTGACACTAACAGCTGTTTCCCGCTCGAAATCTTGACAGAAATTCAGTATCATACCTCCGCGGAAATGAGTCGCCTAAGGCTTGAACAACGTTGGGAAATATTGAGAACTTATTTCTAAAGTGAGTGCTGTGTATCCCAAACATTGCTTTTTTTGAAATAAAGTTTTTGGACGAAATGAAGCACCGACAAAAAAGTTCGTAAGACTGGTATGCTAGTGGACAACACTCACAGTCCCCGTCGTCGTACGGTGCGCAAATACTTAATCCACGAACATCAACTCGCCATCGATCTCAACAGCTCAACATTTCACGCACTATAGCCTGAGGAGAATTCTGCACAAAGATCTCGGAATATTCGCTCGGAGTGACAGAATATGCTACTGCGAAGCCATCCAAGGCAGCTACTTGAACAACGTTATATTCCATAATTAATGGGAATGTTTGCTCTTACTAATAAAACCACAATACATTGAAAAAAAAATGAATTTTGTTCATTTTATTGCATTTTTAAAAAGAAACTTGTATTTGGCCCAAAAGCTTTCATTTAAACCTTCGAGAGTAAAGGTGTTTGATATCATACGGCTCTATTAACAGCTATGTATGCTATTGACTTTTTTTGAAGGGATACATTTTTGTCATTAGTGTTTGGAAAAAAATTCGAGTATAAAGGCGTCGAGACAAGGTCCATTGAAGAACAATCTGGGAGTTTAATGTTCTGCCAATTAATTTGGCATCTCATCAGCATTTCATCAAAAAGAGCTGCTTTAGTATATAGTGCTAATGCTTCTAACTTGTCTTTCAAAGACGCACTTTGACCCTACAGGATAGTTATCATCTACCATCTCCCGTGAAACAGCGCCTTTCAAGCTCCTCTTTAATAAGTATCTTCATCGTGAAATGACTAAATATACTGATCACAGAACATCTCCCAGCTGTCAAATTCACTGTCATTATAAAAAGTGTTGCCAATCTAAAATCCAAACCTCTATAAAAAAAAAAAACTTTCCTTAACAACTTTTGTTTAAAAATACATCAATAAACTGAAGGCCAGCGCGCTCCTGCAAAGCCCCAAACTTCTGAGTTACAACTCTTAACCACTTCTGTGAGGGAGCTAAAATTTTCTGCCGAGTCCGAACGGCTAAGATGGGAAGTTCTTTTCATGACAAGAGATATTCCTATAGAGAATTTTGCCCTTGCTCGCAAGGAACAGTACAGCCCTGAAAAACATTTTTGCAGCGGCTGGGAATAGAACCCTGACCTTCTGTATGACAATCCAACACACGCATTTACCATTATTTCAAGGGATACTCTAAAACTGTATTGAATAAAAACTATAGACAAACTTTTGTAAGTCTTCAGGACCTACTAATTTTGGGTTAATATAAGGAAGTAACTGAGGTTAGATACCCGTGAAAAAAAAATCAGAAAAATGCACATCCAGGACTTTAAACAGAGCTAGCACCGGTGTTCCCAGAGAAATATTAAATGTCAAAAATGTCAAATATTGACATAAAGCAATTCAAAATATTGCACGCAATAAGTCTCGTTGACAGACGTCCCGATTTACCTGGGACGTCCCTGATATCAGACATAAATTCATCTCTCCCGCCGGGCAGCTTTTTTCCCGGGTTGGGACTCGAACTCAAAAAATAATGCCTAATGTATCTACCTATTGTGATTTAAGAAATTGCTTTTAAAATTTCAATCAAATAAACCTAACTTAACGAAGAATGTATTTTTGCAAACTGACATCTGTCATTAAAATTGACAAAAGAAAAATTTTGCAAATGACAAATAATAAAAAAGTCATTTAATTAAGCTAAGTGTAGATACGCGATTGGTAGATCTTACAGTATTGTCAGACCTGACAATGTCTGACAATTATCTATCAATGAGCTGACAATTCAGTTGTGTGTGTACATGGTAGAAAATCTCTTACAAATTATTGTCAGAAATTGGCTGACAATTTATTTTCAGATAGCTGAAAATAAAAACTGCTTCATTTGAACCTTGGCAGCAACTTGTCTGACAGTGAAAAAATTGTAGGTATGATGCTTAAAAACCTAAGTACATCTAACAATTTCTTCACTGTCAGAAACGTCAGACAACGATAAAAATTGGCAGGCCTGACAATTAATTGTGTGTGTACACGATTATCAAATACCTTACAATTTACCGCCTTACAATTAATTGTCAGACAAATTTTCTGACAATTAATTGTAAGACTACACGGTTGTAAGACATTTTGAGCAACTTTTTCACTGACAGATCTGGCAATATTGTAAGATCTACCAATCGTGTACACTTAGCTTTAGTAATTATTAAAAGAATTTGTTTATTTTGATCTACAAGCATATATGTAGGTATTATGATATTTTATTTTTTCCCGGGCAATATGTTGAAATCCCGGGAGTTTTCATTATTTTAGCCATTTGTCCCGCCGAGCTGTAAGAAAAATCTGGCAACCCTAGCAATAAGCCTATGTACAGAAATCCCGCTCATGACCTGGCACACACTGATGGAATAAGTACTTGCGTAGGTATGCAACAAAAATTTTGCATCTTTATTATTCTCGCCTAGTTTCGCCGCCTTAAGGTATTTGAATTTTGAAAACACATTCCAAATCAGTTTGGACCAAGCTAAACCGTTGTCGTTTAATTGTATTGCCACAAGATGGTTTCTAAATGGTTTCATTGGCAACTGGTTTGAAACTCATGTTGGAAAACAGTCAATTCGTAATCGTGTGCGACGGTCCTCAAACATGACGAATGTCACAAGTCCATCCATCCATTATAGGTAAAGAGGGACTTTCGGCAAACGACTCTTGAGAAAAATATTACGTCGCTAGGCCGTAAGACAAAGGGAAATTCACGTTTGAATTGGATCGGATAAGTATGTAGTTATTTTTGTGATTTTAACCATATCAACATTTCGATTACGGAGAGTTCTGTGATAAATCCTGCCAATAATGAGCTCATCTAAGATCTAACCCTAAGCCCTCACAAATATATCTACAAGCCCCGAATTTAACAAAAACGAAGACTGATTCCACTTCTGATCACTTTAGGTACTTAGGTACATTGTTACACAACTCACCCATGCTGTTGCAGCTCAACAAAAGCCGATTTCCCCGGTATGTTGGCTGTGGTTGTACCCCCGTCCATATATTTTGGGGTATGTGGTGCGTCGGGTGCATCCATGCCCGATTGCGGTGTACTAGGGGGCCCCTCGTAGGGGCTCCCTAAATCCGTAAAATTAAGCGTGTTGGCGCCTATTGAGGCCACTTTATCAAGAATTTTGACGGCTGTTTATTAATCCAACAAGGATCAAAAAATAATTTAAAAAAAAATAATTATCCTTGTTTACACTTCTTGATTTTGGTTTTAGCCAAATATTAGCTTTTTTTTGTTTTTTTTTCTAAAAAAACACTTTTTTGTATCACAAAATCTTTGTGCGAATAAAACACTGTTGGCTTTTGTCAACAAATTATGGGTTTTGAATTTTTATTTTATTTTTAAAAAATTTTAATTTATATTTATTTTTCCAAAAAAAAGGTTAAACGAAAAGTGACCAATTAAAATTTGCGAAAAACAAAACTGTAATCCTTAAAAATTATGGCAGACAGTGATAGACAGAGATAGGGCGGCAATCCAAAAAAAAAAAAACGAGAGCAACAGAGAGAATACTAATTGGATGATGTTTTGGTCAGGTTTTGTTTTTTTTTTTTTATTTGTTGTTGTTGGTGTAAAGGGTAAAGCGGATTCACACAGCTCACAAAACGGACGATTTATCGCGCGACGGTAATATTCAATTAACGGTGTGTATGTAGGTACATCTGTCACTAATTAAATTTAAACTGCGTGTGCATCGCCAAGTTCGCTTGTGTGTCCAGTGTCCAGTCCCATTCAGTTAATGTGCTTGCACAATATCGTTGGTCTTTGATTGATCGAAATTACGACGACGGGCTTCCCCAAATTATTGTTATTAAAATTAATATTCCGATAATCAAATTAATTTTGTTTATTTATTTTTTGAAGACCAAGAGGGGCTTGTGAATTTATGAGTAAATTACAGACCCTGTAGTTATTCGATTTATTCACGGGGGTTCGATCTTTGCGGCTAAAAGACGACGAAGCGTGTGTCGAGGCGACGGATAATAATTGTGATTAGTTTTTGCTTTTTTTTCAATTCGAACGTGCGACGACAGCGAAAACAGACGACGACGAAAACGCTGCGCGACCAACCACGAACAAAGTGCGTGAACGACTAGGTAAGAGGTGATTATGGGATCGTTTGCCGATTTGAAAATTGGCGGCTTGAAAAACAAGCTGTGTATTGCACACAGTTGTAGTTAAAAGACCAGTTAGACAAGTACACACACTATCGAACAACTGTATATAAACACAGAAAAGTTCAGCCCACCTACGGTTGTCAGAGGAGATTGGTTAGGAAGAGAGAGAGACTCAATAATGCGAAAGCGGTTGTGTTTGTTTGGTGGATGGTGATGGTGGTTGAAACTGGGTAGACAAACCGGTTTTCCAGTCGTAGTCTTATCTGGTGCGGGCGACAGAGATGGTTGGTGTAGCCTGGGGTGCTGCGATGGCGCATGCTTTTGATGGATGAGAGGGTGATTATATTGGAAGTGGGAATAGAACAGAGTGTGTCGGCCGAGGGTTTTCGAATGAGATTGGTGGTTGGAGGAATCGAGTTGGGAGTGGCAAAAGCATTAACTGAGAGTTGTGAGTTGGGATGCAATTGGAGTACAGTGGCGTAGGAAATTTTTGGTACGATATTCCAGCTGAAGTTGAGTTGTTATTGGAAAAATATTAAAAAATGTGTCTTGATATTAATTTATTTTATTTCCAAAATGAAAGTTATTCAAACACATTTCTCTTACATCAAGTATTTTGAAATTCAAATTTCTAATTTTTCTCCACTAAGTGCTTTTACAGTTATAGGTAGTCATATTAGCCAAAATCATTTTTACGATAGAGTCGTATCATTACCAAGTCAGTAAAATGTAAGCCGCAAAGAAATCTCTGTATAAGCCTGCTAAGTCCTTCGAATTTTTAACTTAAGCCTAGTACGCAGATCGAGACAACACAAATTTTATCTCTACAATTTTTATCTCTACAAAATTTTTCCAAATCTCGCGCAAAAGTTTGAAGTTGGAGAGATGAAACCTAATTTAATGTGTTCTTTAGTGTAAACCTGGAACGCGTTGTCTTACAAAAGTCGTTCATATCTTTTTGTAATCTCCTCTTGATGTTCTCAAACATGAGCACCTTTTATATAAAACTAGTATTGAGAAAAATCACTTGGAAATATGGTGCCTGTCAAAATTTGTCCCGCAAAACAATGCTTGTATCATTCTTTTTCCTGGAAAAATTTCGTGGAGACATTTTGTGCAGCAATGCACAAAAGTATGAATTTTGCGCGCGAAAAAAAAATTATGGGAGACAAAATTTTTCCCGATCTGCGTACTAAGCTTTAGTAAGTTTTATGGCAATTTTCTATAATTTTGAAATTATTTTTTTACGAACTGTGTTAAATTACTGAAGATTTTGGTAAAATTATGGAAGGTTTTTAATAGCAGTAAAAAAGGTAAGCATACGTTTGTCGAATTTAAGCTTACATATTTTCTTGCCACTTATTTTTTTAGCTAATCGACCTGGATACAAAAAGTAATTAGCTTGTTGTCTTGGTATATTTCTTTCTGTCAATTCTAAGAAATTTCAGTATCGTGCTTGGGTAAATGTGTTTATTCTGAAAGTATACTTAGATTTAGAAATTTATTTTATTTTTAAAACAGTCGTACTGACTTTGGATTTCTTTTACATACTGATGAAGAGTATATAAAAGAAGACTCATGTCATTATTTTCTAATATGGTATAGGTAAGGTCCTGAAGACCTAAGGCAGTAAGTTACAATAAAATCAATAGATTTAAAATAGCTTTTTTTACTGGCCTTTAGTCCAAAAAAATTGGCGTTTCGTCCCAGCGATCTCACATAACTTCATCAGTTGACTAGTGGAGGCTTTGTCTATATTCAATTTTTGGTAAATTCAGTTCATCTTAAAATAAATTTTTGATAAAAATGTAATTTGAATTTTTATATTCAAACAAAATTAAAATTCTTAAGCATTAACGGTGGCAGATTTTGCCTGTTTCCTGGAATTATTTCCATATGAAGTACAAATTTTATGTAGGTACTTACGAAATAAATCAGTCAAGTAGAAGACTTAGCGCTTTGTAATTATACTTGTTGAGTTGAATTATTGATTCAAATTAGCTTTTTTATGTGCATTAGTCCACAAAAATTAGTCAATAACTTACGAAGAATATAGATATTGACAATTAATTACTTGTATTAAGAATTTACATTCAGAAAACTCCTGATTTGAAATAACTATACTATCCTAGTGCCTAGTTAAGATCACCTTAGGCCTAAGTTAATAGTAAAAAGTTAATTAGAATTGGAAGGAAATTCACATAAGGCCTCTAGGGAAAATTAGCTAAAAATTTTGAAAAAAGCAAGGCAAATTACCTAACTTTGAATTATCTAGCATGTATATAATAAAATAAAAATAAAATAAAATCCATATAAAATATTTTACCTTAACTGTCTTAAATACCAATTTCATACATAAGTTGAATTTTTTCAGAAAATAAAATTGAAAGTTGGCGGTGTTAACTGGCTTTGTGAATGTTATTTAATAAATCCAAGTTTGAAGTTAGATTTCTTGAATTTTCACCTATCAAAAAGTATCAAGTAATTCAAAAACATTTATGGTTCAACCAAGGGTTGGAATAGTTGGACCTAGCGACGTTTTAGTACAGAAATATTTAAAAAAGAAACACATGTAAAGATATTTTTTTAAAAAAAAGGAACTTATTCGTGACTTTTTCAATTAAGGTACTTCAACCTGCTTCAAAATTTTATTTAAATTATATTACAAAAATGAGTTGCTTAGGGAACTATTGCTTGTACCTATCTGGCTTTTTTGATACAAAATAAACTAAAAAAATTAAAAACACTAGTCATCATCGAAAAGTTCAAATGAGGTCGGTAGGTCGAAACGCCAGTTAATTTTCCCTTTCAGACTTTGAAAACTATCTGGAAAGTCGACGTACTTGCGTATTTGTTATGTTCATCAGAGATATTTTAACCTGTAACATAAAATGATTACATTTATTAAAGAAAATTAAAATTTGTATTCTTCAAAGAAATGTTCGAGATTCTAATATATTATACAAATTAGAACTAACTATGGCCCAACTATGAGCCAATTACTCGTTGCATCAGGGAAACTATTGCTGTTCTTTAAAGAATAGACATTTTTATAAACTGTACAAGAAAAACTTTTAAATTACATGTTTTGAACGAAATAAGTATGCATTTTTAATAATGTGCCAATTGTGATTGTAAAGTTTATGTATTGATAACTTTGTTATCAATTTTATAAGTAATTAATGTATGATAATTATATCTTAGACTATAAGAGAGTATTACCTCTGATTGATGATAAGTATATAAATAAAAAATCCGGAATGTTAAGAATGTAATTACGTTTTATTTGTGGAGTATCTATAGATTTTTCAAATAAAATCAAGAACTTAAATAAAAACCTAGTGTCTATACATAGATAAGCCGGCTTCCTATATCTTTAATGATTAAAGTGCAGCATAATTTATGTAGATAGAGAGTGTATTTTTGCGGGAATATATTTGAGTTTTTGATGTTATATATTTATATTACTATTTTTCAGGTATAAAGATGCAGTCTTGAAATTAAATATATTTTAACGATTTCTTAAAAATTTTGTTTCTGTGCCTTAGTTTCAGTAACTTTATTGAATACTTACCCCCAGTTTCACAGTGAGAGTTTTAACTTAAGATCTGCTGAACCTGAACTGGAGTTTAAATTTGAAGTTCAACTCGTTTGGTTTCACAGTCTCATCTGAACTTCATTTCATTAAACGTAGTTTAAGTAAATTGTTTTCTCTTTCTATCTGAATCAAAGAAAAAACAATCAAGGAAAGTTTGCTTTGTTTCATTGTGATCTGTGACAGAAAACAAAAATTAAAAATGAAAATAAATTATATTTTCAAATGTTTGAAGGGGTTGTCAAACTGAGATTTAAACGGCAGAATAGTGTCGTTTAACTTAAACTACAGAATGAACTCTGTTCAAGGACTGTGAAACCAAATTTATTGTTGAACTGAAGTTTAAACCAAAAGTGGGGTTTAAACTTCCACTGTGAAACTGGGGGTTAGAAAATAGAATTGCTTCTTTTTTTCTTAGTATAGGTATCTAACAATAGATAGAAAATTGCAATATAATTAATATTTATGGATGTTTTTAGATTTCAAACATTATTAAACCACCGAATAAATATTCCAAAAATTTTATAAGCTCACTTTTACAATTCAAACATTTTATTCAAACAACAAAATAGCATTTATTTAGAAATTCTGGCTTCCTCTTAGTAAGATAAATACAATGGCGCAAAATGTTAAACAGTCTTGTGTTAAAATATTTCTATAATAATATTTAACAATTTGCTAACTTTAAAGTAATTTTCTTACTCTTTCCTAATTTCAATTAATTTTAATAATTTTGTAACTAGTACCGAGTGAAAGCTATTCTTGTAATGATTTGCTTCTGAACTCGCCAATGTCCGTACATGCGGAAACCAAATTAAACAGACCTTTTTGGCGCTTCTAAATTTCAAAATGTCAAATGAAGTTAGAACGTTACTTAAAACATAAAATAGCTATCTGATGATTTTAACTTTAATAACATGTTAGAGATGATACTTAACTCAATTAAAATTTGCAAAATCGTCGTTTTAACAACGTATATCATACTAAAATAGTTCTAAAATCATACTAATATGACAAAAATTTTGCGTTAATATTTCTAATTTGGGCCGCTGAATAAAATTCATTTTAATTTTGAAAATTAATTTGTGCCTAGTGAGGCTTTGTATATCATACCTCCATCTAAGGTGTATTTCCTAAATTGTTAATATTTTCATAACACAACTTATAATTTGTAAACATTTGTGTTAATGTTTCCCTTTTTAATGACATGATATTTCATTTTAAATAATACGTTTGTATCTATTGGCTTAAAATTCATTAAGTGACAGGTGATCTTTGAGATAGGTACAAATATGATCAACGAAGAATCTGTTATTTATTGAGTTCATACTGAATTAATATAAATCAAAGTTGACATTGATTGAAATCGTTGTCCAATTATTTTGCTACATTTTATCTAAAATAAAAAATAAAATGCGGAAGTAAATGAGTAGGAAGGTAATAAAAGTAAAGCCTGCCAATACGATCTCGATTAATTGATAAACACTCCGCGCTATATCTACATATGTAAAAAACAAATTTCATTTACAAAAGAGCTGATATACGAACTTCAGAAATCTTGTAACATTATTTTAAAAAATATGTCTTTGGAGATAATCTGCTAATAAGTTTTTAACATAAAAAAAAATCCTTTTGAAAAATATTTGGAGCATATGCCCTGTTTTCATCTTAGCTTAGATTGAATAAATCTACATAAGACCTACATAAAAAGATTAATTTTGCCAGCATCTATAAAAACACCAATGTTCTTTTATTTCATGTAGTTTCTTATGAAGTGGAAGTGAAAGTTAGAAAGTTTTATCTGTGCCAAACGTTGAAAAATTTTCGAGATAGCTCAGCACGATATGAATATAGGTCAATTTGATTTGTAAAACAATTAGGCCATTGAAGATTTAGCAAGATTAATTTTGTATCAACTAGTTTACTAGTTTCACAGTGAGAGTTTAAACTTAAGTTCAGCTGAACCTGAACTGGAGTTTAGATTAGAAGTTCAACTCATCCGGTTTCAATTTCTAAAATGAACTTCAGTTCTATTGAACGTAGATTAAGTAAATTGTTTTTTTCTTTCTATCTGAATCAAATAAAAAACTATCAAGGAAAGTTTGTTTTGTTTTAGTTGTGACCTGTGACAGGAAAAAAAAATTAAAAAAATGAAAATAAATTCTAGTTTAAATTTTTGAAGGGGTTGTGGATGCAAATGTAGTTTAAGGACTGTTGAATCGAAATACATACATAATTATCAATTTGAATTAATTTAAGTTTTTGTTTTGTAAGTTCGAGTTTAACTACGATTTGAAATTTATTGGTCTTTAGAAAAAAAAATGTCTTTACTTTTTGGCGAAAAATATATATGTAATCTTTACTTTTGATTAAGACATTTCGTTTTGCAGCACTATAGTTCTTTGGAGTATGCGCCCCTTTGTAATACACATGCGCATAATTTAAGAACTCAAACAAAAGTTCAGAATTCCAATTTGAATACTGTTGGCTTGCACACTTTTTGTTGTCTGACCAGCAGGAATTGAAATAAATCGGGTTTAAAAACGAATGGTGGGAAATAGGGGGAAGGTTCGGAGGGGAATACGCCAAATCTCGTTAGATTTTTAGGAACTATCAAATGCGAAGCCCAGATCGTTGCAAGTCAGTATGATCTCAAAACCTAGTTTGACTAGGTATTCCTTTATATGGAAAATCCACTTAAATCTTTTAGTACTATGTTTTTTTCAAGAAAAACATACAAAAGGGTTATGTGGCACTTTAGAGATCACGCAAGCCGATCAATGAAATTGCGTGATTTTTATTTAGTTAAAAAAAAAGAAATACAAAAATAAAATAATTCTATTATAATTCAAATAAAAATTCTTTTCCATCATAAAACTCTTTAACCCAAGAATGAAAAAACTGTCTTAAACTACTATCCCGATCCCCATCACATTTCACATACATATATCCACCTGTCGCCAACAATTCTCCACCACTGTCAGGTGTCAACTTAGGTACTCAATCATTATGGGGCGTTTATCTTCCACGGACCACCCATTTATTGGAAAGATGCTGCGCACTATGACACCTCTTGCTGGCCCTTTAGACCGGTTTCTCTCCAATCAGACAACCTGCCCCCTATACCATTACATTTTATAACCTTTTTTCAGTTATCCCATTTTACACGATATTCCTTGGAGCGCATAGGCAGACAAAAATGGCGTCTATATTTTGGTTTGGTGCAAATTGTAAAGTGTGAGGTGAGGATATATTCCAGCCGAATAAGCAACTCCATGGCAGGTATACTCTCTGGATGGTGCTCTCGTGTTTTGAATTGAAATGTTGCTTAAAAAAAACACAAACTAAAAAATGTGTGTACATACGTTACAAAGACTCTCTGTCTGCCAACAACTAGGTACTATACACAAAAACAATTCACCCTTAAGGACCTATAAGCGGAATTTAGATCCGAAATGTTTTCTTCTGTTCGTTTTTTTTATTTCATTTATTTCTTTTTTGTACCTTTTTTCATTTAAAAAGCTTGTCGTGCGCCTTTTGTCATTTCGTGTCCAGTGCTCTTAAAGTTAATATTAAAGTTTTATTTATCGGTGAAGGTGGCAGCTTACTGTTAGGATAGGTATCATATAAACACAATTATTAATACAGGCCATCATTGACACAGAGAAGGATTAGTTGTTAACCTATACCTTGTGTTTTCTATTTAAGTTTACAAAAGTTAAGATAGTAACTTATAAAACAAGTTTATGTTGTGAAGATAGCTATGTATTTATTGCTAAAAAAATCTGTTAATAGTGATAATTATTGTACACCTACTAATTAGCAAAATTATTCCACCAAAAAAGTTGTAATTATACCCTTGCAAATTCACGTGAATTAGTTTCTAAACTTCATATCTACTTCCCACCCACCTAGATAGGTAGTGGTTTTAAATAATTCAAATGTGTTTACTTTAAGTCCTGAAACGAAAAGAATAAATAAAAATTAAAACTTTGTTTCATTCATAAATTGCAAGTGAAAATTAAAAAAATAAACGAGTAGGTACCTATAATAAGTTCTATCAAACTAGGAAAGATGTGTTAAAAGAAAGATACTTTTCACATTAGGCTCTTAGACTACCAAAATAGGCGTTTGGTCCGCCCGTCGATCTCACTTGGTATTATCAGTTGGCTAGTGATTTTTTGAAGAGTTATTTATTTTGTGAATCGGTTTACCGTAAATGTTAATATATCTTTGATAAAGGGTCAACAAAGTTTTGTGTGGAGATACCAGTAAATTGTTTTATTATACCTATTTGAAATGCCTCTCAGTGATATTAAGTTCTGGAATATGATATCTTTCGTGGCTTTTGCTGGGTGACACACATCTGAAAGTTCAAATTTTCGATGACTTTGGGCATAAATCAGGCTGAATTTGTGGGATGACAAAGATTAAGCTGACTTTCTTAAGGACACCGTTTTCGATTTATTGGTATAAATTAAAGATTTAAAGAAACCTCTCAAAAAGAACGAAAATAAACTTCAATTTGATCCTCATTTTTTGACGAAGACATTAATATCTATACTCTGTCCAACAAAAATTGTCAGTACAGGGAAGATAGGACGTTTGTCTCTCATTCTGGTTGCATTGCCATGCGTAAGTGTGTCGCCTTTTAAAGCTCTCACAGGGATTCCGTAGCAGCGTTGCCGCGAAGGAAAAAATATAGAGGGCCATTTCGAAATTTTTTGAGGGCCATTTGACAAAAGTTGGGGCCAAATATTTTACTTACAAATCCGTCCTTAAAACATTAAACTACAATATATTAATATTTGTTTTTGTTCTTATTTATTTATTTAATGCATTATTTATTTAATGCATTTCTTAAATCTATATAATTAATAGGCAGCAGAAGCAGATCTTTACTCTGTCGTCTGATTTGATTTCTTGGGAATTACCTTAAAATATCTTAAAAAAATATAAATCACACCAGTAATATTATTTTAATATTTATATTACATTTTTCATATTTTAATTGAATATATGAATGGACAGCAAGCAAACGAACAAACAACAAGCGGCGAAAAAAAAAAACAAATGTCTATACGATTTATTTAATTATTTTTATTTCATCAAGCAGTTTTATACAAATAATATAAATAATCTTACAGACTATCGAATCATTTTTTTTATTGAAAAATAGAAAAACCAAATAATTAATAAGTGGAGCAAACAAAATAAAATTATAAACTTAATCTAAAATAATAACTTAATACCACCGGATTACGAATTAGATCAATATGTGCTTCTTAAAAGATTCTCGACTTTGTTGAGAAAAAAAAAATCAATATAATTACAAATAATACTGTTGGCTTCTCTAATGCATCGAGCAAGGCCGTCTTTACACTTTTGGAGGCCCTGGGCACTTTACGAAAATGGGGCCCCTGTATGATTATATAAAAATGTCATGTTGTGTAATAAAGGTATACAGAAAAAATCACATAACTTTGAATTAATATTTATTCTTTTAATTTTTTAAATAAATAATATTTTTTTAATTCATTAAAAAGATAAATAATTATTGCAGCATTTTTTCCCTTTTTCGGATCCACTTACGTATGATCGTTTAGACATATGTATTTTGATTTAATATAGTATATTTTTATGCACTTCAAGAACACAAATGAAACACGCAAACTTTACACAGAACGATGATCAAAACGGAACATTTTAACTAGAAAAACACAAATTGAAAATACATTACAAACTTGACACAGAACGATTATAAAAAAATCAAATGAGCAAAGTCGCACACTAACACTACCAGAGTATATCTGAAAATTCCGCATGCGCGAAAACATACGCTTATCATTTTCTTTACAACTATTGACCTATAGAACAAATAGTGAGAAGCGTAATCTTTCATCTATCTCATTGAATGCACAAAAACAAAAACTATTTACTAGCCACGTCAAATTAGCTTTCGCACAAAGCTGAAAATTGGCATGAATGTTGAGTTAACACTATTACAAATAATTTGTCGAAAGCCCCGATCGATCCGACGGCGACGTGTGGAAAAAAATTTATTCAAGGTCAAATGTTGCAAAAATTGTTTTTTTGCATTTTTCAGCTTAATGGCAAGTTTTATCATAAAAATAGGTGAGACAAAAATTATTCATCATGCAAGTATCTATAAAAATTGTCCATACACTTTTTCTCCTAAGAATCACCATTTTGGGGAAACAGCTATGCAAAAAGTTGAAAAAGTTGTGTTCTTCATAATAATAATATGCACACGTTTTCGCGCCACCCACCCGTGAGGTAGTTTGGCAGGTTTTTTTTTTAACGTGGTTTTCCCGATAGGCCTGTTCCACGATCTATTGTGGTCCTGTTGAGTTAAAAATTTTGTATCTAATTAAAAAATACTACTATTGAAAATGACGAAAACGGTGCAAGTAATGAGTAATTTAGGATAATTATTTGTCTGATTGATAATCATCTAATGGAACTTCATCCATACTGTCCTTTTTCTGCTTCCTGCTGGGTATAAGTAAATTGTTCAATGAGCGATGCATCTGATGTCTCCTCGCATATATCGTAATTATCCTCTTTTACTGGCGATTCAAACTTTCAAGACTTTATTCAATAAAGCATTTGTATGTAAAATGTTGTGATCTTTTTTTGAAATTAATGTCAAAAAGATATTTTTAATATTTCGGCCGTTATAAGGAAAAATATTACTTAAGATAGTTTGGTTTTTCTTTAAACTGAATTTTATATTAATTTCCAAGATCTTAAGTTGAGATAAGATATTTTGTCTCGCGTTTTCGAAGGGCGTTTTTAATTCTAATGTCCATTTAAGATGAGTTGCGTGTGCAAAAGTTGATCAAAAGGGATTTAAGATGATATTTTCTGGTTTTTATTTAAGTACTTAATATAAAAAAATCACATTTGTTCTATAGAGCTTTAATAATAAAAAAATAAAAATAACAAAGACTTGAATTTCTTAAAAAAAAAATTATAAAATCACATTTGGTTCACAGAAAAAAATAATTACAAAAAGAACCTGTTTAGATTTATTTAACTAATTTATTTAAAAATTATTAAAATAAATATAAAATAAATTATTTATTATTTATTATTAAATTATTTAAAAAAAAACTAAATTCATTGGAAAAAGCTTAAACTTAAGGACCTAAGGGACTCAAGGGCCTTTGGTGATTCCCTTAGAGGAGAAATTGAAAATTGTTTTCACCTCCAAAACTAACGGTACCACACCCGTAGTGTAAGATCTCATTTATTTCGAAAACGGCTCTAACGATATTGATAAAATAAAAATTAAGTGAGCTATTATGAGCATGAACTATATTTTGGTTCAGACAAATTTTTGAATAACATGGGTTGGCTACGTTTTCCCGCAAAACGATTTCCCGCGTCACGTTTTCCCGTGTAACGTTTGCCCGAAAATCATTTTCCCGTAACTCGTTTTCCCGTAAAACGATATCCCGTATCACAGTTTCCCGTGTAACGTTTGCCCGCCGATTCCTACTTTTCTTGATACAAAGCGACAGCGCTGTATTAATCACTATTTGGTGAACTGAAACTGACCAGTGAGAATGCTGACACGCTCACACTAACATGAGAGATCACGGAGGAAGAAGGAAAGGACCAAATAAGTTGCACAATAAAAGGCAGGAGCAGGAGAGATTTAGAAAAAAATCTTCAGTTCTTCTTAGACCTGCATAGAAGAAAGACATCGAGAGATGAGAGATGTCTTGCTAGAGGTTTGGGATATCGAGTATATGGTTGTTGGTGGGTTGACTGATGTGGTGGACATAGTAATTATTATTGGTGCAGGGGATGGTTGATGGATGGGGTGGTTGGTGGATGAAGGGCGACGATGATGGTGGTTGTGGTGATCGCTTGCAATATTGTTATAGAGATATTTTCTTCAAGGATTGCAATACATTTTAAGGGTTTAATAGATAGATATAATATATTAACTATCGTAGAATAAAGGCTGTAATGGATCAAACCACACAAATTAATAAAACAAAAAGCGAGGAACCAAAAGCCGATTTCAAATAAATCTTAAGTTTAATTTATTATAATTTTGTATTTTATAATATCGGATACTTATGCTAATTGTGTTCCTGGCCAAAGGTGTGGTATGTGCTGCTATCAAGATCCAAGTGAACGAGGATTATCAAAAAATATAATTTGAACATTAGATAATAAATTAACATGAATTCATACTCTCTTCGTCAATGCATTGCATTTTTGGTGAGAATATGCAAGCATGTTAAAAGAGAAATGAGAATAGGGCAGTCTTACCCACAACACCTTTCACCGATACATTCAAACAAGTTTTTAAAAGATTAAAGTGATTGATAATACACAAGACTTGTGGTAAGAAAGAAATTTTAAAAGAAAAACAAGACAAAATGAGAAATTAAGATGATAATTACGTTAATATTCAAATTCAAAGAGAGCAAAAAACAAATATAAATTGAATCTCAAACAAAGGCTTTACAATGATTTTGTGCATACACATCTTGCACAGGGATAGTAAGTTTATATCTATCTTAGAACTAAAAAATAAATTCAAAATGATGATAAGGGCTTACAAAAAGAAAAGGAAATTTATTTTTTGAATGGACTTCTTTTAAGAAGTCTGTTGACTAATGTAATTTGACAGATAATCAATTTGTTTATTATTTAATATGTAGTAAATATTTTATTTCAAATATACAAGTTAATATACATAAATTAATCAAAAATCAATCAATTGCTCCGCTTAGGGTATGTTCAGTCGCCAGGCAGGCGCCTCTGACAACAGTTCTCATGGGCAATAGTACCTTGGGTGGCCCGCTTCGCGGGTTCTCAGGATTTTAACTCCCTTTTTGGGGCTGCCACCCGCTCACGCAACTCCGTTGCTCCGCTTAGGGTATGTTCAGTCGCCAGGCAGGCGCCTCTGACAACAGTTTTCTTGGGCAATAGTACCTTGGGTGGCCCGCTTCGCGGGTTCTCAGGATTTTAACTCCCGTTTTGGAGCTGTCACCCGCTCACGCAACTCCGTTGCTCCGCTTAGGGTATGTTCAGTCGCCAGGCAGGCGCCTCTGACAACAGTTTTCTTGGGCAATAGTCCTTGGGTGGCCCGCTTCGCGGGTTTTCAGGATTTTAACTCCCCTTTTGGGGCTGTCACCCGCTCACGCAACTCCGTTGCTCCGCTTAGGGTATGTTCAGTCGCCAGGCAGGCGCCTCTGACAACAGTTCTCATGGGCAATAGTACCTTGGGTGGCCCGCTTCGCGGGTTCTCAGGATTTTAACTCCCTTTTTGGGGCTGCCACCCGCTCACGCAACTCCGTTGCTCCGCTTAGGGTATGTTCAGTCGCCAGGCAGGCGCCTCTGACAACAGTTTTCTTGGGCAATAGTACCTTGGGTGGCCCGCTTCGCGGGTTCTCAGGATTTTAACTCCCGTTTTGGAGCTGTCACCCGCTCACGCAACTCCGTTGCTCCGCTTAGGGTATGTTCAGTCGCCAGGCAGGCGCCTCTGACAACAGTTTTCTTGGGCAATAGTCCTTGGGTGGCCCGCTTCGCGGGTTTTCAGGATTTTAACTCCCCTTTTGGGGCTGTCACCCGCTCACGCAACTCCGTTGCTCCGCTTAGGGTATGTTCAGTCGCCAGGCAGGCGCCTCTGACAACAGTTTTCTTGGGCAATAGTACCTTGGGTGGCCCGCTTCGTGGGTTCTCAGGATTTTAACTCCCTTTTTGGGGCTCACTCCCGCTCACGCAACTCCGTTGCTCCGCTTAGGGTATGTTCAGTCGCCAGGCAGGCGCCTATCTCAGCAGTTTTCTTGAACATCAGTATCATGGGTGGCACCTTAAGTGGATTCAAAGTATTTAAATTTTTATAACCTTGTGGAGTGTTTGAAGCAATTAAGGTCATCCTTTCGAGCGGCTTAAAAAAAACTACGAAAATGCTACCGAGTTAAAAATAATACCCATAATTGAATAAATTAATATCTCATTACAACCTTTTTTAAGCTCTTAAAAGAGCATTTAATAGCTTAAAACCGTCTCAGAAACGTTTTATGCTTAACTTAACTTAACACTACACCCGCTTCTGAAGTTCCGGCATGACACCACCAATGCCATCAACAGTCATCGTGTAACCATCGGAAACTTTCTAGATGTCGAGAAAGCATTCGACAGCGTCTGATTAGACGCTCTTATACACAAACTTCATCTGCTACATCCACCCCCGCCACTAATAAAAATTCTTTTTTCATTTCTTTTTTCCAGCAACTTCTTTGTGCAATTTGGAAACTGCTCATTAATTATGAAAAGCATCATAGCCGGATTCCAACAAGGTTCAAAACATGGCCCCTTCCTCTACAGTCTGATGACATCACACCAACCCATCCCAACCGGCTGTGAAAACCTGCTATATGCTGATAACTCGCTTATGTATGCAACCTCAATGTCAGTACTAGTCATTTTCTTCCTCCTGTTATATATTCCTATATAATCATATTATTCATCATTTTTGATATCAATTCCCAATGCAGAAGGGATATACAATATCAAATACCCTTTGTCGCGATCGCGACTATAATTGCAAAAGATAAACCTTCCACCCACGATTGATTCTGTGCATCACTTGCACACAATTTACTATGTCGCATTTCGCGACTCATCAGTTATTCCATCTCAATAAAATGTAATTAAAATTATTTTAAGTTAGTTGATGTTTGGCAGCAAAAGTAAAGAGTTGTTTCTCATTAAATAAATAAAAAATAATAAATAAAAACACTTGTTTTCTAATTAATGTTAAAAACACCCACCAGTTCTTCATTCAACAAGCCAGTCACCCAAACAGTCAGTAGCCCAACCAGCAATCACCCCATAACACAACTGAATAAAAGTTCCTACCTCTTCCTGAGTACCTACTTCTACGGAGTTCTGACAAGAACTGAGAATTTTTATGAAAGAACTACTACATACATATTTTTTTCGGCTATCAAATAAATTAATAAAACAGTCTGATGACATAAGCAACCCATTCCAACCGGCTGTGAAAACCCGCTGTATGTTGATGACTCGCCTACGTATGCAGCCTTAATGTCACCACTTGTCATTTCCTTTCTCCCACCAGCTCTTCCTTCAAAAAACCAGTCACCCAACCAGCCAGTCGTCCAACCACCAATCACCCCATAATACAACTGAACCAAAGATCTCTCCTTGAGGTCTTACCTCCACGGAGATCTGACAAGAACTGACAACTGAGGATTTTTATGGAAGCACTATTGCTTAAAAAAATCCAAAAAGTACTATCTTAAAAGTAGTATTTAGTACTGCCAATCCCGTCGCCAATCCCGTGAAGAAATCTACGGGATATCATGCGACGGGATATCGTGCTGCGGGATTGACGTCAAAAAAGTATCAAAAAAATCGGCGGGCAAACGTTACACGGGCAACTGTTTTGCGGGAAAATGTAACGATCCCGAATAACATGTTATTGACGGTACCTGCCGGTTTTTTTTTTATTTTCGCCCCCGAAGTTTGAAATAATATTGTATATAAGAACATTCCCAAAAATATTAATTGGATTTATTGAAAAATCAATATATCTTCAAAATTTGTGAACGATTATTTTTTGAAATTATTTCCTAAAATTAATGGCTCAAAATTTTAATTGAATTAGTACGATGTTAAAGCTGTTTTAATATGAAACTAAGTTAAATCAAAGATTTAGCAAATTTTATTCGAACTAAGCATCATACTTTCTCTACCCTTTTATTAAAGTTAAAATCATCGTAAAAGTATCGTGCTTTTAGAAACGCCACAAAAGGTCTGTTTACTTAGTTTTTTGTGTGAACTGTCATTGTTTTAGGTATGTTAAGAAACAATTTATTAAGAAAATTGGCTTAGTACGATACTAGTTAGAAAATGTTTAAAATTATGAATGAGTTAGTAAGCTTCTTTAAAGTTAGCAAATTTTTAAGTAGTATCATACTAAGCAATTAATAATAACAGGCTGTTTAAAATTTTGCGCTAGTCTTTTTAGAATTTTGCAGCAATACTACTATGTAATTACTTAAAATTTTAAAGAAATTCTTTGTATAAAAAATTCTTTTAATAATAAAACGATTTTTGAGCTTTGTTTGCTTTAGTTTTCTGGAAATCAGACGGCAATTTCATACATTTGAACATTTTTATCTCATTAGATCCATGTTTTATATTTATAAAATGTATTTTAAATTCCATAGCACTTTTACATAAGAGCAAGTTCGTGCGATCCAGTCGTGCATTTCAACTCTTCTTTGTTGTATGTAGATGTGTTTTATTAGTAATAACTTTTCAATCGCGTATGAAACAACACTGCCTGAAACACTAAATGAAAAAAGAACTGAATTATCAACTCATCCACTAAAAGAAAAACGTTCGCACAAAGGGAAATCCAGAACCATACGACGCTTAAAAATATCTCATGTCCTTGTCATTACGGGCATTTTTTTAGGTTTGCAAACGGTAAAATATCCTATTATTACTTAGGGAGAGAAAAATTTCAGTTTTAAATTCAAAAAATTATTTTATGTTCACATTTTATCTTATGCCGACTTAAGGATGACTTTTGTTTCTGTTTGCTCGCGCGAAAATATCTTAAGTCAACTTAATATGATTTACGATTTCACAATAATAAGAAAGTCTTCAGACAATATAATCTTATGTCTATTTTAGGTTTTACAATTAAGCAGAACACACAATCTTATGTGGACTTAAGATATTTTACCTCGTGTAGAGATGTGTCTTTTGAACATAAGATGAAATTGTTTTTGTCTATAAAAAAGCAAAGAAGTGAGATATAGGGATGCCGATAAGATAGAACTGTAGTCCTTTAGAATGGCAATAAGGTTCAATAAAAAACTCGAAATATCTTAAGTCGACTTAAGATACTTTACCTTTTCAGTCGAAAGTTATTCACAGCGGAGCATTGTTTATAGGTGCTTCATATTTCTGTTTTAATTTGAATATATGTAATTCCGCAGGGAATGTGATATAAAATGTTCAGCAAAGGTTGTTGTTCAGCAAAGAAAGTACGAATTCTGATCATTCTTTATGCATCTAAAATTGTATCGAAATATTTTATTTCTTGAAAATAGACCAATAAAGGTTAAGTGATGTTTCAACAATTGGGGGACCCCTGGTGATTGCGGGGCCCTTGGCCTGGGCCCAGTGGGCCCAGTGGTAAAGAGGGGTCTGGCATCGAGTTAAAGGTTCATGTTTACCCGATGATGAGGTTCATTAAAAAGGAAAAGGGATCGTAGATTCCTTGACGAAGCATACACAATTACAAGAGACAAAAGAAAAGGGCAATTTATATGGAATGTAATAATATCGCGCAAAAATATTATTGCAAAATTTTTACGACGAACGACAAGATATTATAAGCCAAGAAGTTGACACCGAGTTTTATAAGTTGGGGTATGAATATTGTATGTTTGTATGTTTTCAATCCTATTAGAATGAACTTGAAAAAATGGAACCCAAATTACACAGCAATACTCTAATGATGACCTTACATACGCAAAGAAATGAGATCAAAGAGTAAAAGGATCAGAGAACTCTTTAGAGTTCCGATTAATGAATCCTAACATAGAGTTAGCCTTAGCAATCACAGTCTATATGGGATTTAAAGCGGAGTTTCGAGATCTTTCTTTTCGTTAAGTATTGAGAGTTCCGTATCTTCTATAGAATACTGAAAAGGAATATATGATAGGCTCCTAAAAAAATGATAAAGATTGCACTTTGATACGTTTAACAACATCTTTGTTACTTAAGTTTAAGTGACCGATATTGATTGAATTTAAACATGCAAAAAGGTTAGAGGGAATACTTTGGGGATTATAAACGGAGTTAAAAAAAGTCTGCAAATTGTTGAAATGTATATGTAGATGTATTTCCAGCATAGCTGGGCACCGTTAATCAAAAAGTTAACTTCGTTAATCGTTAATCCGCTACTGAAAAAGTTAGCTTCGTTAAACGTTAAAGCGTTAAATTTCGGAAGAATTAACGCAAGTTAACGTTAATCGTTAATCCGTTAACATGTGATAAAAATTGCATTTTTTATATTTTTTTTCTCTAAGCACCGGTTTAATTTCTCATATATTTCATTGAAAAAGCAATTTTCTTCGCGACGCAAGAAAAATCATCTACCCAGAATCGTCTTGGCTGTTTTTTCTTCCTTTGTAGTTCATTTTCTAATATTATTAATGCGGCAGCCACTTTTTTTTTTTCTTAGAGGAAATCATACTCATACGGAACAAATTTAAGAATATTTTAAAGCGAAGGCGTACGTCGACAATAAATGTATGTACCGAACTGAAGTCAAAATTATTTCAGGTTTGACGTTTGAGTTTTTTGTTTATCGTGGTGCGTTCAACGTGTTCCCGAACGAGTGATCCTTGGTTCCTTGGTTAAGTGTACGAAGGTATCAACTCGTTCATCAACTGGTTAAACAACAATATCGAAAACGCAGTTGATCAACCTGAAAAACTTTTTTTCTGTGAAAATCGAACAATTTTATATATCTATATATAATACGTACTTAGCTGGTTTTGTTTCAACCGCGGAACGCACCGCGCGGCACATGTCTCATACTTGTCTGAACCTGTTTTTCGCGCCGCGCGGTAAATAGTAGGCATTGGATTAACGATTAACGGACTTAACGTGGATTAACGGATTTAACGTGTCCGTTAACATTTTTAAAAGTTAACTTAAAAGTTAATCCGTTAATCAAAATGTTAACTTCGTTAATTAACGATTAACGGATTAACGAGTTAATGCCCAGCTATGATTTCCAGAATATTGCATGCAATTGGGGATAACATTTGAACATATTTAATCATTGATAAATGACAAAAAAAATTGTACTATTAAGTTTTAGACTCGATTCAGCTCGAATTAAGCAGTCCTTGTATTAAAATTTATTTAAAAAATCAAATTCTTTTTGCAAACGCAAATATTTTATGAGAAGGTCTTCATTATTGGGAAATTTACGATATAATTTGTAAGATTAAGTTTTTTTATATTAAAGTTACATAAACGCTTTGGTAGATGACAAAAATAAATGACGTCAGAGAATTCAACACACTGGACGAAACTGACGTAAGTCAAATCATTAAACGAGATAAATGAATAAATTCAGTTCCATTTTAAGTATGGTTATTTGTATGTGGTGGAAACACATTGTAGTGGCGATGCATAGCAATGGTTTATATTTAATTTTGTAAAGCTTTTTAATTATTACTAAGCACGATATGATGTGATGTTAAATCTTCTAAAATTTAGATTTGGGGGCCATTTCTAATTGGCCCGGGCAAAGGGCCAAAATTTAAAACAGAGGGCCAAATGGCCCGATCGGGCACTTTGTGGCAACGCTGTTCCGTAGTTTAAAATTTAAATTATAAATCGCGTCAAATGAAAGTAAAAAACGCGTAGGGCTACCGTCTGCCTATTCAAAACGACTGAAAACAATATTCAATTTACCTTTTCCCACAACGCCAAGCGGTAAGATAATAGGCGCGTCTTTTTTTAAGTTGAAAAACAATACGACAACACTCAACATACTCATCTTCTTAGAATGTGTTCTCAAAAGCTTCAAATCCCAAAAGCTCCTTAATAAAAACCACTGAAAAAGCTCTTTGCTTGCAATTGAGAATGATAATGGTAACTCTGTTTTGATGTAGATAAAGAGCGCACGATCGTATTGAGTGACACTTGAGACTTGACACTCTTGTAACAGGGATGGAAAATTCGGTACAATTGTACCGAATTCGATACAATTGAGTTTGTACAAGTACAAAAGTACAATTTGTCTCAATTCATAACAATTTCAAAATTTCCAATTTTATTTATATCAAAAAAATAAAAAAGCACATAAAAGGAAATTGAAAGTTGAATTGAATACATCATCCTGGCCTAAATGCATTTATTTTCATACCCGGACAATAACTCTCAGCTGTAAGCCCTTATAACTCTTAGTTACAGTTTTCTTTTCACTTCTTGAGGGCGTCTTGCTTTTCTGGCTCTTTATCGATCGGCTTTCTTTAAAACATCGCATCGTTTTGTTTACTAAACATTAAACTGTAAACTTGTGGAAGTGATTGAATTTTAGTTTTATATTTCAATTTTTTTTATAAGATGGTGCCGCAAAAATGGACAAGTAAAAGATTTAGTTTTGTCGCTACAGTACAATACAATAAAATACAATAGTTATGTACTTTTAAAATGAAGATAGTGGCGCAAAATTTTAAACAGCCTATTACTAAGATATTAGTATGATACTACTTAACAATTTGCTAACTTTAAAGTAGCTTACTAACTCATTCTTAATTTTAAACATTTTTTAACTAGTATCGTACTAAAGCAATTTTATTAATAAATTGCTTCTGAACATACCTAAAACAATGACAGCTCTTGCAAAAAACTAAGTCAACAGATGTTTTGTGGCTTTTGCAAATAGGATGATACTAAAAAAATAAAATAGGTATTCGGTGGTTTCAACTTTAATAAAAGGGTAGAGAAAGTATGACGCTATATTATTAAAATTAGCAAAATCGTCATTTTAACTTAGTTTCATACTAAAATAGCTTTAACATCCTATTGATTCAACTAAAATTTTGCGCCAATATTTTTTTCGGTGGAGCTATTTATATTTATTTATATTTTTTATAAGAAGATAAGCTGATCATTTCTGCTTTGATTTTTTTAAATAAATTACTTTGGAAAACTTTTAAATAGTTGAATTATTGATTTTTTTTTCATACAAAATTCGTTTTCGGTACAATTGACATCATTTCAGAACAATTTTAATCCAGGTTTCGGTACAATTGAAAAATTTCATTTTCCATCCCTGTCTTGTAATCTTGTTAGTATCTCATCAGCAGTGGGATACGACGCACGGTCGTGTTGGGGTGTACAACTTTTTGCAAAGAATTACAACAACAATTCCTTAAAAAAGTCAGTGGCTTGCTCTTTTTTTAGTGGCATTTTTCCTAACGCATTGTAATGAGGGTGCATCAGGCGTCACTGCTTTAGAAAAAGCTCTCCCATAACGCCTGTACTGACAATTTTTGTTGGACAGAGTATAATAGGCAATCGTCTTGCTAGCCCAAAATCTGTTTGATCAATGTCAATCAATTTTCTTGCAAATTCATATTAATTTTTGTCATTTATTGGATTATTTAACTGAAGAGTAGCGCCGCAAATAATGTTATCAAACATACTCGTATTTGACTTTAGCAAACGGCGTTATCGAAAATAATGTTTTTGCATACAAATTTCGCTTTGCGTTTTCGAACAGTTGACTTTTGCAGTTTGCGTTTAAGAACATCCAGCGATTGCATTTTTAAAGCAAATGACGAACGGTTAACAGAGACAAATCGCATAATTTCGATGCCCAGACATCACATCGCCTCTCTGCGTGAGATAACCATTTCCTCATCGTCATTAGTGCGAAATGTCCATTGTGGGATCACCCTAGCTCAGATGTCCCTTTAAGAATTACATCATGTCGCTCGCATCCAAATTAACCAATATGGGTCAAAACAAATTGATTATGATCGATCAATAGCGCTCGCTCTCCGTTGATGCGGATGCCATCCTTCGCCATTTTCATAAAATTATGCCGCCGCAGACCCACGCCAAACAGTGACTTTCTGAGAATATATTGCCACTTGATGGATCTCGTGTCGAATGGCTTTATTTCTAGTAATTTTGCTTGTTTACATAACCATTCGTCTGAAAATTCGCCTCGTCGCTTAAGATGATTTTTTCAGATACTTAGTAAAGTTTCACCACGTGGCCGCCATGAGCTGTCAACATCTAACTTTTCATATTGGAAAACTGGAAAACTTAATGGTTAATTTTGAAGAAGTAGGCTAAAATTTTGCCGATTTATTCGAATTCCACCTAATATGTGCAGTTATGTCTCAGATGGGTGACATAATTTCCCATGGACATTAATTCTGCAAAATCTCATCATTAGAGTCCATTCCAACGTTGAAGTTGATTTAATATCCATAAGTTTAAAGGTTATATTCCTGCAGTAGAAATTTAAAAATGCAATTTATATTTCCTTAAAACTTTTTCAGGCATCGATCGCGTAAGTTTTGACGATTTAAAAATCAAGAAGCTCTATTTTTTGCGTTAATCTTATTTATTTAAGTCACGAATGAAAGTCGACATAATGTACATGTCTCCAAGGCCAACAATTGTATAACTGCATTTTAATTTTTAAATGTTATTCCATATTATAAAAGGACAACCCAAAATATGAAAACAAAAATATACCAAACGTCAACACCTTTTCCTCTTAAGTAGAAATATTTGCTATCAAAAGCTCTAAAAAAGCTTAAATCCTGAAAGTTACATAGCAAAAACCAAAGAAAAGCCAAATGAAATTCCATCAACTGTGGGCAATGGTAACTCTGATTCAAAGTGTTTTTTTTTAGTAAACACAATGCCAATAAAGGTTGGTTGCAAATTGGCGATCAGTCTCCTTTCACTTTCAACCTCAAAGAAGATTACAAGATTAAGGGAACAAAGTATAGATCCAATTCTATGACGCTTAAACACCGTTGGGAAATATTGAAAACTTATTTCCAAAGTGAGTGCTGTGTAACACAAACAGTGTGTTTTTAGAAAAGAAATTTTGGCCGAAATGAAGCACCCACCGCGCCTACTGCACGAAAGCTTGTGAGACTGGTATGCTATGTGGACAACACTCATTGTTCCACACAGACGAGAATGTGACTGCTGTAGCCGAGAGTGAGACTCAATTCACGAACATAAGCTCGTAATCGATCTCAACAGGTCAATATTACATACACTAGCCTGAGGACAATTCTGCACAACCATCTGCGAAGACCATCCTCTTGAACGACGTTGTCTTCCATTATTGCGTATTTAAAAAGAAACTTGTATTTGGCCCACCTCTTATATTAAAAAACATGATGCTCAGATTCAGTTTCAATGGCGCAAAATTTTAATTGAATTAGTACAATGCTAAAGCTGTTTTAGTATTGTAATATTTTTACTAGGTCCGTTAAATAAAACTTATCACTCTTTTTAGTAGATATTTCTTCTTTATTTACACTTTCCAATTCAAAACAATAAATCTAAATTTATAATCAACTCAAATACTTTTATTCAAATTTAAATCACACTTGTTTAGTAACACAATCCAATAAGCAATACTTTGGCACACTTTCATAATCCAAAATCAACTGAGTTCCGCTCACCGTGAACACTCCCTTATATGTATACTCAAATTAGTTGTTCTCGAAGGTTCTTGTCTTGGAATGTTCTAGATCAGGGCTGTCCAAACTACATACCTTCGCGGGCTAGTTAAATTTACTATAAAAGCTGGAGGGACGCAGAAAAAATATTTGCATATAAAAAAAATGCAGGGTAATCATTTTTTTATACGTTTATTGGTTCTTCGTCAATTTATCTTTAACAATCATATCGATATCAACGTCAACATTCGTTGTTGCCAGACGCATTGCATGAAGAAGTGACTTATCTGACAGTGAAGATCTATACTTCGATTTTATAAAGTTCGTTGTTGAATACGCACTTTCACACAAATAAGTGCTGCCCATCATCGATCCTATTTTTAACCCAAAATTTGTTAGTTTGGGAAAACGATCGCCAAGAATCTTAAAAAAATCCATTCCAGTTTCTGTTCTACCCTTGTAAAAGGGATCTGACTGTACGTCACATAATTCCAATTGGTATTCAGTCTTTACGCTTTCGATTTGAATTGTTAATGGATGCGTAAAAAGAGACAAATCGCTCTCTAATTCTTTAAAATCTGCGAAACGCTGATCAAATTCTAATATTACCTCGTCGATGTATTTCAGGTGTTGAGAAAAGTTGCATCCTTCAAAGTTTCCCAATTCGGTATAATGTTCTTTGCAACTCAGAGAAAAGAAAAATCATTTTTTTCCAGTCACGTTCTGAACAATCTCAGTTTATTTTTGAACCCATTCACATTAGTGGTGGGCGAATTCGAATGAAATAATCGGTTATAATCGATTCAGGCAACATCTCGAGATATCTCGATTCTTCACACAAATCATTCGAATACTCAAATCATGTTGAGGGTTGAATATGGAATTGTAAAGGAGAGACGAGAAGCGCGAATCATTATGTTATGATTTTCTTGTTTTGTTTTCTGCTTTTTTTTCCTACTTTCCTACTTTTTTTATTATGATATTCCTTCGAAAATCATTTGAATGATCATTCGATTCTTTAAATCATTCGAATACTAATACCTCGATTCTTTAAATCATTCGATTATGCCCAACACTAATTCACATATCCATACAAGTTGGATATATTGTGTTGTTTGCCTTGTAATTTCAAATTTAATTCATTCAAATGTTGTGTCATATCAGTTAAAAATGCAAGATCAGCAAGAAATTCAGGATCTTGAATTTTAGTTTCCATATCAGTTGTATCAGATTTTATTTCATTTTTAAGAAATATGTGAATTTCTCTTCGTAGAGCGAAAAAGCGCTGCAAGCACTGACCAGCACTTAACCATCGGATTTCTGAGTGCAATAGCAGATCCCCATAGGTTGCGTCAATTTCAGTTAAAAAATTACGAAATTTACGATGACTCAAAGCTTTGTTTTCGCCTCTAATAAGATTTGTTATTTTGACGACTATTTTCATGACATGCATCTGGCGCAAAGATTTTCCGCATAAGGCTTCTTGGTGTATGATGCAATGGATTAATGGGCAATCAATGCCATTTTGTTTTAGAAGTCCCGTAAGTCCTGTAACGTTTCCTGTCATAGCTTTTGCTCCATCGGTCACAATACAAGAACATTTTTTAAACCCACCGTATTCCGTAACAGTTTTATTAACAGCTTGAAAGATATCGCTACCTTTAGTTGAGCCTTGTAATGGTACTAAATTTAACATTTCCTCCGTGATCGAAAAATCTTTTGAAATGCAGCGAATACAAATTATTAATTGACCGGTATCTGTCTGGTCGGTACTTTCATCCAAACATAATGAATAATATTCACATTTTACAATGTTATCACATATTTTGTTCGAAACATATTCGCCCATATCATCTATTCGTCGCGCAACTGTTTGGTGAGATAATGCTACAGATTCAAATTTGTCCGCCAATTTCGGCTGCATGAAGCGATGAGCCATGGCAACTGCGCATTGTTTTATTAAAACTCCATCACTGAAAGGGTTTTTAGCTTTGGCTAATTGCAAACAAACTTCATAAGAAGCAGCCAAACTTTGTTCATTGTCTGTATTTACTTTTGAAAAAAAACTTGTCTGTTGCGTTAGTTTTTTCTTATACTCAGCCACAACAATATTTCTTGCTTTACTTTGTATTTTATATTTTTCTTCGTGTAAAGTAGTATAATGACGTTTAACGTTATATTCTTTGCTCACAGACAAAACTTGCATATACAGTATTCCCCGCTTAATTGCACTGACCATTTTGTCAGATTTTTCGGTCAATTATCCGGGTGGTTCAATTAACGAAACCCCGCTTAATTGACCGACCTGTTCAATTAAACGAAACCCGTATAATTGCACGAGTCGGTCAACTAAAAATTAAAATATTCATCCCAGAAATTTACTATGAACATTTCATTGTCAACTTACGAAAACCTTGAAAAAACTGAAAAAGAATACACACACAAAAATATTTGAACACGTTTTATTTCAAAAATAAACATACATACATAATTAAAACTATGAAACAGAAATAAATTATTCTTAAAAAAAATTCACTTTTAGCTTCGAAAAGGATACAAAATAAAATGCACGACTGGATCGCACGAACTTGCTCTTATGTAAAAGTACTTTGGAATTCAAGATACATTTTATAAATATAAAACATGGATTTAATGAGATAATAATGTTCAAATGCATAAAATTGCTAAAAAAAATTTTTTGTGTAGATACTAAATTTTTCTTAAAATTTTTATAAAAAAAATTAATATGCAAATTGTTAGTATTTAATAACATAAATTTTAAAACGTAATTTAAAAATTTAATCCTGTATTGGTTTTCAAGATATTGAATTTAAAAAAAAAATTGTATTTTTTTTTTAAATCAAAAAACTATTTTTTCGAAAAGAATTTTAGTTTATATTTTTTAAAATGCAAAGCAGCTCCTGCATAAAAATTTTGGTTAAAACCGTTAGAGTCGTTGGTGAGAAATTCGAAAATCAAAAAAACGGTTCTATGACAGGTACCCCTAATAACATTTCCCCCAAATTTTTTTCTGACCAAAATATAGTCCCTGCCCATAATATCACACCTAATTTTTTTTATCAAAATCGTTAGAGCCGTTTTCGAGATAAATAAGATTATGCATTATGGGTGTATGGTGGGTAACGTTTGTTTTAGAGCTAAAAAAAAAAATTTCAATTTCCCCTCTAGGGAATCACCGAAGACCCTTAAGTACCGAGTTTGAAGAAAATACCTCCAGTAGTTTATGCTCTAGTTCGAGGTACAGACATACAGACATACAGACAGACAGACGGAATTGCCGGACCCACTTTTTTCGTCTTCGCTATCATCGTAATGTCAATTTTGATCAAAATCTCGAGTTCGATTTTTTTTCCAAATGAAGAATTTCGAAAGTCGATGGTAATATGGCTTCAACTTCTTCTTTTTCTTAAACCGTTTTTAAAATTTCGGCGTCTGTTAAGCATTGTACTTAAGTATGTTGTCTATGACCACGATATCATTTTCCGGCTTCTCTTCATCTTGAATGATACCTGTCTTTTAAAAAACACTTCAGACGTAGGTTAAGTAATAAAATATTTCTAATATTTGTTTCATTATAATTTTTTTGTACGTCCAATTATCCGAAAAATGTCCATATATTTTTTTTTTTTGGGTGCATATTTTAAAGTTCAATTAACCGAGTAATTCAATTAAGCGGGGTTCAATTAACCATCTAAAAAGCTATGCTACTAATACGGGAAATTTTGCAATGCAACTTTTTCGGTCAATTAAGCGGGATGTTCAATTAAGCGAGGTGCAACTAAGCGGGGATTACTGTAAATCATACACTACATTTTATTATTATTGTTGCAAATAAAATAGTCAAGTTCCCACTTCTCATTAAATACACGATGTTCATCACTTAATTTTCGCTTCTTCGTAGACATAATGGCGCAAAATTTTAAACATTTAAAACCTACTCTAAATCAATTTTAGAATGGGAGTCGACTCTAAATATTGAGTATAAAACGAGAACCGACTTTTTGTTAATTTTAAAGGACATAAACTATACTTTAACGTTAAAGAGCTCGTCTTACTTTAACAGCAGCAAATAGCTAGTTTATCTTTTAAAAGTATACTTTATCCATATTGACAATGGTCATTTCATACCAAAGCAAATCGAAGAAAAAATGTTTACTGATGTTTTATTCGATTTTTCAAGATGTTTTTTGTAAATAGACTGAATAACTGAATATTATAAATTCGAAATAATCGTTCGAAAGTGCTCTACGATGAACAAATCTGTAAATACAAATGTATGTAGGTATATACATATCTTATGTATGCACGCGCGCCGCCGGCCGAGACGAGTATAGCTAAATGAATCTGCACCTTGCAACAAAGAATTGAGTTTTTATGCTGTGAATTTGCGATTTATACTTTATTTCCATCTAAAATAATGTAAATAACTTATAAACAATCAAAATCTGTACCGAAGTAGTATATAAAATGTACTTTTTTCGGCGAAAAATTATTTGGTTTAAAGTTGTCTGTTCTTTTTACTTTTTTTTGTGTTTTTGTAGTTGTGTGAGTTATGTAAGTATCTGTCAAATTAAGGGTTGTTCAATGCAAATTCGCTTAGGTTCTGTTGTAAAACCCACATCAGTTAGAAGAGTTGTCTAACGTGTTTAAAATTATGCAAAAGTTAGACGAAGTCTCCAAGCTAAACGACTGCGTTAAGTAGAGCCGGTTTAATTCCTTAAACGAGAACTATTTAAAATTTTGCGCCAATGAAGTTAGTTAAGTATTTTTCTCAAAACTGCTCGTTAAATACTAATTATAATGTAGCGATACGAACTTATTGAAAGCACAGAATTAACTAATACGGACACCAACAAATAATCACTCTACAAAAACAAAATACTTTCCGGGAATTCCCCTAATAATTGTAAAGGACAGCTTCACTTTTAAACAGAGTAGGCTAAGCATAATTCAAATCCAAAGTACAAAGTAAATCGAAAAAATAACTGTTATTATGTTCTGTGACAGTGTTTTTCACTCCTGTTCTTTCATTATTTCGTAATTTTTTAATATTTTTCTTCAAATGCGTCGTGGGCCGCATAAAAACAAACCACGGGCCACATGCGGCCCGCGGGCCGTTGTCTGGACAGCCCTGTTCTAGATGGTTGGAATAAGGGGAAATACATTTGACATTGGAAAAGAGCCTTTTGTTTCTTCCATAAAGTAGATACGCAATTTTCCAACAGATGGCGCTGTAGGAGTATAAAACTCTGTTCACAACAGTATGATACTAGGTTAAAAAACCCCTTCTATTAAAATTAAAATCATCGAATACCTACTTTTTTTTTTTAGTATTTTGCTAGCTTCATATGACTCTTTGACATTTGTAAACATCAAAAAAGATTTGGTACTTACTTTTTTACACGAAATGTCATTGTTTTAGGTTTGTTCAGAAGCAATTTATTGAGAAAATTCTTTTAGTACGATACTAATTATAAAATGTTTAAAATTAAGAATGAGTTAGTAAACTACTTTAAAGTTAGCAAATTGTTAAGTAGAATCATACTAATACCTTAATAATAGGCTGTTTAAAATTTTGCGCCAATGGCGCAAAATTTTAAACGATTTAGTAATATGTTAAAGTCATTTTAGTAAATTGCTAAGGATTTTGCTAATTTTAAACGATTTTAACATATTACTATCTCTTAACATTTTACTAAAGTTAAAATCACGCACTGGCCTTTTTAACTTTTAGTAATTTGTTAAATCCATATGACTTCTGTCATTTGCCTAGAAAAAAGTTTCTTGGCAATTTATTGTGAAAGAGTTAAATTGTGTTTTTTTCGTGTATGATTGTTGAGCTAAGTGTTTTAAAAAGTAAATAAAATAATATAAAATGTTTTCTGAGGACGAAGATTTTAATATGTTTGAAGACTCAGCTTTGTGCAGAAAAGTGCGATGTTTTAAGTCACGGACGAATCCATTTGAAGAGCTGGACGATGGAGAATTTTACTCCAGGTATAGGTTTGATAAGGCAACAGTTCGGTTCTTGGTTGAAAACCTGAAAATCCAAGACCGAATTACATGCCGTGGGCTTCCAATTTCACCGGAATTACAACTTTTAGTTACATTACACTTCTTTGGAAGAAATATTCATCAGGCAGATGTTGGTAAGTAAACTTCATAATGGAACACAAAGGATATACCTGTATATAACAATTAATCTTATAGGAGCATTACATGGAATGGTCCAGTCCACGGTGGGGAAAATCATAAAAAATATTTCGAAACAAATTGCTTCGTTGCTCCCACACTTCATTAAATTTCCGTCATCCCCTGCGGAATTTAATGACTTAAAATCGGGATTTTATAGCATCGCCAGGTTCCCAAAAGTGATAGGTGCGATCGATTGTACACATGTACAAATTAAGCGACCTGCGAGGATTGTGGGACCTATTATGGCTGGGCACTACATAAATAGAAAAGGTATCTATATTGTTTCTTTTTTAAAAAGTAGATGTTATGTTCAATACAAAACATTTTAATTTCTTAAAGGTTATTATTCTCTGAATGTGCAAATTGTAACTGATCATAGATGTATGATAATGGATATAGTTGCAAGATCTCGTGGTTCTCTTCACGATTCAAACATCTGGAACAATTGTCGTCTCAAGAATAAGCTGGAAGAAAGTGTAAATGTCCATCAGGGTGTTCTGCTAGGCGATGCAGGATACCCATGTTCAAAAATTTTGCTTACGCCCATGAGAAATCCAATCACCAGAAAAGAACAAAGGTACAACAACAGCCACACCTCTACAAGAAGTAGAATCGAATGCCTAAATGGACAGCTCAAATCAAAATTTAGGACTTTGCTGGATAGATTACGTGTGGACCTTGATACAGCAAAAAATGTTATAGTTGCTGTGGCTGTGCTTCATAATGTGGCCAAAGAGCGGAATTTTCCTCATTTCCATGAAGAGAGCCAAATACCAATTCAACTGACGGATACAAACTTAAACGAGGATATTGTTGATATAACACGAACAGGAACAGCATTCAGAAACGCATTTATTAATCAACACTTTTAAAATAAACTAAATAAAACGTACAATTCATTTCTTTTCAAGCAATATTATATTTTTATTAAAAAAAGCATAATTCAAAAAGTAAACATAAAAAAAACAAACACCTCATTTAACTTAAAAAAATAAAAAAAACATTTCGTTAAAATTTGGACATTCTCTTCTTATGCAGTTCTTTCATTTGCTCTATTTCTAGTGAATGTTTCTCACGAGCCCAAGCATGTTCCTCTCTTCTATTTCATAAAAGCTCGTCGTCCAACATCAACACCATAACTGCTTTTGAATTTTAGTATTGAAGTTTTCTTATTTATTTACCTTTTCCTGTTGCATTTTCCAATTTTCGTGTATTTTTATATTATTGAAACGAATAAATAACCTGATAAAATTAATTTTGTTCTTAAAACCGTTACCGGACCACAGTACACAGAAACACCAAATGATATTCAGTAATAAAAAATAACCGTCTTTATCTTCTTGTATGTATGTGTATTTTTGATTTAAAATACAAAATGTATATGTATTTGTTAATTACAATTAGGCAATGATAACACCAAAACTTCTTATTCAAGTAAGGAAATCTTTGCAAACACAATTCTCGATTTCTATCTATTACATTCTCTTCTAGATTTTAGGAAACTTTTTTTTAGGAATTCAAAAAACTGTGTACGAGAATTAATAAATCATTTTTGTTATCTATTCCCCTACATTTCTTTTTACCTACAACTTACTAATGTCGATTTCCTTTACACATGAGAAATCAATTTCTGTGTGAAGATTTCGATCTCGACAGATTTCACGTTCCTTTACACCAAAAAAACCGATTTTTTTTTTACAGAGATCAAATCCCTCGAATCCGTATTTGAAGAGGGATTTACATGTAAACGAAATACGCACACCAAAAGAAAAAATTTGACAAGGGATCGAAATCCCTAGTGAGTAAAGAAATCGACATAAGTTTACATTACAAAAAGAAACTCGTCCTTTTCAAAAAATACTGAAATCCAATTCAAAACTTGGATTTAAGCTTCCTTACAGGTACTCTAAAAATCAGAAAGAAAGAAGTGCTTCCCCATTTCATATTGGATTCCCATATAGGTAAGTCATATTAATAACTTAGCTGGAGTAAAACAAAAGAACCGAGTTATATTAAAATGCTAGACATATTTGAATGAAATTATTATTATTTTTTTATTATTTATTATCTACAAACTTAAGAATATTTTCTACAAAATCACATACATGAGTCTAGTAAATATAGATAAATAAACTTCAAGCAAATCTGCCCATTCGATGTCACCGATATAACCAATTCCATGTGTTGAAGCCGATCCCATCTGCATAGCAACTTGAATATTACATTCACCTATTGCAAATGACTCCGAATAATCCCGGCATTGTTCGTTAAAGTTCCTCATAGACCGAGAGCCCACAACAATTTTTGGGTGTGATTGATAACAAAAAATAATTAGCATAACTAGATAGGAATTTAGTAGTTATTTACAAATGTGAACGCGTCTTGCATGTTCCAGTGGGAGCAATAGCGCATAAAAGAGCATCAGATATGAAGTTCTTTCCAAGTCTAAATACGTAATTGTGATAACAACTATTCCAAAATGTAGAGTTAAGCCCACTGATTGAAAATATCGACGTCCAAGAAGTTTTGCAGACAGCCTTCTGCCTGCAAGACGCGATAAGAAGAGGGTATTTCTTGCACGAAAAAGGCCGTCTTCAAAACGTCTTTGACTTCGATATATACAATCAGGGCACTAAGTTCTTCATTTTTAATTTATGGCAATTTTTTTAACACAATTTTTAAGACTTTGGAAAGAACTACATATCTGATGCACTTTTATGCACTATTGCTCCCACTGGAACTTGGCACAAGTAAAGAAATCAAGCCCGAAGATGGATACATAAGATCCGAAACGCGTCGTTTACGATTAAATATAAAATTAATGTTGTGTTTAAAACTTTGTCGAAAACTAAATAAATAAAATAAATTATATACAATTATAAAAAGTTTTTTATCGATTTCACATTTATTACTAATAAACACACAACATGGAGACTACTAAAACAAAATAAAATTGTAGGTTGTCACTTTGACAAATCATCAGATTTAGTTTTGTTTGATTTGTATTTTTTCACTAACTGTCATTGTTTGGACGTGTTCAAATGCACCATTTTTAATAAAAGGCAATTAGTAATTTACTAGTTAGTAAAACGAAAGAAAAGGTTTAAAATTTCCGAAGAGTTAGTAAATTACTAAAAGTTTAACAAGTTGCTAACTAGTAAATTGCTAAGCCCTTAATAAAAGGTTGTTTAAAATTTTGCGCCAATGTCTTTAGTGGATAAAACTGCAAAAATATTTTTTGAATTTGAAGTGATATTTTGAAGATTTAAACCCAATTTGTCACCACGTGTATTTAAGTCGAAATTTTAGAAACAACAAATTTGCTATCCCAACGGTGGGGGAACAACGGCACTGGTCGGGCGGCGCGACGTGACGGTTTTAAATACGCGAAGAGATGCAGCGATATCCACCATTGAGCCACAAACTTAACTACAGTGCCATATTTGAACAAAATTGATCACCAAAAAATATACATTACACCAAAAACTCAAGATACAAATTTATGCAGTTATGCAAATGGTGTCAGTAGTGTGTAGAAAAATGGGAACAATTTTTTTAAAAAAATTAACAATCATAAGTGAAAAAAAAAGTATTCACAACAATGCTGCCACTAGGATCCGCATCGTTCATTTGGATTTGGATCATTTTCGAAAATAAAACATTCCTCCCCTTAAACAATTCAACCGTAACAATCGCGGAATGACCATCAGTTTACCCTTGATCCCAACCCCGGAAATTCGCACATAATCACTTTAGTGCACGTTAAATATCAAACAGTAATTTATATTAAAGAGCACGGTAGTGCCCAGCCAAGTTCTGGCACTACACCCTTTTTACAGGAACAAACTCAGGCGATTTTTTACCCCCCCTATCTTCAGTACCAATGAAGTCAGAAAATTAAAATTCCGAATATATGCTAAGCTAGCCAGGCACAGGCGCCTTACCAATTTTCAATTTTCTAGCATAAGCGGTTCCTGAGATATAAGGCCTCAAAAATCACAAAAACCGTAACTGACTGACTGACTGACTGACTGACTGACTGACTGACAGATCATCAAAATTATGGAGCACTTCCCGACATCGTAGAATCTTGTAATTTTGCACAACGGTAGGTCTTGTCATGTAGTCAGTAATCATTAAATAATAAAATTTCTCTATTACATTGTAGCTGTTTCAATATTATTCTACTTTAAATATTCGCTATTAAACCTTCATGAACCAAGAACTTGGCGTACTTTTAGATCGCAGTACTTTTCACGGTTGACTTTTTAGACAAAGGTTTTTGTATAGAAGAACTTGGCTCTTTTTTAACATTTATGTTTTTGGTCTGATTCGATCTCACAAGAGCTTAGCAAAAGTAGTATACATAAGGATAAAGCAGTCGTACGAGTATGAGTTTCGGAATTCTTTTGAAAATACTAAAACGAAAACTAAACTGGATTCCTCCTTGTTAATGATATGATGAACATGTTGATTGAAGTCATATTTTGAGACTGACTACTATAACTTCAAGTTCACAAAAAATATCAATCCCTTCTAACTTTACAGTAAATCGATATTACAAACGTTTTCTAGAAAGTTACATGCACTTACATTTCGGTACATTTAGTTCCATTTGATTGGCACGAAACCAAAAGGAAACTGTGTTCAAATCCTTTGACAAATAATTCACAGACATCATTATTTTTTTAAAAAGGCCTAATCTTGTAGCCATCAACAAACAACAATAGATCATAATAGTCGATTGAATTATGTAAGCCAAAAATAAAAATATAAAGGGTCCTAAATAGCTACCTTGAGGTACTCCGGAATCCACAATAATCTATATATTTTATTTTATTTTTATAAAAAAAATCAGTGCTATACAAATTACCAAGTATGACTGCCAGATAGAACTATAATCATTTTTTTTAAGTAGGTATAATGAATAACATACGAGAACTTTTTTTAAAAAGTTCAAGTACTATATTACTCGTATATTAGAATTGTTTTTACTATTTTATTACAAGAGAAAATATAAGCTTAGATTAATAGAAAAAGAATTAGGTACATGTATGGCTTGTAATGTGGTAATGTGTCTGCCGGATTGAATATTCTGCAGAAAAAAATCTGAGAAACGTGAAACAGTCTTGTGTTTTAAAATAATAAATATAAAAAAATCTTAAGAATCTCAATAAATTTACTAAAAATATTTAAAAAAAAACTTAAAAGGGTAAAATAAAAAATTCTTGGGTTTTGCAAATAATACAAAAGTATCAAGAATTTTTCATGAATTTTTGTTGCTTTAAGCTTAGATAAAAGAAAAATGATTGGTCAAACCCTGCCTTATTTTGAATGGTTTTAACACAAATTAAAATTGGGATTTTAGCTTAACTTAATCGAAAAATATAATAGATTTAACTATATTTCTATATTTTTAATTAGGAGAAAATTCAGGTATAAAAGTATTGCGATATGACAAAGCATATGTGATGAAACGAGTCAGTAGTTTCTATCCTAACTCATCATACAAAACCGAGATGTAATCCTCCTACTCTTGTTTTATCAAAGAAGAATACCTCAGTTTTAAATCTAATTTTATTTTTGCCAATAAAAATCCAATTAAGTTGGTTGTTATTTGTATCAATTTTGAATGGTTTAAAAAATAATTTGTATATACTTATAGTACATATAGGAACTAAGAAATATATGTATTTATAAATGCAAATATTAGAATACTGTTTCCATTTTTAAAATATGAGGAAATAAGTGAAGAAGATGATCCAAATAGGTGGTCTTCTTGACACGGACACTATAGGTCTTTCTGGACTTTAATATACTTTTATATATATTCCAATGCTAAAAATAATACAGAAGTACGAGTATCAAGCTGCACTGTCGCGTGCAACACCTTACAGTTTAAGAATTTAAAGTAGGGCAATTCGTTTCGCGATGGAACTTCACAGCACTCCACGAAATGTTTGTCTAAACTGCAGATATTTGCAGAGTTATGGATTTCTATCAACTTTGAATAATTTAATGATTCATTTCTAGAAACTAAAAATTTAACTCTAATTAAAAATTTGCAGGATTTTCAGCTATTTTTAAGAGCGCAATACCTCGAAATTTGTTTCCTTTGGATAAGGAAAGTATGTATAAGCTTTAATTTCATCGCAATAAGCCATATACAAACTGTTATTTTCATTTAAATAAATAACAAGATTATTATAAACTATTGGTAATATATTTTTTTAAATTTCCTAGGGACTTCTCTAGATTTTGTATTAATATTTTACAGACCCTAAGCTTTCCCTGGTGTAAAACACACTCAAACTCAAACTCGTTCCAAATAGAAAGTAATGAAAGTACAATTTTATTTTTTATTGGACATCCACCAATTTTAACTTTGAACAGCATAATCTAAGAAATGCACCCGTCTTAGAGTTATGTGAATTTTTCCCCTTCAGCATTTCTATGGATTAGGTAGCTAGAAAACATCTAGCCTTAGCGGCGATTCAGTGGTCGACTCTTTTTACAATCTCTACAATCGTTAGCACTGATTTCATTAAAACTTCAAAATACATACTTTGATATCATGAAAACAAAACCCACGACTTGAATATTTATTATTTTCTTTAAAATGAACAAATGTTTAAATTAATATTATGTATCTCGAAAAATAATAGGTACCTACTGTCAAAGTCTATCTACCAAGGTGTGAGCGAGCATTTGCTTTGAATGAATTAAGTTATATTTGATTGACAAGTTGTTTTTTTTTTTCGTTAAGTTATGACGGGTATATTTAATTGCCATTTTAAATGCAACAAAGTAGGCAGGCATGTAATCATTTATTAACCGGTTCAACACGGCAGGTTTTAAATAAATCATGAGCGAAGAACATAATAATTTATTCACAATCTGATTGTTGATTGTTGACTTTTATTTATTTTTTGTAGTTATTAAAGTTTTTATTACAATTTAAAAAAAAAATGTTGGATATAGAGGTAGCTTGTTCAAAAGCCAAATTTAAATCAGGATACCCTATAGGAAAAAGGACTATAACATTTTTAATACAAATTACATGTCTTTTTGGGAACCTCGTTATTTAATACCTTATAAATAAAAAAAATATATTTGGGGGTACCACAACTCGTATAAGATGCAGATCCTAGGGGTTTACAAGACAACTCTCAACCATTCGTGTGCGGGTGATATTGGCAGGAATAGGGGGATCTGCCGAACGGCTAAAGTGAGAAGACATTGTTTATGACAAAAGAGGATTTTTTACGAAAACCCAAAACAATTTTGATCTTAATTGCCATATGCTGGGAACGATCGCCGCCGCCGCACAGTGGTGCTTTTGCGGAAATAAATGCAAACAATGAAATTTGGAATATGGATTTGTTTCATTTATTTTTTCATAGATATATAACCATTCTATGTTTTCCCAAAAATTTGGGAAATTTATATCAAGGAATTTGCGAGATACAGCGCTCTAAAGTTACCCTATCTTTAAGTTTTGAAATGCATGTATGTAATTTCTTGCATTAACTTTTTTTTTCATGAATAGTAGCATTTTAATAACTATTTGTAAAAACAAAATTTCTTTAATAAATAATATGCTATAGAGCTTTCAAAATAAAAAATAAATTTTTTTTTTCGTCTTTTAGTTGGGTTAAGACTGAGTGACCTAAAATTAATATTTAAATGTTCTTTCCATAGAGCTACAGTTTTAGCTATATTATTAAGCTACATATAGTGGCTACTATTTTTGGAAAGCTATAATATTCAACTAACTATTTTCGAAAGAATTGTATCCGTCCTGATCCGATTTTGAACGCAATGTACAAATTTGTTTCACTGAATCCGATTAAAAAAACACGGTTTCGACCATTGTAATTTCATGGCTAAAAATGGTTGGAAGGAATGCAACCAAGATTTTATTTTCTCCAAAAAAAACATGTCTTTCATTAAAATATAAAATAAAATTAATCCTTCTACGAAGCTCTGATATAATTCCATTTTAAGCTCAATAATTTTTCTTGCCTCAATTTTGTTTCCAAATTCAAACTTACTTTTCTTGGAAATATGTGGTGAGCTTAATTGTTTTATGATGTTATTAAAATGAACTTATAGTACTTTAAAAAATATGTACCTTAATATTTTAATCCAGATGATACAGATAATAAATAAAAAAGTAAAATTTTGTTGGGTTTTGCGAGCAATCGCATTATTTGTGGAGCTAAACCTTCAGAGATGAATGACTTATCCAAGTTGCAATCTAAGATCCTGAATGAAGAAGCTCTTATTCTAGGAATGTCACTGCATGCACGGATATGATTTGTGGAGTACATATTGCACCTGGGATATAACTTAAGCTCAGTGACGTTTATTCGAAGGTACGCAGGTGTTCACCGCACACCCTACCAAAATCATCACATAAGTCACATCCCATATTTCATGTTCTCCATGTTCTCCTTATTCAAGCGCACCACGGCAATTCATTCAAATGCAATGGATGAAGAATACATTTTCATGCAAAATAACAAAAATAGTACTCTAGGGTGTTCTCCTCATATAAACGCACCGACCGACCTCCGTAACCAAGGTAAAGCACATCCCCATCCACACAAAAAAATGCAAAGAAGAGACAAAATGTGTATATATAAATCCAAAATTCTATATTCCTTGGTGTTCACCTTCATCGAGCGCACCGCGATCCTTCATCCGACAGAGAATTCATTCTCATGCTACAATGATCTCTCCATGTCAACGCACCGACGAATGGCAAGGGCAACGCGACGTAAAGCAAATCAACATACAGAAACAACTCAAACATTAAACTACAGAAAAGAAGGCAAATTGGTTTGGTGGATGGTGTGGTGTTCAACTTCATTGAGCGTACCATCCTCAATTCGGCATCGAGAGAGACAGTGAACTCTGATATGATTCATTTTCATTATGGAGTGCAAATTCATTGTATACCAGTTGTTGTTGTACACAAGGTCACAAGTGTACAACAGAACAACACACAACCAGGGTTCGGACTTCATAAATCGCAGATCGCAGTAAATTGGCAAAGAAATCGCAGTAAAACCAAAATTTTCGCAGTAGAAATACATGTATTTTTTTGATTAGGTAACAACAAATTATAAACAAAGGAACCAAAGTTAAATCACATTTAAATCATCGTTGATTGTTAAAACAACATAAGTGATGTGATTTTTCACGGAAGAAAAAAAAAAACATATTACAAAATCCTTAAAAATCGAAACACTCTAATAGGATTTTTGGGTTAAAATGACAACGACTACAAGGCCAAAAATGTAGGATTTTTTGTATCTCCTGTAAAAAAAATTAAAATTTCAGTTATGTTGTTTTAACAATCAGCGATTCATTTACATAGTATTTGTGAAAAAATATACTCTTACTCGATAATGAAAATGTATAGTTTAAGCAAAAATACATGAAGCTAGATAATCAAAATAAATTTACCATCCACAAATTTGTACTTTTTGAAGCAAAACAAATTAAAGAATAGTAGAACTAAAAACGTGTATAGCTGACAAGACCTGCACTAAGGAGACAAGAATCTTTTTGAATTTTGACATTTTGTTATGAGCACATTTATTTCTATGATCAGTGCTGCTATTCAAACAAAATCTGAAGAATCGTTCTGGTCTTTCCGTAAAAAAATTTGCTGAAAATGAAAAAAAAAATCCCAACTGATGGCTTCGAACGCCTTAAAAGTTCCTATGGTCCGTTTTTTGATTTTGTGAAGCTTGAAAATCAACTTACCTACTGTGTTTTTTAAACTTACTCAGTCACAATTTAAAAATATTTCCATTAAGGACATTTCAAAAATGCTCGATAATATGGAACTAAAAGACTTTTTTTCGGAAATTTTTAAACTAAGCTCACTAATCTTGACGATTCCAGTATCAAGTAGCTTTGTCGAGCGATCTTTTTCTGCCCTTCAGCGCATAAAATCATATGCCAGAAATAAAATGCTAGAGAACAGATTGTCAGAACTGGAAATTATTTCAATAGAAAAATCATTTCTTAAGGAAATTAAAGCAAAAACTATTTTTTATGATTATGTTTTATGAGTATTTTTTTTTTGAAGAAATCCCGTCAAATCGACCTTTATATACAAGTTAATATCTGTTGGACTGCGTTAACTTTACTAATTACTAAACTACTAAACAACACAAAAAAAAAAACAAAAAAAAAAATAAAAAAATAAATATACAAAAAAATATAAAAAATAAAAACAAAAACAAAAAAATAAAAAAAAAAATGAAATGTCTATTACGTCCTCGTCGTGATCCTGGATTAAAACTTAAAATAGATAAATGATTAGAAAAACAAAGTTATAGTGAACACCCTACTGAAACCACCACGGCACGTCACTGCTTAAGCTTTAAAGCGTGGAGAACTAATGAATCTACTCATGCTATCAAGGAAGAAGAAAAAAAAATTAATTCAAGCGGAATTCATATCAAAAGTTGAAATTAAAAATAAAAATAAGGAGCCGATGCAACGAATGATGGCAATACTTCACGAAGATTTTTCGGAAATCCAAATGTGGTTGCAGATATAAGAAATAGACATTAGATTGATAACCATACTCGCAGTCATATTGGAATTTATTTGCAGCAATTGTTCAATCGATACCCCAAAATTTAATTTTAGCGAAGAGGCAGCTAAGCTCGCGATATCGTTATACCGTTAGTATCACATGTCCCTAACTGTTCCCAACCTTTAACTACCAGGGAGCAGAAGTAATAGAAAGTGAATCCTTGCCATTTGAATCACTTTCAGAAGCGGCCCAAGAATATAGGAATAAGGATTATAAGTACTACGGGACCCACCACTCCAAGAAGTTTTTCCGGTTATCAACAAATGAGGATATATTCCATATGATCCTGATATTATCCGATCCATTTATAACCCAATTAAGACCTGAACCAAAGAAAAAACATCTTTCTTTGAGTGAAGAAGCTTTTGAAAAAAATTAAATAAGTAATTAATATTATTAATTTAGTGTACTCATTTATTTATTTATTTATTTCTTATGTTTGATATACTATGTTTGTGTTATTACGTATGTATTTGATTATTAAGCTTAAGAACAAAAAAAAACCAAAAACAAACTAAAAAATGTTATTTCGGTATAAGTCAATAAAAAATTAACCCTGCAAATCAGAAAAATGTCAATAACTTTTCTCTCAATGACTTGTTTGTAATAAAATTTTGTCAAAATATGTGTAAGCCCAGTCCAAATATGTGTGCAAAATTTGATTTAATTCCGTTACATAGGTCAGATTTTACGAATTTTTGTCCGCCCTCCCATACAAATGGCACCACTATGCGCCGGCCGAGCCGTCTCCAATCCAACGCACTAATCTTTACACCATGGTGTACTGATTCATTCGGGCTTACCTCTTTTTGAGTTCTCGCACAAATGAAAATACTTTTTACTTGATTATTATAATAAAAGAAATGCTTCTGCAAATGTTCGTTCTTGTTGATTCTCACGCTTATCAGGTATATATTTTTATTTTTTTTCACTTTTATAATAAGGAGAGAAATCCTCGTTCGATTCATTTATTTTGTAGAAACATTGACAGTTCGTGCAAAAAACCAACTAAACAGGCCTTGTGTGGCGTTTGTAAATAGCACGATACTAAAAAAATTAAATGGGTAATTGATGATTTTAACTTTAATAAAAGGGTAGAGAAAGTATGATGATCTATTCGATTAAAATTTGAAAAATCGTTGTTTTAACCTAGTTTCGTACTAATTCAACCCAACATCCTAGTCAAATGTTCATTTTGGACGTATTCGGTACGATAGTTTTGAAGACGAAAGAAGTTTACAGATCTAAACCGGCGCGGGTTGGCACTAAGATACCTTTTGGAGTAAGCAAGGACAGTCAATACTGCCATTTAATAACCGATATATAGACATAATAACATAACATAACGGCGAGTATATAATTTTTTGCAAGATCAAAAGTTTTAAAGGATCTTCATAAGGAGGAAAGATAATAGATTCGTCCCACAAACAAGACCACGTAAGGCGAAACGAATGAATCTGCACTGGACAGCTTCAATCTGGTTGATCTGCACTTGGTAATACGTGGATCAGACCTAATATATGTATATTCGACGAGTTGTCTGATAAAGCTCGTAGGTATATAGATCATTCGTCACTTAGCGATCGGAGAATTATTTTGACCAGCGTTTATTAAATCCAGGGGTAGAATTATCTGTCTTAACGATAGTCTCAACATGGGAGCGAAAGTTTAGTTGGGAGTCGCATATTAAATCTAGGTTACGGTTAAAGGTGACATTAGGAATGGGTTGGTTTTTTAAAATGTCTCTAAAATATTTCTAAGAAAAGTTTGATTTGCCAAGCCTGACAAAGTTTTAGAAATGCATTCAACCGTGTTCAATATTGAATTTTCAAAAATTCATATATGATAGGTATACGAGTATTATTTCAAGTTTAAAGGAACTCATCTTTATGACTTTTCAATAGAGAACTATCATTAATTTATAAGACTAAAGACAAGTCACCATGACAAGTTACAGGGTCGAGTAACACGTGGCAACGATGCACGCGTTCAAATTCGAATCGACCGTTTCAGTGAACTATCAGCCGAGGCTATCATTTTCCAGTTGTGAACAGGAACTAGGCGTTTTCCAGTCATGAACTTGGCGAAAATTACGGTGGGACTAGAGTCTACATTCAAGGCCAATTTTTGAATGCACGGTAGGTCAACAAGTAAAATTTCCAAATTTGAGACGATTCCAATCCACATGAGGTCAGCTATGAGAGAATTTGCATAAAGTTACAGTTCGGTGTCAAATGTTGGCCGGCAGCATAGATGTACTTTTACGAAAACGATGACATCAACGGAGAGCGATATGGATTGACGACAACCAATTGAGATGATATGGACGAGTTGTGGCTTGAAACAGAATGGCGAAGCCCTAATAGGCATTCTGCACGGGAAATTTGAGGGCATTACCCTTCATGCAGAAATGACGCGAACAGGCCACCAGACCGTACGTTTTTACCACGTACGTTTTTTTGTGAGGTTTCCTAAAGTCGCAGGTCACCCCCAGAGATAATAAAAACCTTGCCATTTCTCAAATTCTTCCATCGAAAATTGGACCTATTGAATGAGCTTTACCCAGCAAAGCCACGGTGTCCTTTAAACGATATTATTTCGTTCTCCAGAATTAATGTCATTGTTAGGCCTTTCGATTAAAAGAAATATTCTATTTATGTATTATAAACAATTTTATTCAATTCTAACCTCTACACGTTGATATTGGAAACCCATTTGACAAAAATCGGTGCAGCTGTTACAATTTTTGAAATCCTTTTTGCTTATGTTATGCATTATATGTCTAGGGCAAATCTTTGATTTGTAAAAAAAATTAAACTTGAGATTTAATCAAACTTTAACACGAAAAAGGTGGGTCTCGCAATTCTTTCTAACTGTCTGGATGTCAGAGTAATGTAGATAAATATGATAGAAATATTGAAGCAAAATTCGTCTCTGACTTATTTCTCAGCAAAAGTCTAAGACTATTAACATATCAACATACATATGTATTTTCAAACTTTCAAAGAAAAAATTGCTTTAGTCATTAAATTTCTAATATTTCAATAGCAAAAGTTCGTTCTTTTTGATTCTCACAATTTTCAGTTGCGTAACCATTCAGCGCAAGGTCAAAACTCCACACGAGTCTTTTATTGATGGGACATAAGTCCACAAATTTATTGTGAACTTATAACCCGCTCTTCTGGGCCAAAAGTTCACAAACTTTTGGCCCAGAAGATTATGAACTTTTGACTTATTCGTGCCAAAAGTGCATAGTGAATAATTGTTAAAGCATATTTATTAATTCGATAGATGGTATGAATTTATACAGCGATCAAATTTTTCACTTTTCGTAGTTGGTCTCTCTCATGCAACTCGGTTGCTGCGCTAAGGGTAGATATGTTCAGCCGCCATGCACCGATTTTCAATAATAAATAATGTGAAGGAACATTTTGATGACTTATTTAAATAATGTTTATGCTCGTAATGTAGTAAGTAAAGTGTAAGTACGCCATATCGGTGCATTTATCTACCTCTATGGTTATTGTCATATATTTGTAGTTGATGGAAAAACTCATGAAAATGTTCGGAATTAATATAAATCCTTAATAAATATTCATAATGTTTATATTATGTTTAAACAAAAGTTAAAACAAATTCATGCAAAGAAAAAGTAATTACATTCTCCAAATCGAACTTTTAAAAAAATGTTGAGGAAGAAAAACAACGAAACCTTGACAATTTATCAAATCACTTTAAGCACTTAATGATTCCGCCTACTAACACCACCCACAGCTATAAAAACAAACAAACAACAGAAAAAACACGCAATACATTTGACACAGAATATCAATAAAACAAAACATTAAAAAAGTGATCAATCAACCCCAAATGAATTGTGTCGAATCGATGTTTTAAGGGGTCACTGCCATATGACGCCACCAAGGGCTCAAATTGCTTTTTAATTAGCCATATGCAAAAACAAAGCTCACGAGTCAATAACATTAAAACAAAACACACAACCTAAAGGATATACATATCGTCGCTTTTCCGCCAGAGTGGCATAAGTCGAAATTTGTCGTTTTTTAGTTTAGAACACAGAACTGAGCTGGAATAAAAACACAATTTTTCTGTGTAATCGGCGTTAACCTACTTCTTCTAGTTTACGAGTTATGAAAAAGCGCCGCTCTCAATGTTCAAAAACATCCCTGTCATTTTCTACATATAAATACGACATAAATCAATTTTTGTTTTTTTTTTTTTTTAATATTTCGTTTTTTATAAAACTTAACAAACAAAAAATGCAATTTTTTCACGTATTCAACATTCGAGTCTTGTTTTTTATGAACAACGAAATTTTTTTTTTCAGTATGAAAAAAAAACTTTAAAAGGCTCTCCTGAAAATTTGCAAATTTCGACTTATGCCACTCTGCCGGAAAAGCGACGATATGTACATAGGTTAACATGAGCGAAAGGATAACTCTTTATATCAACTCCATTAAAGCTATTGTTTTTTCAAAGCCAAAATTCAGGCTTGAAAAGCACCAGTTGAATTCTCGTATCCCTTAAATTAGATATAACCAACGAAAGCAAGAAAAATGAATCTGAGTTTGGGGTACAAAATCTGCTACACACAAATACTAATACAAAAAGTGTACACTTTTACGTCAGGAAAGCCGATGCTGCCGCACTTCGAACACTCAACCAACAGGTACAGAAATTAATTAAACAATAAGTTCATTGAATAATAATCTTTCCTTTACAAAGTGAGCATTAAAACCGGTAAATACAAGTCCATGTGATTGGCAGGTAAGAGTTACGGAATATAAGGGTACACTGCAGCATTAATAACAGCTTGTGGCTATAACATCCTTGATATACTTCCGTTTGAAAGATTGTTTTTTATACTCTGGCATTTAATAACCAGTAGCAGAATTCAATTTGTGGAGTGTAATGGTGCCTCATTTCTAAGACAGATACCGCTGTAATAATTTGAGGAAGAAGGTAGTTTGAGAAATGAAAACTAAACTAGTTCACAAGATAGATATTGTATTTTTCAGGAATCCGCGACAGGGTGCTTCGAGGGAGAATTGCTTGTGAAATTAGCGATAAAGCAAAGATTCCGGCGGTGTTCAAGAGATGGGAATGATTCCCTGAGAATTTTGTTTCCTATCAGTTTTAACGCTCTGTTCGATTTCTATTGAGTAAATGAGCGAAGTTTGGGCAGCACCTGTTAAAGGATGTGAGTTTTATTCAAGTTTAGGACGTATAAACTCTTTAAAAATTGTAGCTGCGAGAAAAATTTCTTGCACTGATACCTATAGAAACTCTAAGCATTTAGCAGCGGCTTCGAGAATGTGGTTATTTCAACGACACAAATAACATGTACTGACAGATTTTCGGTTTCTTCGATGAAAGTGCCATTCAGGTACAATGGTATAGACATAAAGGATACATTTTGCGTCAACGATAATAGACCTCACTGAGCTTTCGAAGCACTGAACTGACCATGATTTCGTATACCCCATTTAGCAATGCTAAAGGAGTTTAATAAGTAACATTGCATTTCCATTTCTGAGGAATTTGAGAACGAGTAAGAGTACGAAGCTAGGGGTAGTATCATCAGTAATATATTGAAGTGGATTAGAAGTTTCAGACAAGCTATCATTGATAAATGAGGAAGAGAGTCCAAGACAACACGGGGGAACGAAGAGTTGAAACCATCCAATACAACATGTATTGAACGATCCATAATTTCTTCGTCCAAGGAATTAAGGTTTTATTGATACACGCACGCATCTTCCATAAGAGAGCCTGGTGCCAAAATCTATCAAATGCCTTTGAAATATCAAGCGCAATAACCTTACTTTCTCAAATTCAATCTAAGGATATTTTCCGCTCTTCGGTAAAATATGCCATCAGATCACCTTCACCAGTGGAAAAATTGCCGCGAAAGTTGCATTGCAGGTCATTTAGAAGCTTTCGATCTTCGAGATATTTCTCAAAGCTGATGGTTGATCAGCGATTTCATGATCTTGTAAAGAAGGATCTCTTCAGAAGAATGCGGGATATACCACTAAGACCGGTGGATTTGTTTATATCAAGATCTCGAAGTACATATACTCTTGCAACTGTACGAGTGCGGAAATATGCGTGTCCCATTTAATGATTAGTTCAGAATAAAGCTCTGAACAGATTCCAAACATTTCGAGCATGTTTTGAATTAAATCATATAATAAAACGGCAAACATGTTTTTTGTGGTACACTTTTCTCCAAAAGTATTTAACCGATTTCGATAAATTTTATATGGTTGGAAAACCACAGTTACGGAGATGTGCAGAATATACTTGAGACACGCATTTACACACTGTGGGTCATTTTTGTTTTTGCACTGTCGAACACTTTGCATATTACATAAAATAAAATTTAATTTAATAAATTTGCTTGAAAACACTGCCAATAATATAAATAATAAATAAATTGGCACTCGAATTTCGAGAGCTGGGTCGGCTAGTTAAATTAAAATTACACTTAATACTGTCTGCTCAGTTATTTTATTCTAAGCTCAAAGAGCGATCTCTGATCATGCTCAAAACGAAAAAAGCATAACATAATTCAAATTTGTATTTGACAACTTTCGACCGGCTCGAAACTAAAAAAGAAAAAATCCCTTATAAAATAATCGTACAGTTGCCAGAGCTACTGAAGATCTAAAAAAACACAAATGAAAGTTCCAAAATGATCTCACAAGTCATTAATGGCCCTTTTGAAAAATTTGGAAAACTTAAATCTTTTATCTCCCTAATGTCTACAGAAACTATAGCGCGTGTAGAATTATGGCACCATTTTTGTGCGTCTTGTTTTTCAGCACGAATGGAGAGGCCTTAAAATCATCTTCCAAATTGAGATTAAGCTGAGATTTACTTAATGTGGACTAAAGGCCAAAAAAAGCTATTTTGAATCGATAAATTCAACAAGATCAATTAAATAGTGCTAAGTCTTCTACTTGACTGATTGATATTAGTAGTAAATAAAGGTTGTATTATCTTTGTATATATAATCTATAGTATTATCATGGCGCATGATTTTGTATTGCGAACTCTAGCCTGGTGGTGGCGCTGAAATTAGCGCACGCTTTTACAGTGGAGAGTAGGATAACATACAAGACAAGTAGTAAAAAAGAGAATATTTTATTATTAAATTTAGCAAAGACAAATCTAGCAATCGCAGTCCCTAGCCTTAAGATGTCGCCACAATCTTTCGTCTTTTTGATACTACTATAAGTTTTATATACAAAGGTATTATAAAAACCTTCATATAAGTAAAATAGACATATCAGTTGCGTGGAGGTATATATAAGCTGATAGATTATTTTATATACCCGCATGTATATTAAAAAAAAATGCTTTTCATTTTTCCTGGGATTACAAAATTGGCTAACTATATCCAAAAATAATTTTGGACCAGCATATATTATTTGCAAGAAATTCAAAACGCATTACATTTAAATATTTGAGTACTTCTATATACTAAGCTATAATATATTCTGTGCATATCTGTAACTTTGACCTCCATTCCATTGAACGTTGTCTTCTTAATCTCCTTTACATTATTTCTTTGGCTGATACTCGTATGTTTTGAATTCTTCAAATTTTGACAAAACAAATTCAATAAGTCTTTATTAAAAAGAAGCCTTAAAGAGCTAGAGAATAATGTCCAAATTCAATTTTTTTATCATTTAAACAACTCTATTTTTTGTACAGTTTCTTAATTTTCAAAACATGCTTCAAAATTTTAAGTTTTTAATTATTTTCAATTTTTTTTTAATTATTGTATTACCCCTTGGTATAATCGCTGCTGCGTTGGACTGTCATGCCTTAGGTTCAATTCTCAGTCACTGCAAAAAAGGTTTTCGGGGTGTGCTGCCGCTTGCGAGGACTTAACAATTCCTCTAAGAGTAATATCTCTTGTAACGAAAAGTACCGTCCAGAATCGACAGAATATTGTAGTTTTTTTTTTTAATGTTTCAACACAGCGCGGGCGTGAAGTTAAGGATCCCATTTATTCCTGGTAACACGCATACAGAAATGTTTAGATATTGTAAGTCACAAGGTCCTGGTTTTCGTCGACTTGATGGACCACCAAACTTAATTTGAATTATTTTAAATATTTGAAAAATTAAAATGTAATTGACAAACTTTACAACATTTTTCGTGGAAGTTTATTTGAGCTATGAAATAAAATGGAAGAATTGTTTTCAAATTTTTAAACTTTGGGCTTTCTAAAAATATACTTCAGTAAAATACAAAGATAGACTTTTTGGTGAAACAATATATATTTAAGACGGTCGATTTTCTTATATCTGAAAAAGGCTATTAGAAATCCTTAAGTTTTTCGGAAAACAATGAACCCTGCAAAATCAGCCATTTTGGATTTATCTTATACTCGTATAAATGCGATTTCATAGTTGAAAAAAAGTTTATCACGTAAATGAGGGATAAGTGATGATGCCTCAGAGCTAAGTTTTCTTTCTGACTCTCTTTATCAAATTCATCAATGATCTTTTAGCTCATGATCTCAAGCTTCTTATACATTTAAATATTTTACTGGTGACAGTACTCTCAGTTTCTAATATCTATTTCCAGATTAATGTCTTTGGTCTTCTAATGTGGAACTTAAGCAGTAGAGTATAATGAGACCATTAAATTCTGATCTGGATAGCATAAAATGGGGACCCAAAAACCAAGTAGAATGTATTGCTTCAAAAATTTAAAGCTGTCTCTAATCATCACACTTTCTATGCAGAAACTTAACCGTATTGAGAAAATCTAACATCCTTAAGCGCTCGGTATTTGTATCATAGAACTCCTTCTATGGAATTACCGCTAATTCGACGTTGTCAAAAAAGATGTTAAGTGTTAAGGCTGGCTTTCTTCTGGCCTGTTTTCGTTTAAAACTTGAGTACAGTTCTTATACGTCTAAAGTTGCTCCAATAACTCACTTATTTCTTTTGGATAGAATCATGGACATACCCCTTTAAAATGATAGGTTATAGAACTATAACGGAAACATTTCCATTTCGCTGAAATTGGCCAAACATTTCATGTATTTCATTATCTTATCGTTATTTTTATCAACCAGTAATTAAATGAAATAGGTAGTTGAATTCCTCCTCTTACACGATTCAACCACAGTTCTTGTTCTTCAGGGAATATCCTTGAACCTAACTTCTGTCGTACTGTTTAATTCAGATATTTTTTCTTTAGCTGAACTTCATTAATGTACAATACTGTATCCTAACCAATATTCACATCCGATTCCGATATTCAGACATTACAAACCAATTTTTATTGATATCTTCTTTTCAAACGTCTCCAACTTTCCTAATCACTCGCACTGTGCTCAAACATTTTAATGATAGCCCATATTCCTATAATGGGAAAAACTAAAAAACAAATAACAACCTCGTACAAGTACGCCACCATGTTCTTAAGAAGTTAATTATGTTTGGTAGGATTGAATAAATAAAAAGTAAACCATTTAGATTAAATCAAATAAGAATATTCTTTGAATACATAAGAGATGTTTGAAATCAACTGAATGTAATTATTCGACTAGAGCAAATTGCTTATTTACACGACTTCAAAACAATGAATCATAACAAAGTATTTCCTTTAAAAAAATCTTTTTGGATGTTTCAATTCAATAACTTAAGATAATCGAGTTGACTAAGATGATTTTAACAACACACACTACGTACTAGGTTACGCTATTTTTAACCGATATTTTTTACCCTACTGAAAACCGACTCAGTCATAATTTTGATTTCTGCGTCTACATATATACCAATACTTATAGAACTTACTGAAACCGAATAAACTCAATAGTTTTTTAAGGTTTTGTGTCCAATTTCCATAAATATCTTTTACAAACAAAAGAGCTGACTTAAGAACTTTAAATTTTCTAGTAAAATTGTACGTACAGCACTGATTAGATAAAGAAATATGATTATATGCTAAATATGATTATATGCACTTAAATCACTTGTCAAAAATATTCAAACAAATGTAGCTAGTTCTTCTCCTCACCAATTTTATAAAAAAGTGTACAAGCAAATGAACATGAAAGTACTTGATACAATTTCTTGCATATTTTGTATTATAAATCACATTGGTGCAAAATTTCAAATAGTTCAGCAATCAAATTGACTCCAGTCAAAGCAGTCCCTTATTTAAGAATCCTTGTTTAACTTTTTCTGAATTTTAAACACTTCCGAGAACTCCTCTAACTAAAGAACTTGTTTAACCTCAAAAAACATCAAAGGTCATTTGCGAAAAAAAATTTAAAAAAAATTCATTAAGTTAGAAAAGTAGGCATATACTCGAAGCTGGGTACTAAGGAATCATTTTTAATTTTTACCAACAACTTGGGAAAATTTTCCTTGAATACGAAAACATTGTTTTTTTTTTTGTTGCCAAGTGGTAGAAATAAAAATAAATACCACTATTTTAGTAGGTCGCTTTATTTGTGAATATGGAAACAATCGATTGCTCCAATAACCGAAATCTATCTATCTTATAAAATTCTGAGTTAACTCTGTTTAGATCTTTGGATATCAACGGGAACTTAATAAAATGTTGCCAAGGACTCGCTATGCACTTCGAATTGTTTTTTGGGATCTTGTCCACTGTTGACTGCACCATACCATGTTTTGCTCCTTAAATATTGAAATCGGTTTATGTTAAGATTTTCAACCAAGAACCAAACCGTGGTGTTATCAAATCGATATCTTAAATAAAAATCAAGATATTCAAAAGGATTTGCTCGAGTTTTGAATACTCTTGGCTTTGTAAAAAGTAAAAACAGAAAATCATCAAAAATTTCAAACATATATTTTAGAGTCGACTCCTATATTAAAGCTAAACTAGCCGACCCAGCTCTCGAAATTCGAGTGCCAATTTATTTATTATTTATATTATTGGCAGTGTTTTCAAGCAAATTTATTAAATTAAATTTTATTTTATGTAATATGCAAAGTGTTCGACAGTGCAAAAACAAAAATGACCCACACAATGTAAATGCGTGTCTCAAGTATATTCTGCACATCTACGTAACTGTGGCTTTCCAGCCATATAAAATTTTTCGAAATCGGTTAAATACTTTTGGAGAAAAGTGTACCACAAAAAACATGTTTGCCGTTTTATTATATGATGATGATTAGAACTGGTTTTAAATGAATAAACTGTTTGCGCTTTACTAATAATACACAAATGTATGTCCAATGTCCTTAAAATCCAACTCCTAAGACTTGTTAACTGAAGCGGCATATTTTTGAAGTGTTTTTTTTTCCTTTAAAAGGTACAAACATTTCTTCTATTACAATTTAAATTGAACGTTTATTTAATGCTGTTGTAGCAGTATAAGAAATCAAATGTTTTTCCCATAAAACATTTTCACAAAGCAAATCATTTAAAACTGTAGAGAAACAAGGGGAACTAACGTGTGTCTGTGTGATTCTTGCTTTTGGCATTTCTCTTGCTCCTCTAAAGTGTGATTTTTTACTCAACGAAATTCGGCCACTGGATAACTCTTATGCTTTATGCATAAAGCATTATACCTACGAAAAATGCTTTCCCAAATATCCACTAACAAACCTTATTTCCTAACTTCAACTTTTCAAAAAAAAAGTAACCAAACAATGGTTCATATCTTCATATCTTCAAAAAATCAAACATTCATTTTTCAGTCCCAAATAAAAAACAACAGAAATCACGCGAATTCAACTTCAACTTTGTATACTTTAAACAACAAAAAAACTTACAACAGCATCTAGCCAATGGGGCCCTGTGGCATTATTTTTTCTAACGTCCGCATGTGAAAATTAATAAAATTGCACCAACGGCAATAGCAACAAAACGCTCCTTTGGCCGCTGCGCGCCGCGCATTTCTATCTCGTCGTGGCGCGCCGTATTCAAACTTTTTTGTAAGTTTTTTTTTTTGTCTTTCGATTCGATTGTTCTGTTAGTTTTTTTTCTTTTTTTTTTATAAATTTAGCATGAAAAACTGCCAAGGCCTGGTTTGTGATTTTATTTTTCCATAAATTTTATCTTGATGGTGATTTTATGGAGCCCGCTCGCTAAAGGAAACGGAACCGGCCCGACTCTGCGACTCACGGTTACCGCAACAGCAGCTACATCACCAACAAACTGTAATAAATTGTCGCCCGGGGGATGTAGCTATACACATTTTCCCCCAAATGGCCGCATGTAGGTTTAAGATATTTCCAGATAGCCAAGCTATCACGGTGTCTTGATCTCAAAGCCGAGGCATTAGCATGGTAAGCTACTTTTGTTGTATTTTGTTTTTTTTTTCGTGCCGTCTAATGAGGAAGCGAATGTGGTGTTGCTGGCTGCTGTGTATAGAAAGTACACCAATGTTGTACAGAGCGTAATCTTATATATGCAACCCCCTGGCCTGGTTCGTCATCTTGCAATAGTATAGGCGCAGAGATATGGTGTGATGTGAATGTGACGCCAGGCCATCGGGCCAGGCCAGGTAAGCTTCTCATTAGATTGCACCAAGTGCAAGCAGAAGTTATTAACTACTGGTTTTAGTTTGCATCCAGTTGAGAGATGGATTCCGCAATTATTTCTGCCTTGTCCGGTCGTCATGATGAAGAAGTGTTGAACTTTCGTTTTCGTTGAAACCTTGTACAGCGAACAAGAAGATGCTTATGATGATGCCACTCTAAAATGCAGACACAAGGGGGTTACAAATTAATCGTGAAGAAGATATTACTGACCTGCATAGCTCGAAAGCGGTCATCTTGCAAATTATTATACCACCATGGATCTTCTTTATTAATAATTTTCTTTCCTTATATACTATGATTTTTTAGATGCCTAGCGCTTGATATATTTATCAAGGAAAGCTGTATTTTGAGGATGCAAATACATGTGTACATGATTTTTATTTCTCGAAATATCTTTTAAATATCTTGTTTTATTTTTTGGTAGTTAGAAAAAAGTAATAAAATTACGGGGGGCTCGAACTTGGGAAAGCTCTTCGATATGATATTTCTATATATAATAAAAATATAAAACTATGGTAAAAAGAATAATTTGAGTGTATGTAAGTATGTAAATTAGAGGACATTAAACCTAGTGACTTATAACTCTCAACCAATTCTGTATGCGTTGTAGCAGGAATGAAGGAGAACTACAATTCGGAACGGTTGATGAGCATCACTTATCATGACAAGAGATACTTTGGGAGGATTTGCCACTTCTTTGCAAGACAGTACACCACTTAACAACATTTTTGCAGGGCCTGAGAATCGAATCCCTGATAGTTCCATGCACTTGCATGGGTACTACGTTTACATAAAATACTGGAAATTATACAATTAAAGCTTTCTTCTAATTAAATTAGGTCGTTTGATTTGGTTAAATAATCACCCCTATTACAGAAGTCGGCGAATGAGCTAAAGTGACAGTTTCAATTTATTTACAAACTTTTGCTATTACTGAATCCGACGAAAGAAAGTTGAACGAATGTCGGTAAGATGCCCTGCACCACCGACATTCTGTTCAACTTATCTGGTATTACTAAATTCGCAATCCTTTCGCACTGCATACAATTTCTATCATTTTACGTTCGCATTTCGATTTCGAGATGAATCTGAAGTGAATTTTTAACTAAACAAAAAAAAAATAAACAACGGAAAGCACAAAAATGTAAGTCAAAAGTTTATCATAATGAATGTTTAAGTCTTTATTTAAAAATTTTAATAGAAAACGAACAAGTAATCGGAAACAATTTAGAGAAATGGTAGAAATCATGAAGACGCAACTGGACATAGCCAGAAATCTAACAAAAAAGTGAGCAACAAGAGTTTTGGGGGCGACTTCAAAATGCGCTTAATGGCATTGGTTCACCATTCAAGGAGATTTCCGAAATGAGAAAAGTAAACTAAACAAAATGTATGACTTGTATGTTGTAAGTTTTCGTTGCTGTTGAAGTTGCTGTGTCAATCTGTTTCTCGCATTACACTACTCAGTAGATAAATTTACAAAGCAGAGACACTGAAAGCACTGGCAACTGAGACAATCGGCTAAGACAATACAATAGAGAGAGAGAGAGAGAAAGAACAACAGAAGAAACACATGTCAACAACACACGGTTGGTATTTGAACGGTCCTCCATCCAAGTACTAACCACGCACAGTGATGCTTGATTTCGATGATCGATATGGGAAGCGATGCTATTATCAAAGCCTAGGCTGTTGACTAAATGTCTGTAACTGACAGTATCGATGTAAAGATCATACCTAAATGATAAGGTAATTTTAGGAATCGACTGTGTAGGTCATCCGGCGAATTTCATAATTAAGTTTTACAGCGGATGCGAAAGATCAATGGTTCGAGTTGACTCACCGGGAGTAAAATTCATCGATTTCTGTAATCGACATGAATATTAAATTGAAATGCTCATTGGATAATGCAGAACTAGGGCCTAGTGCCTTGCAATTGCAACACACTCAACCATTCCTGTGTGTTTGTTTTGCGGCGGCAAAATGAAGAATATATCAAATTTTTGGCCGATTCCGAACGACGCACACTGGAGCCGAATGTATGGAGAGCGTGATCATAACTGGTAACCTACAGGATTCTTTTCAGAATGTTTTGCGGATGGTAAAAAAAAGGAACAACAATTAATTTGTAAACCAAAATGTTTATTAATTCAATTCAAATATAGGTAGATATTTTACAAAATAATCCTACAAAAATAATTTTTTGTAACGTGTTCTTCTTGTAATAAATTTAATGAATGCATACAACTAATAACTGTATCTATAATGAGATAACTATACGATTGAAAATATCAGTTATATTATCTGTTCTAGATGTTTTTCCGCCAAAATACTCCTTATATGTTTTAAAATTCTTATTTCTGGCTTCTTGTTCCTCTTTGCTAAGCAAACCAATAGGTAAATAAGCATTAGTTACAATTTCAGGTCCATGGATAAGGATTTTGTGTACAGTTGAAGTTATTGACATCCATGGATATAAGTTTACATATAAATGAACAGTAGATATCTTGACAATAATTTTAAAAAATTTTCAGAGTTGATATTAAAGCCACTATATAGATATGGTTTATTTTTATTGTAACATATAAAATCGTCCTGGTTCACTTTCAAGCAACATTTCCGCCCATTTCCAAGACCTGGCTTAGGCTTATCCACAATGAGGGACATTCGGCTCTTAAATTCACTCTGTATTCTTATTTTATTTTCTTCAATGAATAATTTAGTAAGCGAAGTAACGCAGAACCGTTCGGGAAAATCGCCGCGGATCGTAAAAGCTTACAGCATAATCGGAGGAAGCAGATTCCTCGCCATACACAAGATCTAAACCTTTCGAAAACTTAATTTTGGTGAATTTTGCCTTGAGACTTGGGCCTATACCCATAGGCATCGGAGCATTCGAAAGAGGACCCCAACATTTGCTCAAAAATCATGTTATGCGACGAGTCGCAATTTTTAGATGAATGGATGTGTTAGCACAAGGTCCACCAGATGACAATGAATCCTGAAAAAATTACCTTTTGGTGTGGACCTTGGGCCGGAAGCCTGATTGGTCCCTACTTTTTCGAAAACGACGTTGTTGAAGCGATGCAGACAACCATTTTCTTATTCCCGAAATAGAACTATATGACCCTAGATGACATATGGTTCGAGCAAGATGATCCTACGTGCCACACAACGGATGCCACGATAGACATTTTGTATTACGGTTTGAGGGTATAAGGTTAACTCTCGTAGACGTGAATTGGCCGCTAGACTTTTTCTTGTGGGGATTCCTGTAGTCACTAGTCCATGCGAATAAGCCACAATCTATATCGATGTCTTTAAGATGAACATAACACAATTAATCGCTCAAGCCAGATCTAAGCAAAAGATTCCGATCTTGACAGCATTTTACAATTATTGGTGTATTAGCAACCGCGTAGAACCGTTTTACTATGAGCGCTCATCAGTTTACCCTTGGGAATAACTTCGGATGAACCGTCAGAAATAGACTTACTTTCTTCAGCCGCACTACTAGAATGTAGAACAGTCCATTTTACTCGATTTTTCCCCTCATTGTGGTATACAAGTTTTCAAAGTCAGTGTGCATTGGAACCTCTTAATAAATCTTCCACATTTTACCTAAACGTCCGCAGTGTGTTACACCAGAGCTTTATAAGAGTAGTCATAATGCCAAGAGTATGACCAAATTATAAAAAAAGAAACAACTTTAAAATTTCATTCAAATCGTTCAAGTTTTTTCTTGAGAAAACACTTTAAAAAATTCTATCCTTTAAGTAAAAAGAATACTACTAAATCAATAAAATAAATTTCTTCTGTCGGGACCTCTAAAAGTTTTAGTAAATTTCGGTCCAAACACTACGGTCTCGAATCGGGCTCGTCTGGTATGTTATTGAGCTGATATTTCCTCAGCCTCGTCGCGGTTTCTGGGACCTACGCACCAGCGAAACTTTCCTCGTATCTTGAGTAGCCTAATTTTTTTGAATAAAAAGTTTTATAATTTTTTTTGTCAATATCAGACAAAACTACTAAGCTATAATACAATACTAAGAAAATGGATTAACCAACATTTAAAAAATATAATCTATATAACTAAAAATTAATCGCCAAATGTGTTGCTAAGCGTAAAACTCGAGAACGGCTCGACCAATTCGGATAATTTTTTTTTACGTTTTTGTTAAGGCACAAGGAAGGTTCTTATATACAGAAAAAAAGGTAAAAATGCAAGGAAAATAATAAAAACAACACTTTTGGTAGTACCTACGTCCGCCAACAAATAGTAGTACCTAGGTCCGCCGTCAGAGGGTACTTGGCGATCAGCATGTTGGCGTTAGTCTGTCTGATGTCTTCTTATAGCGTGTGTGACTGTTAAAAGTTTCGTGTTAATATTGTGTTACGAAAAATCGTTTGCTAATGGAAATACACTCACTCAACACAAATAAAAGCAAACTTCATAGCTTAGGAAATAATTACTTCATTTATAACGACAGATCAATAATTCTACAACAAACAACAAAATTATTAAATTGTTGGAAGGCGGTCGAACAGCTCATTCAGCGCTAAAATTACCATCGAATATTTAAAGCAACGAAACTCCGACTTGCAACATTTCGAAGAACTATGCAATTGCAAAGGTTTTGCAGCAATGCAAGTTGATAGCATAGGATGAATGCACGATGGCACATAAAAGGTCTTTGGAGGCATTAGACATAACTCTGAGAGATCTGCGAAACAATCAAATCCGATTCGGGAGAGCGATGATTTTGTTAGCAGGAGATTTTCGTCAAACATTACCAGTTATTCCACCAGCGTCTACACCAGCGGATGAACTGAATACATGTTTGAAGTCCTCCATTTTGTGGAAAAAAATTAAGATACTAAATTTGAACAAGAATATGCGTGTCGAATTGCAAAATGATCGATCTGAAGAAATATTCTTAAAGCAACTCATTGACATTGGTAATGGTAAAATCCCTGTAGATGTTATGACAGGCTGCATTACATTTCCTGTCAATTTTTGTCAGTTTACAGAATCAAAAACTGATGATCTCGTCAATTATCCACCAGAATGTTTGAACTCACTGGATTTTCCAGGATTACCTCCCCATAATCTTCAATTAAAAGTAGGATCGGTGGTCATAATGTTACGAAATATCAACCAACCCTGATCGAGGCAACCATTCTGAAGGGAAAATATAAGGGAGAGGATGTTTTGATACCTCGCATCCCAATGGTACCATCTGACGTCACGTTTGAATCTAAACGACTGCAATTTCCAGTGCGGCACTCTTTCGCTATGACCATAAATAAATGACAGGGTCAGTCGATGAGTGTTTGCGGCGTCAAACCCATGCTTTTCTCATGGACAGTTAGTGTTCTTTAAACATCGATAGTCGGCACAACGATAGTTTTTTAAAAACACCCGATAGTATCGATAGTTAATCGATAGTTTCTAAGAAGTAATTATATCAACATTTGTAAGGACTATTTTTTTTTTATTTTAGTAAAAAAGTTATTGATAAATAAATAAATATTTAAGCCTTAATATATTTGATTTTTTTCTAATTTCGACGAAAAAATTAAATCACTTTGTTTAAAAAAAAATTGCTCTAAATAGATTTTACTCGTAGAATGGGAGTCGACTTTAAATATTATTTTTAAAACATACAGCACATACAGCACATACAGCCTTATTTATTAGATCCAACTAATACTCGGTCCAAGCACGTACTTCGGGCTTACGCCACGTAAGACAAATCTTTATTTATAAAATATTTTCTTGACTGTTATGTCAAATATATTATTAAAAAAAATCACCAATCTAAAATTCTGATTATTGTTAACGTTAACAAACCCCAGCTTATTTCCCAGCAATAAATTATTCAATACAGTTTAAAAAAATAATTATTCATTTGGCCTTAGTTAAGCCTAGTACGCAGATCGCGCTAAATTTTATCTCCCATACAAAATTCCCTCCAAAATTTAGCCAAGCTAAAATTATGTCAAGCATTTTAGCAGAGAGGTAGGCTGCTCCAGCTAAAAAATCAAAATTTCTCTTCGAACTGTACATAACTTATCTGTCAAAATTTAGCGCACGAAATAATTGTCTAGCACATTTATTCTCGAGCTAAATTTCAATTTCAATTTGAAATGGAATAACATTTGAATAATATTTAGAAGAATATTTGGTGAAGTCTTACAAGATTTTCGACAACAAAAATCACTCATAATTTATAATTCTCATTCGTTCTCATTCACAAATCTTAAAAAATCATACTTTAAAGCAAATTCTTTTAAATCTTTGAAAAAAATTCATTTAGAGAACAGATGTTTTCTGTGACATATTCTCCATAAAGTTCTTATGTCAAAATTTAGCTTTAGCTAAAATCCATGAGAGAATTATGATCTCCTCGTTTGATTAAACCGAATGGTGATAAAACATCTTATTCCTTATTTTAACTGAATGCAAATTGTTAAAATTGCACCAGGGTTGCAAAAGCTTAAGTCACTTGTTAGCTTAAGCTTGGCTTTAATTCACAAGCTAGTGAGTGACTTATGAATTAAAATAAATATAATTCAGCAGCTAGGAATTATGAATTAAATTTTTTTTAATTCACAAGTCACCAACTGATTTAAGTCACTTTGTTGCTCATGACTTAATTTTTTTTTAATTCATAAGTCACTTACTCCCTGATGACTTAATTTTTTTAATTCATAAGTCACTTGGTAGGTGGTGAATTAAATTTTTTTTAATTGATAAGTCACTTAGTAGCTTAGGATTTAAATTTTTTTTAATTCATAAGTCACTTTGGGGGTTGTGAATTAAATTTTTTTTAATTCGTAAGTCACCAAATATCTTATGAATTAAATTTTTTTAATTCACAAGTCATCTATAGATTTATGACTTAAGGATTTTTTAATTCAAAAATTCGCAACCCTGAATTGCACACCAACTCGGTTAAAACTAACAATCTGATTTATTCAATTAATTAACCGAGTTGACACGTCTAATTTTAACCGGGAAAGTTTGCAGCAAGTATGTAACCAGTCTCATTTGTTTATTTTAACCGAGTTTTACGTTGTTCTTAACTGATCATTTGTTTGTTATTTCACAGTCCATCTACTCGTATACTCAGTCATATAATGGCTAAAATTACATAGTGGAGGTCTTAACATCTACCAATGTCTTCATCTCCATGTATCAAACTAAAAACATAGGCCACACAAGGAAACAAAGTAAATCCACCAACATTTATTTTAAGAGCATCGTTGAAACTCAAATGTTCAGTAGCTTCGATGTGTGATCACTGATCACCTAAATGCTATACAAATATGCCGATATTGACTTAAAATAAAGATATCATTTTTTAATTTGAATTTCACTAAGGTTATGTAAAAGGTTACCACAAATATTTCAAATTACGACCTACTATTGAACCACAGTTGTTGGGATCTCGTAACTACTGATCCAATTATTATTATCGAAATTCTTTATACGCTACTTCCTTTCTTCACAATTCAAAGTTCTTTAAAGTGACTTAATGTAATTCATAAACACCCACTTACAAATTTCAATTGTTTAGGCATAAGTCGTTCGTAAGATTTTCGAATGTATATCTTACGAATAGATATGTATTTATAATTTGCCATAAAACTGAAAAATAAACATAAAGGAGCTAAGTTATTCCCTTTGGTTCATATGAAAATATTTTCTTTGCTCGTACTTTTGCACCAAATATTTCCAAAGAAAGGTCAATCTCAAAGAACAACACAATCAGGTCATTACACATTACCACACATCCTTGATAAAGGAAGGATAAACACTCGAATAAGCATGCAGCGAAGGCGAAAACCCTTCCTATTTGCAAAAAAAAAAAGATTACTAATTCATCCCATTTCAGTCTCAAGGATATCCAGCGTAAGTACATTACACCTGATCCTATTATCATGTCTCTAAGGACTGGCGCCACCAGACCGAAGGATTAAAGTCTCAAAACAACACAGAGCGTAGTCTTTGCCTTTGTTAGAAAAAGGATCAGCAAAAAAAAGATGAAAATTCGCAAACAGAAATAATTCCACACCAATAGGTTGTTCAGAAATTTGGCATCGGTATGTCAGTTTGTCAGGCAGGTAGACTGATCTAGCTATACAGGTATAGGACAGGACAGGAAAGGAAGGAACTGCTGGATCTTTCAGGTTGACAGGTTGTCAGAGTGGCGATGGTGAATGGTGACTATCTGTGTATAAATGTGTTGCAACCTGCCAAACTGTTGTTACTGACATCTTTCTGACATGATGTTCGTCATCATCATTATCATCCGTTATTGCGATCTTATACTCGTACATATAGGTTAGGTATAGCTGTAAGGATGGATGTTCTTTGTGCTCGTCCATTCGAGCGCCATGGCTAGGATATCCTATGCTTTGGGTTAACACCTTTTGCCATGGCAGTAATTAAAACGGACCAAGTTCCATAGCTGCGGGCTCATCTGATCTACCGATCACACACAAGATCACCGCCGCCGTCGCTGCCGTCACTGTCGTCTTTGAGTTTCGCAATAAACGGTATCATTTCAGGTGCTCCTTGTATAAATCGTAGCTGGGGGGCGAACAAGACGCGACTGTCTTAGCTCGCACAGCATGTCTGTCGCTTCGCATCAGCCGTTCTTGTCCATCCATAGCACGTGCGTTGTTTGGTTTTTAATTAAGGCCACAGCCACAAAGATTTAGATCATCAGCTAGATTCCGTTGTGGAGTTGGAGTGTGGATTGGAATTTGATCGCAAAGAAATCAAACCATTATGGGAATAGAGATATAGAAAGACACAAAGAATTGCGGAATATCAAGGGAAGCGAATATTTTTCCGCAGGGCGGACACTCTTCTATAAAAGAAAAAAAATATATTTTATGCAAGCGGTAACCCTTTTTGTGTACAGACAGGGGCGGTTTGAGTTGATTTGCCTGGAAGGATATTAGACCATGAGTTTCTATGGAAATCTACTGGATTCGAAGAATTTTCATATGCGAGAGGAACGCTTTGGCAAGCGGTACTTTTTGCAGAATTAATGATTATAAATACGAGATTTGGTGATATACGAAGATAGGATTTACCAACCTACGTTAGTAGAAGTTTATGAAATTGATACCTATAAGTTAATTTTCCTGTGAAATATCATCGAACTCTTCCCCGATTTCCCCACAAATGACTTATTCTTGTTATAAGTCCTGAAAAATCCTTCAGCTTTTACAATAAAATAGAATTCAGATGATAGGTATATCAGGCATTTGTAGAATATCAGGCACGTGAACTGGCTATAACTATACTAATCAAATGGTCAGTTCCAAACAAACCAAATATAGTGTTCTTAAGACTATTGATACCACGATACCGTGACTTAAGAAACCCTCAGCCTCACCCTCTAACGAGGTCAAGTCACACGATGTCGGTGGACAGCTCTCATCGCCTCCGCGGGAGGTAACCATGTTCGGAAATCTCTGGCGCAATATGTCCATTGTGGAACGGTCTATGTGGCACATAGCACCGCTGTCCTGTTGAAACCCCACTTGTTATCGGTGTCTAAACCATCCAACGAAATTGGTTATCATTGACCGATCTCTCGCCACTACAGTAATGGCCTGGCCAGCATCATTCTCGAAAAAGTATGGATCGCGCCATTTCAAAAATGGGCTTCGCCGCTGCATATGATTTTTTGAAGCACCCGAAATGTTGCTCGAACAGAAGACCCACTTTTATAAAAAAAAAAAAAAACATTTGCATAAGGTGTTGAACGCTATTACTCCCCATGTTGATTTGGAGAGATTTTTAATGAGGCAGGCTAAATAAACGACTGCTCACACTGTGTCTCTGGCATATTAAGGGTATGCAAAAAACACCTTGAGTGTGCGCCGATTAGAAAAAAAAACAAGTTTGAAAATCCCTATTGAAAACCGCTTTAGATACAAAATCTCCACAAATCTCGTAAATTGAAAGTACAATCTACAATGGAACCAACGAATTTTGCTGTTATAAAGAATGTTGAGACAGTTCTAGGAGGGAAAATGAACTTTGTACCGAAATTTAAGAGTCCATATAAATTACATAAGGTGCTTCTGAATGATCGATGTGTGGTTAGGGACATGAGAATTATGAATCTCATAACCACCTTATATTTTCGAGGCTTCTCGAATGCGAAAGTGATCTATTTGGCGCAATGATCGAGGTTTGTTATCGGATTTTAGTAGGTATACTTACAAAGATATGTTTAAGTAGCTATAAACAAAATTTCTTATAGATATTTCAAATTGTGAATATAGAAATCCGTTAAATTGATAAAAAATATTAACGATTGGCAGGATCAGATGTCTGGAAGATGATTTGCAATTGCTTATTCATTTCTACTTGTTGCAATTTAAATAATATTAATCAAATTTCTTTTCTCAGAGAACAAAAATTTGGGAATAAATGTCACATTAATACGGTTTTGTTTTTCAGTTAGTTCTTAACAAAAAACACATTGTTGGCAGTGACGGAACTATTAATAGTCGTGAAAAAAGAAATAAAAAGATCCTGTTGGACGAATGGTTGGTTGCTAAAAAGGAAACATTTATAGCATTAAATCTTGTTTTATTTTCTAAACTAGCACAATAATATCGTGCTTATTTGCATGTTCCTCTGATTATTATATGTAAAGTATTATTATTCGTACTAGAAAGGCAAAACCCATAGACAAAATATTTTATTTATTTACCTATAGGTACCCCTATTTATAATGAAACCTTCTGATGCTCCATTCTCTAATAAAAAAAAAACTTCAAAAATGGCCCTTCAGTTTTCACATTTAAACACACGTTGTCCGAGTAACAACGAACACCGAAATTTCCGTTTGTACGTTCTTCATTCGTTGTTCGTTTTTATAATTTACATCCTCGTTGTTCCACGTACGAGCAACAACGAACAACGTACACAGAGCACAACACCGAAAGTCTAAATACAGCTTAAATGCGTTTTCGCTGCACGTTGTTGAGAGAAGAACAAGCTAAAGCTCCCCAAAAACTTGAATAGAATTGTGTATTAAATGTGGGCTTTTTTTTTCAAAACTCAATATTTCGAAGACCTTATGCTAGATTTTTTTTTAAACTTGATAAATAAAAGTTTCTCAATATAATCTACAAGATGTGAGAAAAAAAATTTTATTTTACCTAAAAATAAAGGTACCTACCATACAAATGTAAAAAAAAATTAAAAAATGGTTTTCAAAAATCGTATTTTTCTCGAAAACGGCGCCCAGAATTTTGATAAAATTTTTTTTCTTTCAATTAGTTTTTATGATATTTAATTTAATAAAAAAAAATTAAAATTAAGATATTACAGTTAGTACCTACAATAGAACCATTTTTTCGAATTTTGAAATTCTCATTAATGACATAACGGATCCTTATCAAATTTTGTATAGAGATGCTTCCAAAAAGTTTAAAAAATATTGCATTTCAAAACTTTTTTTTGAATTTTGAAGAAAAACATCTATTTTTTTTTTTTTTTTTGAAAATTCAATATTTCGAAAACGGCTCAAAATTTTTTTTTTGTAAATTTAATTTTCATTCGAACAGTAATAAAAACTTTAAATTGGCGTACCAAAATTTTTTCTTAAAAATGTTTTAAAACTTTTTAATATAAAAGCTTATTTTTTTAAGAAACCACTACAACGACTTATAATGTTTGTTCTTGCATAAATTCATATGTGCATAGCATTCTGTTTTTATCTCTTACTGCTAAAAGATTTTAAAAAAATTAATTTTATCCATATGAACAGTTTTCTCTTATAACATTCGTTTTTAAGATTCTAGTCTATTACATAGGAGCAAGTTCGTGCGACCCAGTCGTGCATTTTATTTGTTATCAATCACACCTAAAAATTGCTTGGGCTCTTAGTCTAAGACTTATGTATACAAAATTTAGTTAAAATCCGTTATATTTATAATGCAAACAAAGGCTCTAATGGTTAATAATGTCTTAATTCAAAATTATCTTATATTGAATGACAAATCTTTCAAATTAATTAATGCAGAAATTTGAATGTATAGGAATTTTTTGGAAGCGGTTTCCAAAACTATTTTTGAATATTTCTACTATTGGTACCGTCGTTTTTAAATGAAAGAGCACATTATTTCGAAATCTTTTCGACAATGTTTTATTTTTAGGTACCAATTTAAAAAAAAATCGCGTTTTCGAAATATTGGGACTTAGAAATCAGATTTTGATTCTTTTGTTGAAAACTGCTATACAAAATTCTATTCAAACTATTGAAGCTTAACTACAGAAAAATAAAATGCACGACTGGGTCGCACGAACTTGCTCCTATGTAATAGACTAGAATCTTAAAAACGAATGTTATAAGAGAAAACTGTTCATATGGATAAAATTAATTTTTTAAATTCTTTTAGCAGTAAGAGATAAAAACAGAATGCTATGCATATTTAAATTTATGCAAGAACAAACATTATAAGCCGCTGTAGTGGTTTCTTTAAAAAAATAAGCTTTTATGTATAGAAAATTTTTAAAACATTTGTAAGAAAAAAAAATGGTACGCCAACTTTAAGTTTTTATTATTGTGCGATTTAAAATTAAATTTCCAAAAAAAATATTGAGCCGTTTTTGAGATATAGAATTTTCCAAAAAAAAAAAACTTTTTTTCCAAAAATTCAAAAAATATATTTTTTTTAAGTCTCGAAATGCAATATTTTTGAGAAAATCAAAAACAAAAAAATGTTTCCATTTTTCAACCATTACCTAGCTATAACTAAATTAAATTTGTTTTATATTTTTAGTTTTTAAATCTGTGGAAAAGTTTTTGAGAAAAAAAATATTTATAAGATTTCGAAAAAAATTCCTATGGCAGGTACCGTTATTTTCGGTCTTAAAAAAAGAAAAAAATCGTGTGAGTGGAAAAAATTAAAAATGATATCTACCAAGTTTCACGAAAATCGGCCAAGCCGTTTAGGCTGTTGTCGAACAGACAGAATGTCAACAGAAATGTCAACTCTGATCAAAATCTCGAGTTCGATTTTTTTTCCGAATGCATTGAATTATAGTATCTATATCCGAAAATTGTTCTATGGAGTTACCATTAATAATAATTTTTCTGACTTTTTGTAATTATAAGTCAGGCCAAACTTAACGATTTTGATTTTTTTAAATCTTCGGAACAGTTTCTAAAAAAAGAAAATATTTTCTTAAATCTGGAAAAAAATTGTATGGAGGAATAATTGAAAAACGCTATCTACAACGATTAGAGCCGATTATTTTAAACGAACAGACACAACTTAAAAATTGTATTTCGTTCTAAAAACATGGTTGTAATTAGAGCAAAAATGATAAATGAATAAGATTCCTGCTTTAATTGATAAGAAAACTTGTTAAATAGTTTAAGCCCCTTGACAAATTTCTGAAAAAAAAATATTTAAAAAATCGTTGTTTTCATATTGAAATTTCTTTCAAATTTCTCTTAAAAAATTTGGTGTGTAATAATATATGTACATTAAGGGACAAACAAAATTTTATAAAATTGCGATTTCTCCTATAGAGAACCACCTAAGACCCGAGTTTGAAGAAAATATCTCCAGCGCCTTAAGCTGTAGGATGAGTTGAAAGCAAACAGACATACTGAAACATGTTTTTTTAAAATTTGTATAAGAAAATTTCATATGCAAATTTTTAGTATTTAATGATTTTCATTGAAGAGCATTATTTCAAAATTTAATAGTTTAACCGTTTTCAAGATATTGAATTTAAAAAAAAAAAATGATTATTTTTTTTAATCCAAACGCATTATTTTGAAAAAAAATTTTACAAGCAATATTATATATAAAAATGTTGGTTAAAATCGTTAGAGCTGTTATTGAGAAAGTCGAAAATCAAAAAACGATTCTATGACAGGAACCGTTATAAACATTTTTTCCTAAAATTTTGTTTGACCAAAATGTACCCCACGCCTATAATAGCACACATCTATTTTTTTTTATGAAATAGTCCCGTTTTCAAGATAAATAAGATTTCGCATAGCGGATGTATAGCAGATATCGAAAAATTAATTTCTTCTCTAGGGAATCGCCGAAGAACCTTAAAACCATCTTTTCAAAAAATCGCTTTAGTGTCTCAGGCTATACAGACGGAATTGCAAGACCCGCCTTTTTCTTCCAGCTTCGATCTTTTTTCTAAATCCAGAACTTGCCCCATAGTACCTATATCGCAAGTAAAACGGAATCGACATGGTGTCCTAAATAAATCTAAAAACTTTTTGGGTAAGTCGAAATACATGTTCCACAAAACCTTCAAACTGCCAGTCGTGCTTTACAGTGTGGCCACACTAATCGCAAAGTCGTCAGTGCATTGAAATGACACGTCGGCGTCAGAGGTGTGTGGTTCAAATCTCAATCTATGCGACTTGAAAATAAAAATGTCCTTTTTCATGGGTACTTTTTACCGTCGAAAAATGACCCCTAAGGGGTTCTGATTGAAGGCTTCCCTCACTCTTATCGACTACCAATACGCACACAGAAACGGTTCAACGTTATAGATCAATAGACCCTAATTCTCTAGAAGCTGTCGAGCTACAAAATTTATTTAATTTCTTTAAAAGGAGCAAGTTTTCTGTACGTTATTCTCCTGATTTCCAAGTAAACTTAATGTTAACACACAAATTTGATGAGCAAATTCCGAAACTCGTATTATCCCGCAATTAAAAACTGGGCTTATGTCGAAAAGATTGGAATCATACTATATGAAATCATCACCAATAGACTAAAAACTAATATCAAAACTCCTTCTAGATTAACTGATATCCTCGAGCTATCGGATTGAGTTTCAGCAACCTCATTTGAATATTTTGGTTACTTACGGTCTTTCTTATTTATAATCGTATGTGAATATTTATATCTAAGTCATTCAAGTTCCTGGAAACATATGCAGGGTCTCTCAAAATGTCGTTTAAATTATAGATTCATAGATTTTTAATTTTTTCGATTTATGCAGCGTTTCGTTAAACTTATAAAAATTATCAACTCTTTGGCCTTAATCTTTAAAGTAAATCTTAAAAGTGAATGTCCAGCTTGCTGCCACTTTCTATAGACACACAACAAAGATGGATTTCTAGAAAACTCACAACAGTTCTTTCTCAATATAATAAATATCACCGTCCGTAGCCGCCACCGCTGCTGCTTATAGGTATGTAATGCCAAGAAGTCGGATGGACCACAACAACGTTACCCCTGCAGCCATCATTTTGCTTTGCAAAAAAGGGGGTTGCAACACGCTTTTGCATATCTCCAATCCCCCACAAGGGGTATTCACATTTCAACGCAACCTACAACAAACGACGTCTTTGCTTCGGCTACCTAAAGAGACAGAAATTCTTTTTCCGAAGAAGAAGGGGCTGGCTGGCAGTATAGGTATCAGCCAGCATCCCGCAGAACTCAAAAAGTTGTTTTTGCAGAACAAGAAACAGAAAAAACTTGCCTCTGGCAACGGGCACTTTTTTGCTCCTCAATATTCTGGATTCACCTCCATAAAAATTTGAGCGAGTTCCAAGGAAGCAGCCTGTTAATCTGCAATGAATAACTCAGAAATACTACTGTTGGATGCTGTTTTGGAGTCTCTGCGGCTCCGGCATCGCTGGGGAGATGTATTTTGCTTGCCACTCCTCGTGCGATGCTGCAGCATCGTGGCTCCTTCAATGTTGTGCTTTGTGCGTTCCAAACTAGCCACCACTCGCATGTTCACAAAGCTGTAGCATGCTAATTTATGAAGTAGCAAAGACATGGATGCAGTAATTATAACCTATGCCGTCGTACTCGTAGTCGTTGTACAGGTGCGCCCCACACAGCACGAATGCAACGCATGTACCTGAGTCCATTCGAACCACATCTCCGACGGGTCATACTACACTGCATGGTGGTGGTTAATGGTAGAAAGGTCCTCCCCCGAGGGGTTACAACAATAACAACAACAACAAAACAATATACTAAGAGGCCCAAAAGCAAAAGGAACTCCTCATGTAATTGAGGCCATTTCAACGAGCCACGCTCGACTCTCTAGGTTATACTTAACTGGTAGCAATGAGATCTATAGCTTGGAATTAACGTTATGAGGCACATTTTTGGCTTCATGGATTCCACTCGGTCTCTGACATGATGCACAGCAGAGCTGCAGCACACAATTGATGGTGGTGGTGGTCATTTTTAAGCAGCGCCATGACTAAGCGCATGTGATATTTTAGGCTAAGTTTTGACCGCGTAATGTCCTCACTATGGCGATTACATACGATTGTTGTTGAATGAAACAGTTGCAACACTTTGAGCTGTCATATAAGATTCATACCTATTTATCCGCGGATTATTCACGAAGACAACAAAAGGTACAAATTGCCTCGACACAATTACGGGGAATACCAGTAGCTATATAGTGGAATAATGAGATCTGAGTGTTCTGAAGGTGTTGCGAGAACACATTTTTCTCGCATGTAAATTACCGTGTAAGGCTTATGCGTGAAATTTCTGTTTTCTTTCTTTTTGATTTAGAAAAATTTACATACTACATACATGGCTTGGCTATTGCTAATGAGCTGAGAAAATGAGTTTAATGTGGAGAGTTTTGTTGCGGGGAAAGATTCGTTGGATTTAACTACATCAACCTACTAGTCCGCGAGTTAAGGTTACAAATGATGAAGTCATAACTATTTCGGATTTGTGTACAGGTCCCAACTTAAAAGCTGTAAAAATTTTACCATAATTAGCTTTGGTTTATAGCTGTAAATGGAAAATATAATTTGGGTTATAGGCTTTTCTTATCATCTCAGACCAACTACATCCTATCAACAAGCAAACATCTGTCCACCGAAAACCTCACTATTAGTATTAACAACTTCGAACTACAGGAATTCATCTACCATTAAGTTAATATTAGCCGTTTTTTATTATCGCCAATGATCCATATAGTTATAACTTGAAAATAAAACGATACGGATCATAGTGATGGCAGTGTTCTATGCCCATCTCTTTTTATCCATATATTTGTTGATTTTCAAATATTTGTTGTCTTTTGTTTTTACACTGTCGATTACACTACCTTACCATAAAAAGCCATCTATCCGCTAGAGTAAGAACTAATTTTTGGATCTTTAAAATAGATCCAGATAGAGAAGAGAATCCTAAATTGTTTTTGTAACGTGTCAAAAATTAATCCGGATCCTACTGATTCCACAAATGACACCTTATTGGGAATCCGTTTGTGATGCGGTGTTTGAGGATTAGCTTTGTACACATTGGTGCGAACCATCGAATACTTCTGGCACTATAAATAATTTACTTTGGTTGCCTTCCTAGATCTTCTATATCTGCCTTAAACAACGTCGCAATATCAGCAATGTCATCTCTGAATGTAAATAGTTCGCTTAGTGAATTGAACAATCAAATTCTGACCAGCAGGATTATTAATTCAAAACTCGGTGGTTTTCCCGTGAGAAGTTGGGTCAGTAGTGTAACGCCGCAAGTTGGTGTTCTAGGTTGCTGACCTACCTGGAAGATGATTACCTATGTGGACCACGTTGCTGTATCGGAAAAGCATCATAATACCTTGAAAGAACTCATTTAAAATGATTTACATAATATGCTGATCAAATGGGCAGATCAGCCAACCATCATAAGACTGATCTTTTTCTCTTTTTTAGGAAATAGAATATTACTCATTTAGGTCTATCAAAAAAATACCACTAACTTTTTAAAACGAAGCGAAAACTTGGGACTAATCAAAGATAAAAGCTGTTGGAAATAAATGAGGTTTGCAACCCGGCATTACTCATTGACTCTACACTAAGGTAATCAGACCGATTCTAACATGCGGTGTTACAGTATGGTGGGCCGCTTTAGAAATAATAAACTTTGAAAAATTAAACAAGTTCCAACGGCCAGCCTGTAGATGAACGGGTGGAATACTTTGCACGAATCCCTCCGCTGCATCGACAATCTGTTCCATCTAACACTCCTCGATATTTTTTTTGGTAAACAAACAGCTGTAAACACAGAACTTTACATTTCTGGAAGTCGAATCGATTATTTTTGTATACTGATGGTGATGGATCGTGCTTTTGAAGGGACCAGAACATGCACAGGAGATATTTTTTCTTACTTACAAGACAAGACTTCTTATTAAGGGACGATGACTGCAGAAAAAAAATTCACATTTAGTACGATTTGCTCTTCTTGATGTGCGGAATACGTTAAGAATCTTAATGCTATCGAACATGCCTCTGTTATCCCGAAAGGAATAGCTACATATGTCAATGATCTAGACTCAAGATTTAATTCTGAAACGGAAACAGAAGAATTTACACTGGAGTTAATAATACTGCTGGTTTTCGATTCCTCAATTTTGTTTCAAATTGTCAGGTACCTTAGACAAGATTGAACACAAATAAAAAATCCACAAGATTAATGTGTCAATAAAGAACGTCAGAGTCACATGGACACGATTCTGGATATGTTCTGGAATACTAGCAACATTCGAGTTTTGGTTCCAATTTAACGAAATTGAAAGAAAGGTTCTTGAAACTAAACGAACACCAACGAAAAGAAAAAGTCAAGGCATAATAATGGCAATAAATGATCCTTTGGCTTTCTGGAAAATTTCATGGTGTTCGTCAAACTAGTGCTGCAATCAACCTGGAAACAAAGAATTAATTGAAATGATCATTTGCCTTATCAATTGTGCATCCATTGGAATATCTAGTGGAGAGTTCCAGGAAGTCAAACAAATTGTCTCAAAACCTCACGCTTCTGCCAATGGTGAGAATCAATTGCATATGTGTCTTTGATGGTTCTAACTTCTAAGTTCTTTAGAATATGCAACCGTGGGCAACTTTGGAATCAAAAATGGAAACCAAATTCATCTAGCCTTTGCCGTCTCCTTTATAACAAGGTATACACAGACCATTCTTGTAAGCCGTCTTGCTACTTGAATTGAGAATATTCATGAGATTTGATTAAGCTGCATGACAAAAACATCTACTCAAAAACAAAAAAAAACTACATACATATGTATATATACTCTGGATTCGCTCAACAACAAGAAGACATAAGCAATTTGTTACTTGTAGAATATCCGAGATACTCGCCATCGCAGTGCTATTAAAGAGGCGATATGGTTGCCAAGGGATTTAAATGGTGCTGATGGAGCCACATGCGTCCACTTTCCTCCGAAATTTGAACGAATTTCAAGATGGATCTTAGACTTCCTGCTAAAGTCTGAAGAATCATGTCCAAATAAACTTAAATTTTGGACTCCAACTATTGTGCTGCAGAATAATTTATAGCTTGACTCATATTATTGACCATCAGAGGTAGGCCTCTATTCAATTATTCTAATTTTTTGTTTTATTTAAGATTCGAGTTGTCGCATGTTCTTCTCGATTTGCCAATACCGCTCGTTTAATGGAAGAGTCACACAATCAAAATGTTGAACTAACAACTTCCGAAAAACCATTGCCAAAAAAATCATCTGTCATCAGGTCCCAAAAAGAAGTCTTTGCGAGTGAAATTGGCACCCTATGTGTTACAAAAATCGTGAAGACATCTACGAGTACTCATACCCCGACCAAGAAGGATTATTAAGAGTAAAAATGCAAACTTGCTTCCGCCTACACTGTTTTCGCCTTTCTTCACATAGTCCAATCATAATTAATCAAATGCATTCAGTATCACGAATTTCATAGGAAGTTTCATTACCAGAATTATCTTTTGACAATAAATGAGATGCGACTAAGTTTTGGTTTCTACATGATCGAGCTGTACTGATATCATTTAGGAACAAGAGTGCTCTATGCAGCATTTACAAAGACATACGAGCCCAAACTCAAAATAGTTGGTCTACCGAGGATAGAATGCAAATATTTGTGTTCATTCTTAACCTATTTCGAAACAAAAACTATTTTTTGATATACATATAAAGTCCTATTCATTTTAAATAGGAAAAGTGGACAAAAAAAGAAAGTGGCTTAATAAAATATTGATATGGAGTCTCTTTACAAAACTAAATAACGATTTATACACATTTCTTAGATGCAAAATAGTTGGCCTATGATTCTTTATGTTGATTTTACCACATTGTTAAGCGACCTTTGGCCATAATCACTGCTTCTATAATGCACCTTGGCATAGTGTCAACTAATTGTTGATACTCTTCGGCACCAAAAGATTCCCAATTATTTGTAATTGTGGATCTTAAATCTTGAAGAGTCCGACGCGGTTCCTTTTGCAATTTTTGCTTCATCGTGTGCCAAACATTTTCGATTGGTGAAAGATTAGGGCTGCTGGAAGTTCATTCCAATAAAGAATTGCTTCAGCAATTAACTGTTGGAAAATATACTCCGCATTGCTATATTAAAGACGTAGTATTGACGGAGGCAGCTCCTGTTCCAAAATGTTGCGGTACTTGACAGCATTAGCTATCCCAATTACAAAATGCAAATTACTCATACCACATCCCGACATGCACCTCCATACCATTAGAGATACTGGGAGCTTTACGGTTTGTTTAAGGCAGTCCTTGTGAGTTGTGAAAGGCTTCTTTAGCATTTTTTATCACTGGTCCTCGTTCATCACCAACACAAACTTCCAATCTGTACTGATCACTCCAATTAACGGACCGCCATTGACTAAAAGTCCAAATTTTTAAGTTGTTTGGCCCACTCAATGCGCCTTTTCTTTTGCTTAGGTGTCAGTAGTGATATTTCTTTTGCCTGCTTTTTTAATGATTTAAGTTGTCGTAATTTATGCAAAACTTAAATATTTTAAAATAAACCTTATAAAATTTGTATCCCATTTTTTTCATCATCTGCTTACAACTGTCCACCGAAACACTTTTTTGAATTTGTTCTCTCCACTGTACCGTTATTGAAGCAGATAAATATCGTCGATTTTCTTTAAAAATTTGGCAATCGCGAGGTTTTGCTGTTAGTGGATGTCCCGTTCTGTTGCATATATCCACATTTCCAGAATTTCTAAACTTTGTTATTATGTTCTGCACTGACGAGTGCGGTAAATTAAAATTTTCAGCGATTTCGTAGCTAGACAATCCTGTTTCAAACGCTTTAATCATTGATTCCCTTAGGTCTCCTGATAATGCAACGCCACGCGCCAGGATTGACATGAAACTCTCGCTAGCTTGTATAAAATCATACAATAATCATTAATAAAACCAGTGCTTCTCATTTTTTTAATAACGGTTAACTGAAACTATATTTAAATAGTCTTAGATCAACTATTTTGCACCCAAAAAAAGAGTAGACCAACTTTTATGATCTTATCTTTGTCTGAGATGAAAGGAATATTGTTGCTATTTGCTCTCTCAAATTTTGTTTTGTTAGGTCTAATTTACTCTCAGTGAAACTACTTTATTAAATTGACAACATTTTTTAAATGAACAAAAGCTGACTGCCACTAAATTTAGGATATATGAAGAATTAATGTGTTAATAAATGAATAGACCAACTATTTTGAGTTTGGGTCGTACCAGTGTGCCATTGTTGGGTTAATTGCCACTGGAACGTATTTTTCCATATGCCCGTCCATTTAGCTGCAATTGGGGTAGACTTTTGTGGACTATTTCTAGATATTATTTGGAGAAGGCATTTAGAAGTTTCAGAGTATGTATGCGTCTACAGAAGTACAGACGCCTTTCTGCTATGCCTGAGGAACTTTGTTATACGAAGAGTCGTTGTTCTGCCGTCAAAATCAGTACCAACTCAATTGGTGCCCAAAAGGAACTATTAAAAGCGAATCTGCTTTTTGACCTGGAACTTATGCGTTAGAAAGTTTTGAAAGTTATCACCAAGTGGACGTTCAAATGCCCGCCCATCTACCCATCTCAAAGAAAAGCCCTTTCTGTAACTATATGTACCTCACCTTTGTTGGAAACTACAGGTCTCGAAACACATGGCTTACCACTCCATTCTAGTATCAAAAAGTTCTATGTGATGCAGTTGGGCAGTCAATTACTTAAAAAGCAAAGCGGCAAAATCTGCGAGAGAAAAGTTAATGTCTTCTAAAAAAATTCTGATTTTAAAAATTTCAAAAAGTATAGATACAATAGTTTTTTCTGAAGAGGAATTCGTAGATACTTTTTGAAAACCACCCTACGTAGCTATTAGCATTTTCATAAATATGTGGCGTACTAACGCTGAAGGTGGGCGCCATGACCCGGATGCTGAAATTTTTTTTTTTTATTGATTATAAAATAGCTAACAGTTTTTAATAAACTTACGTCTATTACAAACCTTTAACAAACTATATTTTAATATATATAATTCTTCTGTGAGTGTGTATGTCACTGAACTTCTCTTAAACGACTGGACCGATTTTGATGAAATTTTTTGTGTGTGTTCAAGGGGATCTGAGAATGGTTTAGATTCACAATTAAAAAAAAAAATATTCGTAGTTAGCAACGCGAGCACGGGCGGCTAGTATATAAAATAATAATATACACACATCTAAATAATTTTCAAAGAATTCTGGAAAACCTTTCTGGTTCGCAGCATTTTTTATAATCTGAGGATTTTAGTCTTGGAGTAGATTCTTCAATGTTGAATGAACCTGATCTCAATTCTGCATATAATTAACTTACACATGTTATAAATAAATAAAATCTCGTTTAATTAAAATTCAGTTTGGTTCAATTAACTGGCTTATAAATTTTCATCTCAAAATTTACCGACTATTCCCGAAGCCACATTCACGGACAATTCTTAAAATGACAGATTTAGGGTTATCATTAGAAACATGCAAAACATCAAACGTTGAGAAAATTACCTAACACTATAATCGGAGTGGTTCTTGTACAACTTATATTGTAAAATTCTTGTAAATTTTCTTTGAATGCATTCAATTTTGTTTGAATGGGTTTCGTAAATTGGATTCCAAACTGTCGATGCATATTCAAGAATACTACGAACTATACTCTGTCCAACAAAAATTGTCAGTACAGGCCTTATGGGAGAGCTTTTTCTAAAGCAGTGGCGCCTGATGCACCCTCACTACAATGCGTTAGGAAAAATACCACTAAAAAAAGAGCAAGCCACTGACTTTTCTTAAGGAATTGTTGTTGTAATTCTTTGCAAAAAGTTGTACACCCCAACACGGCCGTCGTATCCCACTGCTGATGAGATACTGTCAAGATCAAGACAAGAGTGTCAAGTGTCACTCAATACGATCGTGCGCTCTTTATCTACATCAAAACAGAGTTACCATTATCATTCTCAATGGCAAGCAAAGAGCTTTTTCAGTGGTTTTGATTAAGGAGCTTTTGGGATTTGAAGCTTTTGAGAACACATTTTAAGAAGATGAGTATTTTGAGTATTGTCGTATTGCTTTTCAACTTAAAAAGAAAACGCGTATATTATCTTACCGCTTGGCGTTGTGGGAAAAGGTAAATTGAATATTGTTTTCAGTCGTTTTGAATCGGCAGACGGTAGCCCTACGCGTTTTTTACTTTCATTTGCGGCGATTTATAATTTAAACTACGGAATCCCTGTGAGAGCTTTAAAAGGCGACACACTTATGCATGGCAATGCAACCAGAATGAGAGACAAACGTTCTATCTTCCCTGTACTAACAATTTTTGTTGGACAGAGTATAGAGAGTTAAAAAGTATAATAAATGTCTCAGCTTTACGAAAAAAATTTCCAGTTCTAAAAATAGCATTTTTCTTGCTGCTCTTTTTGTAATAAACGAGTAGTTATAGTGAACATCGAACAAAAGCTCGGAGTCAAATACAATCCCTTATGCACGTAATTTCTCGATAAATTTTTAGATCATCTGCATATATGTACATAGTAATGAAGAAGATTGAAAATTATTTGTTATGTATATCATTTATATATACTAGCCGCCCGTGCTCGCGTTGCTAACTACGAATATTTTTTTTTTTAATTGTGAATCTAAACCATTCTCAGATCCCCTTGAACACACACAAAAAATTTCATCAAAATCGGTCCAGTCGTTTAAGAGAAGTTCAGTGACATACACACTCACAGAAGAATTATATATTTATATATATATATATATATTAAGAATAAAATGGGGCCTAATATTGAACCTTGCGGTACTCCAGATGGAGGAAAAAAAGCACTCGACTCAAATTTATTAACAACTACTTTATGTGATCTATTTGTCAGATAGGATCTTACCCACATTATAATGTCAAAATGGAAACCCATTTCTTGCATTTTTCTATAAATAATCTCATGATTGACTTTATCAAACGCTTTTGAGAAGTCTGTGTAAATCACGTCGACTTGTAGTGTACGATTAAAAGCATTGGCAACATCATGTGTAATGGAGGCTAGGTTAGACACCGTTGACCTTCCGCTTACAAACCCGTGCTGCTTTGGGTTGATCAAAGGCCTTATTTTAATAATTAAATTGTTGTAAATACATTTTTCAAATATTAATGATAAAGAATTTAATATACAGATCGGACGATAGTTAGATATTTCTGATATTCTGCCGTTTTTATGTATTGGTGTTACAAATGCTTCCTTTAACTTTTCTGGGAAATTTTTTTCTTGAAGTGATTTATTAATCAATGTACAAATTGGTATATTTAAAGCTTCAAAACAATTCTTAAAGAAAACATTTGGAATGTCGTCAGGACCGGCATTTTTATTGCAATCTAATCTTTGAATTACATAACTTACAGCGCTAGTACTTATATTTGAACTACCAACGGTTAAACTATCTACATCATTGGAACCATTTAACGATGAAATATTACTATTTGTATTAGAGTAATTCTGTTTAAAGAACGTAGAAAACGCTTCACATATCGTCAATGAATCAGAATGGGTCACATTATTATACGTCATTATTGAAGGTATTGAGTTAGTGGCTCTAAGTTTTTTTGTATACGACCAAAAGTACTTTGCATTATTTTTAAGGTTATTTTCTATGTTATCTACATATTTCTTATAACATTGGTCTAGCTCCTTTTTACACTGACTTCGTAAATATTTAAACATTATCTTATCATCTTGCCTATTAAATTTGCCCAGTCTTTTGTGAAACCGGTTTTTTGTTTTTAAAAGATTAATAAGAGTTTGCGAGTACCAACATGGAAATTTAGTATTTGGTTGTTTTTTTACTGGAACAAAAGACAAAATTACATCATTTAAGACTTCGTAAAAACGTTCAACTGATGAATTTATATTCATATTATTCAGAAAGGTCCAATCGGTTCTGCTTAACCGAGAGTTTATCTCTTCATAATTAGCTTTAACAAAATTTCTTTTAATGACATTCAATTCGGGTAGATAACTTGGTAGAGACATGTTAAATTTGATTAATAGTGGTGGGTGGTAACGATCAACTTTAGATAATGGGTAAGTGCAAACTTCGACTGAAATTGTCTCATGGGAAAATGTAGAAAACACTAGATCTAGTAACCTGGCATCAGTATTTTTAACTGAGTTGTATTGTAAAAGATTACACATAGATGTTGCTAAGATCAAAGACTCTGCTTTGAGTCCAGTGTATTGTGAAGATATCATTGCTTTAAAGTAGTTGTCATACTCCCATGAAATTTCAGGTAAATTGAAGTCACCTAAAAAGATAAGAGACGAGTTTGAATCAAACATATGCGATTTCTCAGAGAGACTATCACACTTGTTCTTATATACCTCATTTGTCGATCTGGGTCTTATGTAACAGCAGCATATACATATATGTTTTCATATTATTTTTCCCGTTAAGGCTTACCCAAAGATCTTCATTCATTGTTTCTAATTGTAGTAACCGAGTAGCTTGAATATTTTTTTAATTGCTATCAAAGCATCCACCCCCCGATTCGAGATTATTAAATATTTCTAAATCGCGATCCTTATGAAAAATATTATATATATTTAAGTCGAAAATTTCACTGCTATTTATATCATTTGATAAATTCGTTTCCGTGAGACATATTAAATCGAAATTTGAGTTTTGTATTGTTAATTTGACCTCATGTGTTTTTGTTTTCATACGGTTGATATTTTGATAGTAAATACTAATTTTCATGATTAAAATGTGCGAAATTAAGAATTGTTATAGTGTTAAGTGATCTTACTATTTTACTTAGCTCAGATCAAAAAAGTTGGTAATTTTATAAATGCGAGTGGCGTCATCTTTCCTCATAAATATTTTTCTATGTTTGGTGTCCATAAATATTTGAAGTTAGGTACATATGTGTTTCTTTATGTGCTTTGGCTTGGCTGTACAATATAGTGTCTGAAAAACAAAGAACTTCGTTAATTATAATTAAACTATCTAAATTATCAACATAAAAACCCAATTGCGATATATGTATATTTTGATATAAGGGTTTGATCTAGCTGCAGCAAGGAAAATATCTCTAGAGTTTTGGCTTTTTAGTTTCACAATTACTGGAGTGTTGCGATTCAAAGAGAGAGAGGTTGGTGCCTTGAGGCTTTTTCATAGGTTGACGGAAAATCTCGATGACGTCATGGTCTTCGATGGGGACGTCCTTTAGATTCAATTTAATTTTGTTAAATATTGTTCTTAAATTCTCTGATTCCTTTGCTGGGATATTTTTAATTATGATTTGATTTGCAGTTTGTAATCTTTCCAGTCTACTTATGCGCCGCTCTTGTATAATTAATTTTTCTTTAAGGTCACGATTTTCATCTTCTAGTGACTCTATTTTGCGCCTGTTTTCGGAAACTTCAGTCGCAATTTTATTGAGTTGCGTTAATTTTGATGAAATATTTGATATGGAGTTATTGAAAGACATTTGTGTTGATTTTATTCTGCTAATTTCCTCCTCGATATTTTTTAGAGAACTAGAGAAATCTTCACATTCGGTGTCTGACTTATTCCCAGTGCATATGGTCGACGAATTCAGGTAAGGGTCGTTTAGGCATTGAATGCATCTCCACCTTACTGCTCCTGAATTTATGTCAACGATAATAGCCTTATTTATCTTTCCACACTGAAAATGGTACTCATTGTTACAATCAGCACAGCTTACGCCATGTTTCGTTCTTGAGATTGCAACACCACACGCTGGACATTTGGAGACTATTATAGTTTTTTTTTATGTTGTTTAGTAGAATTATTTGTAGGTTACACAAAAAATGTTCATATAAATTGAAAGAAAAACAATTTATTTTTATTCCTTGATGGGGAATTATTGAAATTTATTTTAAAGGTCTGAGAAACCGTGGAAATGCCTAGATCAAAACACAGAATCTTTTGGAATTAAATTAATATAATGTAAATAAATTTTAAAATGTGAAAATATATGTATAGGAAATGAAATTTAAAACAAAGAATAAAAAATAAAAGCAAAGCAAAAGTACCTATATACAAATAAAATAAGACGTAAAACTAGACCGATCTGCGAAATAAAACAGATAATCAAGACTACTATAAAGGGGGTCGATGGTTTCACAAATTTAGGAAAGAAAAAAAAAACGAATTTAAAAAGCCAACCGAATATATTAGTTAATAAACCAATTCCACACTCTTTTTATCTTTTCAAAACTCCTTTTTTCCCTCCTTTGCTTCCTCAATGGTTTTCGCCCCATTCCACAGTGGGACGAGTGTATAGGAAAAACGGCGAAATTAATATCTCTTGCTTTAATGACTGAAACCTCATTATTGAAGTAAAACTTCTTTTTCGACGTTGGGGGTAAAAAATTTTTTATGCAGCTGTCAGTGGCATGTCAAAACGACACGTTATCAGTCAAAGACAGCGACATGTTTTTAGAATATAAAATGTTTGTACCTTTATAGGTTATAATATTACGTATGTAGGTGACAGTGGCGTGGCGTGGAAAATTTCAAATGGTAAGTCGAAGCTTAGACTAATTACCTGCAAACGATAATTAATTCTAATATCGATATGTATCCTGAATTAAAAAAGGTATTGTAGTTCTGATTTCCAAAACAAACAAGCGAAACAATTCATGCCAATTTTGTATACTTCACATAATTAATTTATAAATTATAAATAATCTTAAAGCATAATAAAAATGGCTTCGAAAGAAACCGTTTCTGGCAAATGCAAATGCAGTACATTAAGGAAAATTTAAGGTAATGTTATGAAAAAAAAAACAAAAAATAAGGAACTTCAAAACAAAAGTATATTAAAGTATGAGATAAATAATATGGTATAAAAAATATCAATTAAAAATAAATATAGTCATGTACAAAAGTTTACAAATAGATAGATGATTTATGTATGTTACCAATCTCTGTAAATTGTGCAATATAGGTTTAAGTATAAAAAACTTAATATTTTTAGCTACAAAAAGTATAATAATGTATGTTATTAAAAAAAATAGGAAAAGTTCGCGTTTCTAAACAAATAAGAAATTATGAAAAGTGTTACTAAAAAAACTTCTCTTATTTACATATATTCTAAACTATTCTACGATCTTTTTTTATAAAATCTGCTAAAACTCTTTCATAGAAGTCCTAATTTTTAAAAAAAGCTGCTTTTCTGTGGATATACTTAAGTCCTAATCTGAAAGTCAGTCAGTCTTCTCATTGAGAATTCATTAAATATGTATGAATGAATGAATGGCCTACTCAATTAATCCAAGAAAGTGCAGCGGTAGAAAAAACTCACACAATTCAGCAAATAAGTCGGTGAAAAGCGAGTTATTTTATGCATAAGCAGAGGAGAGTACTTATAAAACAAAATTTAACAAATAAAAATAACCTTCTCCTTCAGCTTCAGTCTTCAGTTCTTCACTAGTTAAATTTCTTGCGCACCATTTGTTTGCTCTTTTTGCGCAACCCACCACTGACCAAGTGACTTGGTTTTGAAATTGGGTAGACTCACCTAACAACACAACATTCACCAAATAAGTCGAAGAAAAGCGTGTTATTTCTTTGCATAAGACAGCGGGCGTTAGACAGACTCCAGCCAAACTCTGAAAAACCATAGATAAAACAGAGAAAGAAAACTAACATTGTTCTATCCAGCGAGAGATCTTATATACTACGTTTATATGGAGAATTGAATCGGAATTGAATCAGGATTTAGCTCCATGTATACCTGGATCGGATTGAAATAGGATTTCTCGATCCGATCCCACTAAACGAGCTGAATCGAATCGAAAATATGCATGTATACCAGAATCGAGGAATCGAAGAATCGAGTGCATGTACAAAACCATATTGTCATTTCGATCCCATTTCAATTCGATCTCTCGATCCAGTGCCACCATATACCTGGATCGAAATCTCAATTCGGATTCGATTCGATTCCTCAATCTTCTCTTGTAACCGGGGTAATAATCCGAGATATTTCGGGTTGCTTTGGCTTGTGGTGGGAAGAGATTGTGGAAGAAATTACTCATGATAATAACCTGTGTGGTGCTGGTGTGGTGTTTATTTGATTGAAAAATGAGAATAAAGTTCAATTGAGTTGGTGGAGTGTGCAGCTTGTGGAGGCTAATGAATACATGTGTACGTATTTAGTATATAAAGTTGTTGTTTAGTAGAAAATTTAAAAGGTAAACCGATAAGAATCGGGTTATATGGACGCCACGCCACTGGTAGGTGAGTAATTTTCTCAAAGCCGATTTTGTATTCAAATATCGAAAAACAAATAATGCAACCATAATACTCGTGCTTCATGGAATGCCTATCAGTCTACAATTGAGCTCTACTTCGGACGTACTGACAAATTCGGGGATTCTTTTTTTAACCGCACTACACGAATGTAGAATACCTTACATGGTAGGGGTAGTGATAATTCCTTTAGTGCGCGCAAATTATATAATAAAAGTTGCATTTCAAAGTGAATCTCGAAATTTACTTTCAAAAAAAATTAACTTTGGGATGCCCGTCACCCAGCTAAGCACACACATGTCAACAGCACACGGTTGATATTGACCGGTCCCCCTTCCAAGTACTAACCATGCACAATGATGCTTGATTTCGCTGATCGATGGGAAGCGATGCTTTCATCAAAGCCTAGACCGCTGACAAACCAAGACCAATGAAATTATTTTTTAAATCTTTGTATTTAAAAGAATATTGACTGCAAAAATACAAATCCATAACGTTTATTGGAATTATGTACATACCTTTTTCTCAAAAGACCTAGAATGCAGCGGGCAGAATGTCATAAATCTGCACCCAACACACAAGCTGGGGAATACATGTTAGAATTCCACCCTACCTCGCCTCCTTTAGGAATAAATTTGGCAATAATTCTTAAAATAATGTTTTAATAATAAAATTGCATAGGTAATTGTCTGCCCTTCACCAGGTTTTAATAATAATAATAATAATAATATAATAATAATAGTGTGCAAAGAATAGCCCCATATATAAATAAAGGGAGTACAGACAAACTTTTCCTTTTACTTTTTTGTAAGTATGTTCCTTAATTCCTTAAGTTCAAAACGAACTTCTATTGTAAACTTTTTAACATCAAAATTAAATACATGAATATCCAAACGATACTCTCCAGAAGGCCAAATTGATGGAAATAGACTTGCATCCATTGGAATGTCCTTGAATATAATATCCCCCTGTAATTATTAAAACAAATTATAAAAAATTCTTTAAATTTATAAAAACAAAATTATTTTTACGAACTTCATATGGACAGGTGTGATTTACATTTGAATAAGGTTCATGCATTCGGTATAAGCGTCTTAAATAAATGTTGCCTTTGTTTATGTTTTTACGGAAGGCACAGAAGTCTTTTTTGATGTTTAACAGAAATGGTCTAAATTTGACGTCAGTTTTTTTAAACAATTGAGCATTAGCCTTTACAAGTTCGAGAATATCTATTAAAATAGAGAATATACATTCAAGCTTATTGCGTAGGAAAATGTCTTACAAAAATATTGTTTAGCGGTTTGATTAGATACAAGTGAATCTGTGCCACTGAGTACGTTCGGTTGATTGAAAGTGATCGACAGTTGATGCATTTAATTTCTGTTGGATCAGTAATAATACAACGCGTCCTTACAATTTTAACTGAATTGTTTATCTTGAGAAAATTTACAAAAAACAAAAACAAATTTTAATAATGTTTTTGTATACGAACTTAATCCCGACTTACGTCTCCATTTGCAAAAATTAACGCAATTGCTATTAAGTTGATCTTTATTATGATCTTCATTACGGCACCAGTTTTTGTATAATAACTCACTTTTAAACGGACTTTGTGATTTTGACTAAGAATGGGTTTGATTTAAAACAACTAAATCACCTCGATTTGATTGAAATATAATTATTATTGATTTAACTGATATAATTTTTGTAATAATCGTTGATCTTAGTTAATCAGGTCTTTGCATAAAAAAGACATTAGTGAACGAATTTATTTTTTTATTTTGTTGTTGTTTTATTTGTGTAGTTAAATTTTTCTTTTAGACTTCGAAGCCAGTTGCAGGTCGACTTACCATCTATGTAGGTGAATAATTTGCTCAAAGCTGATTTTGTATTTAAATAACATTTCATATTAAAAATTATCTTTAGCAGGAAGCAGTCAACTTGCCGATTTTATTCAGCATTTACACCAACGATCTGATAGGTGGGCTATATCAGGCAATTGCGTATGCCGACGAACTCACAGACGAGGTCATTAGAATCCTTTTGCAGAGTGACTTCGACAAGATTCGGCGATATTACGGGTGCCGTGAAATAAGGCCAAGTGAAATAAGGCCAAGTGAAATAAGGCCAACTTTCAAAAATTGGCCTTATTGGTCTTATTTCACTTTCAAAATCTACTTTTGTCTATTTCGGACTTGGTTTCCAAATTTATGATAGCAACACTGCTTCATAGAATTTATCGTCAAATCTGCACAAGAATAAAGGCCGACGATAGCCAATGGTGAATCTGTAAGGTCAGTCAAAAGTATCTTAACTTCGTTCAAAATAAATTGTGTCATAGTGTTCCTTATACACAACATCATTCTTCGAAAAGCATAGGTTGTTTCTTGCTGTTGCTGTTCTCTAAACGTTTCTACCCTTTTAGCGTCAGATTCAGTTCCAATTATTTTTTCAAAGTTTTTGAAGTAAAACTTCTTTTCCGGCGTTGGGGGTAAAAAATTTTCTATGCAGCTGTCAGTGACATGTCAAAACGACACGTTATCAGTCAAAGACAGCGACATGTTTTAAGAATACAAAATGTTTGTACGTTTATAGGTTAGAATCTTTAAGAGGCTTTGCTTGAGGGTAACGAAGTTCTATTTCTACCGGGCGTCCCCCCCGACGAGTTTCACCTTGCCGTGGTGGGGAGGCTTACGTCTATGCTCTCGCTGCTTGTTCAGCTAAGAGATTTAGACAAACTAAGAAAACTCAAGGGAGATATAGGGTAAAATCTCCGGCTACTTACGTGGCTGGAGATTTTTAAGGTATTCTCCAGGTTTTGAAGGTCTACTAGGGAGGACTAGGGTGAAATTGTGAAGTCTTTGGTTGCTCGTGTTCGGGCTCTTGAGGGATTGACTGTTGGAAGTGTATTGCTACTGAACTACACATCGGACCATGGCAGCAAGCGTAAGTCCAAGATTATGGTCGTGGTGGCATACCTGCCCGAGTGTAGACGGCGTAATTCCAACGATCATAATGGGTGGCGGGGAAGCGTAAGGCCATGGTTGTTGGATGGTGGTGCAAGTGGTTAATGCATGGATGATGGTCTTGACTTTTAGGGCTCGTTCACTTGTGGCTGGAGACTTTTTGATTGATCTTGGTTGGTAGGGGGAGTGGGATTGGTGAAGCTGGAGATTTCTAAGGTCCTACTCGAGGGACCAGTGAAATTAGAAACGTCCCCGGCTGCTTTTGTGGCTGGGGATTTCGAAAGTTTCACTGGAAGGGTTGATCTTGGTTGGTAGGGGTAAGATGAATAAAGTCTCCGGCTGCTTATGTGGCTGGAGATTTTGAAAGTCTTACGTAGGGAGCAGTGAAATTAGTAACGTCCCTGGCTGTTTTTGTGGCTGGGGATTTCGAAAGTTTCACTGGAAGGTGATTAAGGTTGATCTTGGTTGGAAGGGGTAAGATTAGTAGAGTCCCCGGCTGCTTATGTGGTTAGTGATTTGAAAGTCTTACGAAGGGAGCAGTGAAATAAGTAACATCCCCGGTTGCTTTTGTGGCTGGGGATTTCGAAAGTTTCACTGGAAGGGTTTTTAAGGTTGATCTTGGTTGGTATTAGTAAAGTCTCCGACTGCTTATGTAGTTGGAGATTTTGAAAGTCTTACGAAGGTTCAATAAGGGTTTCTTATTTGTTCCTATTTATAGTAGCAAATAATAGGAGGATCGTCGTCCTCGTTCTTAAGAACAATTGTATAATTGAATAATTGTTGCTTACTATCCAAATGTTAAGTACTATAAAAGACTAAGTCTTACTTGTACATCCTTATTAAATAAAATTGAATTGAATTGAAATTGAATTGAATTGAACAAAGACTAGGAGCGTCTTTCCTAGCTTGCCGTAAGGTGAGCAAAGACAGGAGCGTCTATCCTTGTTTGCCGTAAGGTAAACTAAAGACAGGAGCGTCTTTCCTTCACTACCGTAAGGTAAACTAAGGTCTAGGATGCACATTGAGTTGTTGGTTTCTACCCCGGCTGACTTTTTGTTGTATATCCTAAGGGTTGACAGGCCCAGGGTTTTGCAGGAGCCCATCTGGAACTGACGGGTTCAGATATGGTAATTCTGAAGCTGAGTAAGAACTTGGACTATGTCCTTGTTCCGTTCGCCTAGGAAGCTCCATGAAATGACGAAGTGGCGAAGCTCCACCGGAAGCTATATTCTGGTACCATGGGAGATAGTGCCCATTTGAGTCGGAGGTTGAGTTTTACCCTCGGCTCGAACCATATCTATGAGGTAGGCCCCCTAGTGGGAGCATCATGGTGGCTTGGTTTACTCCAAATACGGAAACAGATGGTTTTCAAGATTCTTTTCTTGAATTCAAGAGATGTTAGATAAATTTCGCCTCCAAAGTAAGAGGTGTCCATATGCTGCAACATATCACAACTTTGCGACCGAGATAGCTTGCTATGTCGGGGATAATGGTCAGGACTAAATCTGACTCTGATGGTGGTAGGCCACCCGTGGGGTAGACCTGCCGTAATAGGCAGGTATCCACGTAAAACCCAAAGACGATCTTCTACCGGGCGTACGTCAGTACACACAAGCTTTTTTTTTGTATGTTATCACATATTACATTAAATGCCTATGTTATAAACTAAAAAGTACATGCATAAACCAGCAATAAATGCCCCGCCCAGCTTCAATCGGAATAAAAGACTTGATCAGCGAACTTTTTTTTGGAACTCAATTTTTATTTTTTTGCTTTTAAATATTTCTTAGGCTTTATTTTTATTTTTATTTTTATTAACAAATTTTATGGCTCAATAAACTTTATACCTTATATAAAGAATAAGTATAGTAAATAATAATGATCAATTAATCGCTATCGCTCTCTGATGTCCCATCAATACTAGATTAACTGGTAATGTTATAACTTCCAAATTACTGTTGTGTAGATATTGATCAATATCTGGGTTGAACTTAGGCATACATGAGCTCTTGGAACGTATATTTGAAATAAATGGATTTGAAGTAATTAATAAATGATTAATTAAATCAGTCGTGACCGTTTGCAATCGTCCTTAATATTATTCTGAAGTTGCATATAAGTTCCTTGTCTATCCCTGTTTTCTCCGAACTCAATTCAGGATTTGAGAAAAAGCGTCGAGCCGTATTTCCCTCATTTTCAACCTAAAATTTGTTTGAATAATTTTTTTTCTTTCTCTAAAAATGCTAATATATTTTCTTGGCCGCGTATTTGCCAAGTTTTAAAAGGCAATCTGTAGAAGATGTGTAGCAAGCACTCGAGACATCTTATACAAGAATGCAGGAATGTTAGGCCAAATCTATATACTCGTAACTATCCGTTTTTGGTGATCGATCTTCTACAGATGATAAGTTCATTTGCTAAGGTTTGGCTCCACAGATTTAACAATTTTAAGCTGCATTTGTCCCGCTCAATGTATTTATTGCACTACCATCTAGGATCGTCATCAACATTGTGTATTTAATATTAATGTTTGATTTCGAAATGTTCCTCCATATGGCTTTGCTCGGACGCAATCAAGACACTATTTTCCTCCTTTCAAAAGAACTGGCAAGCTGTAAGAACTCAAGGACTTTCTGGACCAATGTTCGTGAGGTGGGTGGTCGTGGTAGAAGCCTGGTGTCTACGCTAGAAGTTGAGACACTAGCAGCTCATTTTAAAACTCTTTTGTCGGCTGATGAGAATCACCAGGTTTTCTATTACGCGCAACCCAATGTCATCTATCTATCTGGGAACTGGATAACCCGAATTACCCTACCTGAGCCTGAAACAACTCTGAGTAAAATGAAAAATAATACGGCACCCGGCATAGATGGCATTCCGATGGAGTTCTACTAGAATAGTACGGAACCGTTTAAAAATCATCTTCTGGTATATTTCAACAAACTTTATGAAGACTCATTAGTTTCAAGTAACTTCAACAAAGTGGTTATATTCGCAATCTTTAAAAAAGGAGATTCTAACCTGCTGGAGAACTACAGACGAATTTCAATTCTCAACTCGCTAAGACAGATCCTAACTTCAATTCTTTATGACAGGTTGACGGAATGGATTGAGAACTACAACCGACTCAGCATGTTCCAAGCAGGGTTTCGATCGGGATTCTCAACGCAAGACCATATATTCGCTCTGACGAGTATTGCCAGGAGATCAATCGAGCAGAAAAAGAAATTATATGCTTGTTTTGTGGATTTCAAAGCAGCCTTTGACAATGTAAATAGAAATTGTGTATAAATTGTCTTCATTAGGAGTTTCTCGAAAATTCTTAATATTTTATTTCAATTTTCTTGCCTCGTCTACTGCATCAGTGTGGGACGGAGCTAAATTCTCCGAATGGTTTGAAACCACAACAAGCTTCCCCCAAGGATGTATATTAAGTCCGATATTATTCGCCCCGTTTATTGATGACGTGTGTGATGTACTTCCGGGAGGAACACCTTTTGTGAAGCCTGGAGTCTATGTGTCAATACTAACAAGACAAAAATAATGATTTTTGAACCGCGTCAGTGAAGAAGGCTCCCAGAGGAAAACTGGTCCCTAAACAACTCGCCTAACCAGGTCGTTCATTATTTCAAATATCTTGGAGTTTTTTTGTCGTACAATCTGAATTTTTCGAAACACGTGAAAGAGAAAAGCAACGAAGCCAAAGTAGCTTTAAACGTGATGTGGCCTAAGTTCTACTCTAACCAAAAAATCGGTCATACATCCAAATATCGTGTTTTTTAAGCAACAGTGAACTGCTGCATGTGCTGGTACCCAAATTTTTGGATATTTACAACTGGAGGAGTTTGAAGCCGTGCAAAGATATTTCTTCAAACGCTTGTTCAGATTGCTTTCTTCAACGCCCAATTATGCTATATATGTGGAGTCGCCTCTTTATATTATAAACCTGAAAACCAATTCAGACTACATATTGAAAGTTATGAAAAGGTATTAAAGAAGCCTTCACAAATCCATTATGGCAAGGCTCATGCAAACAAATGCCTCCCCGTTTAAGGAATGGAACCAGCTAGCTTCTTCAAATGGCAGTAATTTATCCCTTAGGGAGTCCAATTTGAATGAATGGCACAATATGTTCAATGATGTTATCGCCAAAATTGATGCAAATATTTTCAGACAACATATTTCAAGAGCCTCAACAACAGTATCAAGAAATGTATACAGGTACCTCAACCACCAAATAACATCGCAGGCTAACTATTTCAGCAACGAGTTGTCTTCTGAAGCTATTAGTTACATATTTAGAGCCCGAGTCGAAATCTTGAATCTTAACTCTATGCCGCATCGAACTGATCTCACACAAATCTGTAGCCTATGTAATAGAGGAGAACCAGAAGACATCACCCTCTTCTTTGCAACGTGTCGTTTACTTCAAGAGATTCGACGACTACATTTTGAATTGAGTTATCTTCCCCCATCTCGACTCTATGAAATCCTTAATGGAGATCTTGGATGGTCAACCGTTTATAGATAATTATCGCAATAGGTTTCTATAGCTCTACAACCAGTTATTGCAATTTGAAGTTTCAAACAATGTTTCTAAATACTTACTAATTTTTTATGTTTAAAATCATTATAAAATTGATAAATTAATATTTTTTGTTTCAAATCATTTCAAAATTAGATATAACTTGTTGTTCCAAATCATTGATACATCTATTTTTGTGTTTTTGAATTATCTCAAAATTGTTGAAAACGCTATTGATGCTTTAATAAATTATTAAATTAAACTTTCTATAATTATAATTAACTTATGTTATGTTTATTATTTGAATTTAACTTCTTTCTGTATAAACTGTATTTTGTTATGAAATGTCATTCAGGCAGACGGCAGAATAGCCATGTCCTTATTCTTAAAGAAAAAATATTGTAAATAATTTATATTTTTTAAATAAAGAAATTATCTATCTATCTATCTACATATCTATCTATTTTCTTTCTGGAAAATTAATTTCATAGCCCTACAGAATAAAATGCACGATTGGGTCGCACGAACTTGCTCCTATGTAATAGACTAGGAATTTTAAAACGAATTTTTTTAGAGGAAACTGTTCATAAGGATAAAATTAATTTTTTAAATTCTTTAAGAGACAAAAACAGAATGCTATGTAAACATGAATTTATGCAAGAACAAAAATTATAAGTTCTTGTAGTGGTTTCTTAAAAAAGAAGCTTTTATATAAAAAATTTTGGTATGCTTACTTTAAGTTTTTATTATTGTACGAATGAAAATTAAATTTCCAAAAAAAATTATTGCACCGTTTTTGAAATATCGAATTTTCCAAAAAAAAAATAATTTTTTTTTTCAAAAATTCAAAAAATCTTTTTTTTTTTAAGTTTTGAAAAACAATGGACTTGAGACTTTTTAGAAGCATCTCTACAAAAAATTTCATTAAAATCCGTCATGTCGATAATGAGTTATTCAAAATTTAAAAAAGTAGTTCTATGGTAGGTACAAGCTGTAATATCTTAATTCAAATTTTTTTTTATTAAATTAAAGATCGTTAAAATTAATTGAAACAAAAAAATTTTTATCAAAATTCTAGGCTCTGTTTTCAAGAAAAATACGATTTTTGAAAGTCATTTTTTGACATTTGTATGGTGGGTACCTTTATTTCTAGGTAAAATAAAACTTTTTTTCATACATACATCTTGTAGACTATGTTAATAAATTTTTATTTATAAAGTTTAAAAAAAATCTAATATAAGGTTTTCGAAATATTGAGTTTTGAAAAAAAAAAAAATTGAAATTTTTTTTAAAAATCCAAAACAATTTTTTTTGAAAATTTGAATACATAATTCTATTTAAATTTTTGGGGAGCTTTAGCACAAAAAAAAATGATCAAAATCCATTGTACCGTTTTTGAGAAAATCAAAAACTAAGAAAATAGTTCTTTGGGGGGTACCCTCAATATCCATTTTTCGGAAACATTTTTTCACTAAGTACCTAGCTTTAACTAAATAAATTTTTTTTTTATTTTTTTCAAATCTGTCGAGCAGTTTTTGAGAAAAAAAAATATTTACAAAATTTCGAAAAAAATTCTTATGGCAGGTACCGTTATTTTTGGTCTTAAAAAAAAAAGAAGAAAAAAACGTGTGGGGGGGCAAAAATTAAAAATGATATCTACAAGTTTGAAGAAAATCGGAAAATGACCGGAGATGTCACCAAAGCCCCATTTGCATATAAGATCGAATAAAGTGCTCGTATTCCGTACAGATGACCGACTTTCCTTCATAATCTCAACAATGCTTTTAGCAGTTTTGTTTAATGGCGGTTGAAGGTTGACTTCAGCTATAGTTTCCGACATAGCAGTTATTTCAGGTAATAGTTCCACTTTATACATTTGTTTATAGTATACTAGTAACTTGGAAAACATTCTTTGTAGACACCATTGACAACAGAACAGACAGACAACAGAAGAGCGTAATACTTCCTCTTAGACAAATCTAAGTCTAAGTACAATGCTAGAATTTGCTGCAAAGCTAAAGTCTTCTATGATTTTTGAGGAGAATTTGAATAACGACCAGTTACTTCAGCAGCATACCTAAGCTCCTCTTTATTATTGCGATAATACTCGTAGTTCATGAAAGCGACGTTTTTTCGTACAGCAAATTCTTTGAAGGTCTACCTCGTCCCTGGTGGACTTGACTCTCATACACGATCTATAGAACGTTGTTCATTAACTTGCATGAATTTATCCCGTTTTCTTTGGCAATGATCCCATTTTTGCCTCAATTTTAGACAGTAATATTTAACAGCGTTTTGAATTTAAAGTTCAACATCTTCACTCGACTCTTCTAAGCCCAGTAATTCATTAATTTTTGCAGCAACGGTAATTAATTTCAATGACTTCTCACTTCCAGTCCCCTTTTGCAATAGGTCACCATTTTTGGAATTAAGCCTACAAAAATGACAATGATTAAAAAAGCGCAAATTTGCGCAAAGTTTCTTTCGTGATTTATTCAATAGACATATACATAGATTATCATGAAACAAGAGTGATCTTAAGGGGTGTTTTTGGAGTATCTTTGAAAACCTTACTTAAATCCCAAATTCGCATTTTTGCGTAGTTCTAATTAGGCATGCACTTCATACTTCACATTAAAAAAAACATGAAAAAACACATTTTCTTATAGCACAATACAATTTCCCATTCCTTGATCAATATTATTATTCTAATAATAATAATATTATTTATGCGAACAATTTAATTAGCAACAAATTTAAGTTATATTAAAACAACACTGTCATCGATGCCTGCGAAAAAAATTTCTACTAGTTGCTGGGGCCGAATTACCGCTTCAGTGACGAATGAGTGAGTCCCATCAGTGATCGAATGAAAATGTCAAATTAGAGTAATTTATTGCTCGATAACGTAAGCGGTAATGCCAAACTCACATAATTCAGTCACGTATTACTCGATAACTGATGCGGTAATTTGGCCCCTGTTTACGGCTCTCCACCTGGTGCACGAGTTGACAATTCCAAATAATTTTAATTCGGTTAGATCTTATATGTATTGAGGATGTCTTACCAATCACTTAAAAGCACCGCTAAAATAGATGATTTTTATTTATTGCTATATGGGCCGTCCCACTGTGCGTTCTGACGAATATTTTCCCACAATTCTGTCTTTATCGAAACACCTTCTTCTTATCCCTTTCTAACACTTCGTTTCGCAAAAATCAAACGAAATTTGTTTCAAACTTTATGAACTTCGGATATCCTACTGACACGAAAGTTCGTCTTCCGTTTTCTGAGCACTATTGGCAGTTACTCCGATAAACTCCAACCCTACCATAACCATAACATAGCCTTCTTCATTGCCATTAAACACGGGTTCGAAGTTTGTTCTTGTCGAGCAATTTCGTTGTTTTTAGCAACAACCAAAACTGTTGGAGTCTCTTTAGATCGAACAATTTGGTTGTTTTAAGAAACAATCGAAACTGATTGAAAGTCTACATGTACGTCGTCTGCTAGAACCGGTTCTCTCAAAGTCCTACTTCTGCTATTTGGCTCCACATTTGCTCTCACTGCCTCCAAATCTTTACCTAACGCCACTAAATTAGAAACGCAATTTGGTCTAGTCAAACCAAGTTGCGTCTGGTACAAAGTGTCAAATTCAAATGTTGACAGTGAACTGAGCGTTTTGGTTAACCAGTTCAGGTTTTGGGTATCTGAAAACTTTGAACAGAATTCCTCACTGAAGTTCCTCAAATTTAGTGCCGAAAATCTGAGACTTGTTAAGTACATATGTTGTGAAGGTGATTAAGGTGATTTAAATTTAAACAAAATTCATACACAGTTGAATGAACAGTTGAACACTCTACACAGATTTGTGTCTTTATTAATTTATTAGATGATTGATTTAGACATGTCGAATTTTATGACGCTTCTGCAGAAGCTTAGCCAGCGGTCTCAAACAAAAAAAAGAAAAATGACTGCTATCAAACATCAAAGGTAAATATTTATAAGTTCGGGGTCCCGATTCACAGAAGACAAATACATAAAAAAACACCAGTATCTCAAGCTGTAAATCTCACAGCTGTAATTCGAAATGCCGCTGTCTCTCTGAATTTCGAATGGACATCATAAAACCACTCCCACATCCTTTTATTCTCTGCAGCTATGTATAACGCCGCTCCGACCGCCACCGCCACCATCACTGGTCTGGTGTCTCTGCCGACTCGATCTTCATCCTTGATCGACATTTGAACCGTCTCTGATTCTATATTGTCTTCGTCACCATCATCATCGAGATGTTGAAGGATGCACTTGATTTGCCTTTCAACACAGACCGACCGAAAATAAATCCACACTTGGTTCCCAGGTTTGTTATTGTTACTTTGGGTGCTGCGCGTCGATCGTTGATTCCAGAGCAACCAACACACATCAGTACAGTGACCATTGTTGGCTTTTGGATAATGCTGACGCGCTCCATAGCAATTAAATTGTATGACTTGATAGGTTTTCAACAAAAAAGAAAACGAATCTTTCACAATTCATTCATGAGTTAGGTCTACCTACCGAGCGTCCAAGAAGGGAATGATTTGGATTCTTCAAGAAAAAAAAGAGTATGACTAGTCGTCGATCGACATGGACATCATAACCTTTTCAGATACAAATTGATCTGAGCTTAAAGATAACTTCAACAATAAATTGAATTTGACTTCCGTTGAGATGTTCGAGTGGAGATAAAGATTTTATTTTTATTTTTATAAATTTTATACTTTTCGCTTTTATCCCCTCCCTTTTGAGAATGAACTTGAATATAGGTATGTCGGTAAAGCAGAATATAGATGAAATCATGGTTCTTACAATCTTTTATCTGATCCTAGTTCACTTAGCTTCATGTACGTATACATATATCTAGCATAGCACATCCGATCAAAACATTGAGTGCGGCTGTGAGATGCTTTGGATGAGGCTTTTAGCCGCCCAACTACGCCATATATGTATATTATCTAGTGGCGCTGATCACACAAGACAAGGGAACTGATCAGAAAAAATCCAAAGCAAAACCATTTGACGTAAGTCCAGTAGCCGCTTCCAATAAAGGTGTTTAATTGAACAACAAAAAAAAAAACTCACTTAATTGACTGAATGAAAAGATAATTTAAAGGTATGGAAAGACCATCGATGATGTGAATATGGTGGGTATATTGTATTATACACCAGGTACCTAGACGAACGAGTATGTTGGCAAATTTTAGCTGAGTCAAAGTTGAAGCAAAAAATTTAGACTTTCCGTGGGAAATCTTTCCATCTATCTAACTATCTATCTTGAATGCACGTTTTTGTGTGGGGGTTTTTTAAGCTTAGCCTGTGATTAAAAAGGTACAAAGATACATTCACATACCTTTGCTTTTATATTACTAACACACTTTTAAGTCTTTTTGAAAGTCTTATAGTGTACGTCTTATTATGAGCCTTATTTCTCTCGTTTTTACTTATTTATTTCTCTATCCATAGATGTCTCTCACGACCAAAATCAACAGGGTCTCGTAGGTACATTTACCCAGGACAGGTTTCTGAGATCTCATCAGAGGTTTCGCTTGACGATTGAAGCGTAGTGAAGAATTGTGTTTCAGATCGTTGGAAACGGCTAATTCGCTGCTCCAACAGTTGTTTGGCACATTAGTTTAAACACTTGCCCCTGATGTGATGGACTAGGTGTTAACTAAAGCAAAACTAAACTGATGCTATTCACTACCAACACTATGATACAGCCCTTCGCCTTACCCCGCCTCAACAGCAAAACACTTTTGCTCACTTCCAGTGTAAAATACGAGTATCTAGGTGATATTCTAGACCCTAAGTTGAAGTAGACACTGAATATTGAAGAAAGGTTTAAGAAGGCCTGCATACCTTTCTATGCAGTCTGACATGATTTTATGGACATACACAGCCGTAGTGCTACCGATTCTCACGTATGGTTCGATTGTGCATATAACATCTATAAACTAAAGAAGGTACAAGAAACTGCTAGCGCTGGCACCACAGGGGCTCTAAGATCTTTGCCCAACTGATGCCATAAGCGTTTTTCTGTACATTTTACCACTTGATTTACACATTAAGTATCTAGTATCTTGTACTGCAAGACTAAAGGAATAAAACTCTTGGATTACCAAACCTTAAATAATTGATTCCTTTTTGACTCCCACTAGCTACCGCACCCCCCAAATGGGCATCAGTAAAGATTTTGAGGTTATGTTCCATTCAAGAAAGGACTCGGATGATAACGTCGTGATAAAAGACTTCGACACAACTGATTGCTCAAAGATAAAGTGTGGTATTGGTTCAGGAATCTTTCTAGGTCGACTTTACTTTAGTGTTTTTCAAGCTACTCGTATATTACTGGCTATCAGGAAAGCATGCAAGATACTCAAACAAGATCCAAAGCAGAACCGGAATACGGATTTTATCACTGACAGTCAGGCGGCTGTTAGAGCCATTCATTCTAGTACATTATACTCCAAATTGTTCCAGCAATCCCGGGATGAACTTGCTAGGCTCAATATTAGCCATACAATATCACTCTTATCTGGGTTTCGGGTCATTGTGGCATTGATGAAAATGAACGGGCAGATGAGCTGGCCATGCAAGGATTGGCCCTTCATAAATCACTTGTGAAAAGAGTCATCATTCCGCTGGGAGTTATGAAGGTCAACATTCCCTCAATTTTTCTTAGGGAAGCAAACCGTAGGTGGAGATTTACTAACTGATTCCTCACAACACTCACTGTTATAGCTGTAGGGACCAGCGGAAAAGGAAACAGTGCTCCACTTCCTCTGCAAATTCCCTGCTCTGGCCAAACTTAGAGCACAATCATTAGGAAGGCTATTTTTTGACGACATTGACGAACTTTTGGAAATGAAAATCAAAGACTTGATCTTTTTTCTGAACGCGACGTAATGGTTCTAGGACGAACTTTGGTTATTTCTGGGTCATGCCCTTCGTGCCCTGCTTGACTCCTTAGATCCCAAGTTAGTGGACTAAGTGCTTTGAGGGGGGCCGAATAATCACTCAAACGGAATGGCTACTTTTTCAGTATCAGCTTGGTACAGTGTAGATGGTGCCGGATGAGTGTGGAGGTCCGGCTGAGTGAGTGATACTATTTCCGGATGATTGTGCAAAATCAAACACACAATAAAAGACATCAAAACCTACTAGAACCATATTTTTGAACTTAACCCAAACTTGATGACTCCGTGAGAATGTCCACAATTTCCCATATTAATTCCAGGTTCATACGAGTTATGGTATCAAAATGATTCACTTCATTGCTAATTGGGACACAGAACTAGACTGCCGGTGGTTGGCATTTCTACCTACCGACCTGCCCCGCGCACCATCAGCTCCAGAGCGACTTTAAAGAACACATGTTAGCGCAACTCCTTGTCGTAACGTTGTTTATGTTTGGAACAGTTCGGGACAACTATTGCCTAGTTACACATTGAACGGCGAATTTGCCAATGTCACGCGACACAGTTGCATCAGTTTTTCCGAGATTCCGGGTTAAGCTATCGCCCTATAGAGCTTCATACGATGTTTGAAGTTGATGAAGGTGAATCTTAACTTTGAGAACGTTGGTCTTACCGGAATTTGCTCAATTCGAAAATTTGCTCTAAGTTCGGTCTGCCAAATCCGAATCCACATTTGTACTTGCGACTATAGTCCAGTCATCAGTTGTCTATCCGGCCGACCATACTCTGTTGATGAACATTACCGTGGTTTTTGAAACCTCTGCGGCCTTGTTGTTCTTAAACTTTTCATAGCTAAGCCTTACTCTTCTTTATTGGTTTGTGGAACCGGATCGCGTATTGCCAAACTGTATATCAGCACAGATCTCCTTAGTCTGTGCTCAGTCATTTTTTGCTCACCGAATTTGAAAGTATTGTAGAGCAAACTGTATGCTACCACAGAGCGCTCTGTGGTCACATGCAGTTTGCTTGTAAAATATTAAAAAAGCTGAAGCAAACTATATACTATTTCAGATCGAGCAAAGTACCTGTGATTACAGAGCCATCGTTCACGTTGGTGTGGTTATTGTGTGTGGTGTGTGGTGCCGTGACATAAGGCCAAGTGACAAAAGGCCAAATTTGTTTGTGACTTAAGGCCAAACATAAAATGTTTTGTCTTGAGCAACAGTACCTTGGGTGGCCCGCTTCGCGGGTTTTCAGGATTTTAACTCCCTTTTCGGGGCTCACACCCGCTCACGCAACTCCGTTGCTCCGCTTAGGGTATGTTCAGTCGCCAGGCAGGCGTAGCAACAGTTTTCCTGAGCAGCAGTACATAACTGTTAGTTGTTTACTCCAATTAATGTAAAATACAAAACTGTTGCTACAGGTGCCTGCCTGGCGACTGAACATACCCTAAGCAGAGCAACGGAGTTGCGTGAGCGGGTGTGAGCCCCGAAAAGGGAGTTAAAATCCTGAAAACCCGCGAAGCGGGCCACCCAAGGTACTGTTACTCAAGACAAAACATTTTATGTTTGGCCTTAAGTCACAAACAAATTTGGCCTTTTGTCACTTGGCCTTATGTCACGGCACCACACACCACACACAATAACCACACCAACGTGAACAATGGCTCTGTAATCACAGGTACTTTGCTCTTAGTTTCCTGAGCAAAATGTATACCAACACAGAAAAATCTGCTTTTGATCTGACGCAGTATATAGTATGCTCTTAATTTGAATGAGCATTCTGTAGTCTATTATAGATCGTCGGAGCTCTGTACTGATATACAGTTTGGCAATACGCAACCGGATCGTCATTTACAATTTTAAAAAAAGATATTTTTTTTTTCAAAATTCAAAAAATATTTTTTTTTAAGTTCTTGAATACAATATTTTTACCAAAATTTTTAGAAGCCTCTCTATAAAAAATTTCATTAAAATCCGTTATGCAGATAGTGAGAAATTCAAAATTCGAAAAATGAGTTCATGGTATGAACAGTCAGTAATATCTTAGTTTCAATTTTTACTTGCGATATAAGTAGGTACTATAGGGCAAGTTCTGCATTTGGAAAAAAAAATCGAACTCGAGATTTTGATTAAAGTTGACATTACGATCATAGCGAAGACGAAAAAAGTGGGTCCGACAATTCCGTCTGTCTGTCTGTATGTCTGTATGTCTGTACCTCGAACTACAGCCTAAACTACCGGAGGTATTTTCTTCAAACTCGGTAGTTAAGGGTCTTCGGTGATTCCCTAGAGGAGAAATTGAAATTTTTTTTTTAGCTCCAAAACTAAGGGTACCCCCCATACACCCGTAATGCAAAATCTTATTTATCTCGAAAACGGCTCTAACGATTTTGATAAAAAAATTAAGTGTGATATTGTGGACATGGACTATATTTTGGTGAAAAAAAAATTTGGGGGGAAATGTTATTAGGGGTACCTGTCATATAACGGTTTTTTTGATTTTCGAATTTCTCACCAACGGCTCTAACGATTTTAACCAAAATTTTTATGCAGGAGCTGCTTTGCATTTGAAAAAATATAAACTAAAAATTTTTTCGAAAAAATAGTTTTTGGATTTTTAAAAAAATAATACATATTTTTTTTTGAAAATTCAATATCTTGAAAACCGATACACGATTAAATTTTTAAATTACGTTTTAAAATGTATTTTATTAAATACTAACAATTTGCATATCAATTTTTTTTTATAAAAATTTTAAGGAAAATTTAGTACACAAAAAACATGTTTCAGTGTGTCTGTATGTCTGTACCTCGAACTACAGCCTAAACCACTGGACCTATTTCTTTCAATCTCGGTAGTTAAGAGTCTTCGATGATTCCCTAGAGGAGAAATTGAAATTTTTTTTTAGCTCCAAAACTAAGGGTACCCCCCATACACCCGTAATGCAAAATCTTATTTATCTCGAAAACGGCTCTAACGATTTTGATAAAAAAAATTAGGTGTGATATTATGGACATGGACTACATTTTGGTCAACGAAAATTTTGGGGCAAAATGTTATTAGGGGTACCTGCCATAGACCCGTTTTTTTGATTTTCGACTTTCTCATTAACGGCTCTAAGGATTTTAGCCCAAAATTTTTAGCAGGAGTCCCCTTAAGTTTAAAATAATATTGTATATTAAAATATTCTAAAAAATATTTATTGGGTTAAAAAAAAAAATAAATCAATATCTTCAAAACCTATGAACGATTATTTTTTGAAATTATTTCCTTAAACCAATATTATTAAATACTTAAAATTCGCATCCCACATTTTTTTCTTGAAAAATTTTAGAAAAATTTCTTATATAAAAATTTTATTTAATAATAAAACGATTTTTTAAAGTTTAGTTGCATAAATTCATACTTTTCCGGAAACCAGACGGCAATTTTATGCATTTGAACATTATTATCTCATTAAATCCATGTTTTATATTTTTATAAAATGTATCTTAAATTCCAAAGTACTTTTACATAAGAGCAAGTTCATGCGATCCAGTCGTGCATTTTATTTTTATTGAATTATAGATCGTAAAAAATTATCGTAAGAAAATGATTTTCATCCAAATTTTAGGCGCCGCGCCGTTTTCAAAAAAAAAAAATCGATTTTCGATAAAATCATAAACAAAAAAATGCTTCCACAGGGAAGCACTTTTTTCGTGCTCTCGATCATCGTAATGTCAAGCCTGCATAACTTGCCAAATAATACCTATATATGTCACAAGTTAAAATAACGAATTTATTTTCCAATAAATTAATAATTTTTTCGAAAACTTCTGTTTTTTTCAGCTTTTTCTAACTTAGCACATTTGTACCTATGAATGTAGGTATATACATCCTTTCTCTTTATTCAACTTAAAACATAAAAAAATCACTCTGTCTTTGATTAGCGTAAGCCTTTAGGCAAAAATTAAATTTGATGCATCATAAAAACGTCATAACGCCGGCCATGGGCTTACAATCGCAGACAGCTCATTAATTTCCAAAAGCCTGACCATCACTGATTCTTGCTGTCCACGCCATCAACCAACACTCCTGACGCCGCCACCGCCGCCGTCGACACCGGGTAGTCAGTGGTATATGTTTCCTGTTTGAAGACCACCATCAATTTCTCATGGAGCTCCATATAGTACTACCAATAAAATCGCGTTTCCTTCTTCAAATATATGAACTGTAACTATTACTAACAGGCATACGGGCGGGCGGTCGGCTAGCAGTGATTATCTTTTGAAGGTCCGAACCAAATTAGCGCTCACTTTTCGACAGATTTTACGATTTAACCCAAAAACCAAAAGAGTGGCTCCTTAATTTTTTTGCTTTTTTTTGCCAACTCACTTTGATCCTTTGCGGCAGGTTGAGACTTTCGTCTTTAAAATATAATTAAAATATAATTAAAATATACGATGGCGTCAAGACATTCATCATTTCGGCATAAATGTCAAAAAAAAACCACAGGGTGCTCAAATTTTGAAGGTCTTAAATCAAGTTTTCAATTAATTTAACAAATTTTCTGATTATACTACATAAGGATGTCTTTAACTACTTAAGAATTATTAATTAAATAGTACTTGCATAGCATTATATTCAAGTTTCTAATTTCTTAAGGCATTGCAAAAAACTGTGAAAAAGATAAGACGTGCAGGGGCAAATCGATTCCGAATATTCGAAAAAAAATGTAATTGATATTAAGTTTTTTTTTGTAGAAAAACTGCAAACGAACGAAGTTTTCGAATTCAAAGTTTTGGAAATATGTTAAAATAAATGCAAATGTACATTTCTTAATTTTTTTTTTCATAAAGATCAATCATTCCGATTATGGAATCCGCAATATTTTACACTCGGGAATTCAGAGACTCATAAATCAACAGTATGGTGCGGCATTTGGTCCGGCCGGCGGCGGTGTCATTGGACCATTTTATTTTAGGCTGCCGTAGACAAATAGGCAATAGTGTTACAGTTACTGGCAATAGCTATGAGGACATGTAAAAAATCGTTCTTGTATCGGAATTGAATCAATTAAGCTTACAGAACATGTGGTTCCACAAAGAAGGTGTCACATCGTACGGGTTGGGTACGATATAACGCTTTTTATAATCCCGTTTCTTTTAAATCCCGTTTTTTATAATCCTATTCCTTATAATCCCGCTTTTTAAAAATTGAAATCCCGTCTCTTATAATCCCGTATACAACCCCCCTGCTTTTAAAGAATCTGGAATATAACCAACATAAAATCGATAAGTTTAGCTACGTATTCTAAAAAACGGGATAAGCGGTATAAGACGAGTTTAAAAAGCGGGATTATAACAGAACGGGATTTTGAATAAACGGGATTTTAAAAAGCGGTATTTGAAAAAAAAGCGGCATTATAGAGGACGGTATTTTAAAACTTTTTTTGCGGGATTTTTGAAAAAAGGGATTATAAAAAGCGTGATTCCGTTACGCTCCCATCTCGTGCCACGACGAGAAATTTAAGAGACATTTTTCTCGTCTGAATGATTTCAAAAAATGGTGATATCGACTGGTCCCAACGGTCCCAGACTTGATCGCTCCCGATTTCGACATACTTGAAGTAAAAGGTGTGCATTTACAAACCAATCACAATCATGATGTCTAAGACCAACATTAGAAAAGGACCTTGCCATACATAATGTTAAACACCATATAATCAATCAATGAAACACAAATTCTAAAATTGTATTTCATGAAGAAGTTAAAAAAACTTCCACCTGGAATGCAAAACGCACCCTGTAGTACCCCTGGGTTCGCCTACTGGTTAAATCATTGCTTGTTTAAATACATATGTTCTTCATAATGTACTTGTAGTTTGTCATAGCGGAAATCGGTAATATAACCAATGAATCTGGGAAAATATCATCCGAAAACGGTAACCGTTGGTAAAATCACGATCGAAGCCGGTAAAATTATATAGAGGAAAAGAAATGGACGAATCCGTTGTTGGCTAAAAGTATATAATTCAGTAAAACCTTTTTTAAATTTAAAAACCATTCCTAAGCTACAAAACTTGCATCAAAACAGAGCTGGAAAATAACATGTCAAGATAGGTACAGCATGCAGCAAAAAGTCGTGTTATTTCAACTTATTCAAACTACAGAGCAAATTGTAACAAGAATTGTAAAAAAGTAGTATTTAAGAAAAAAATAACACGAAAACAAAATACAAACAACAAAAATCGTTTTCAATCGTTTTCATTCACAACGATCCCTTGAACAAAAAATTTACTGGTTTAGTTTTATCCTATTACAACTTACCCCGAAAAAAATGTTAGGGGAAGGTGGCCTAAAATGGCACCCCTAAGGAAAATGTGTCACATCTCGCAAAAAAGTTACGAACTTAAAAAGTTTCAAAAACTATTTAAAGTACCTAATTAATTTTCAAAAACTCTTCAAATTCCAACGATCAAAATTGTCCGGGTAAAATGGCATACTGGAATGTTTTTATCTCTCACTGTCCAATACAGTTCGAGTAAACGATGAATACCAGTTTCTTACTGTTCTGTGTACAATAAGATTTGTTGAATGCAAGGGACAAGCACTTGAACTTGTTCTTGAAAGGAATTGTAGGTAGATCGATTCGAAATTAAACACTTTTATTGTTATTAAACTGGTATGCCATTTTACCCTTGCAAGTAAACCAACTAGGCAAGTAAACCAAAAACCATTTTCAATTTAATTTAAACTTTATTTAAAACAAATCACAGTTCAAAATAGAATAAACATAAACAATACTCAACAAAAAAATAAAAATCAACAATTCATTTGAAACAACTTTACTTAAAGTATAAAATGGCACACTATGCCATTTTAGGCGATTTTACCCATTTAGGGTTTTTTATTTAAGTTTTAATTCCAAAAAAACTGAAATAGTTATAGGCCAACTAATTTGAGTAAATTAATAAGAAATACTTAATACTTACATACATTTACTGTTTTCACCAAAATTTAATGTTTTTTATAATTTTTTTTTGTCAACAAACTTTCTACAACATTTTATTGGTTCTACTTTTGTAGATGGCTAGAGACAGTTTGACCTGTAAAATTTCAAACAATAGCTTGAAGTTGCTTATATTTATTATATGTCGATGATGCCAGATAAACTAAAAAATTGTGTTACCAAAACCTTCTAATACTGTTCGATTATACAATTTCTAGCAAGGGGGCCATTTTACCTTGGTGGGCCATTTTAGTCCATCTTCCCCTACAACTTGCCCCGGTAAGAAATTAAACAAAAAGATCTCATTTTAAAACAAAACGAAGGTCACACGTCTATTTCTTTTCCTTCATCTCTTTCTTGTATTCTATTCAAGAGACTCAAGTAGGTTATTAGACTACCTAAATATGGGAGTTTGACTGGAGTTTTCGACTAAAGATTACAGCCGCATAAGAAGGGCTGACAAATTTCTTGCATTTTCGAAGAAAATATATACACTTTGTAGCAATTTTGATGACTTCGAATATAAATGGTAATTCCAACCAAGTTAGTCTGTGATCCATTTGTCGAGAACTGAAAACTGTTTGTTTTTCTCAGTGCAAGTGCTGCTCTTGGAAAGTGGGACGGGGCTGGGCTCAGTTTCAAAGATAATGAGACAACATTGAATTTTTGAAGCATTAAATTCTACACGGTTTATGTATCCCCATTTGACAATACTATCGAGATCTTAATCCACATTCGAAGGACAAGAATGTGCATCTGGAAACGAATATGAAAAGCAGAGAGAACTTACATCACCAAAGCAATTAAATAGATAAGAAGTTTCAGACAGAAGATCATTGATGAACATGAGAAAGAGTGTCGTATACAAAACAGAACCCTATGACACACCACATTTTTGTATGAACTTAAAACTTAAAACTGCCCAACACAACTTATATTAAGCAGTTCGTTAGGAAGTTTCTTTTTTTAACGAAGATGAAAGATTGATCAATACCAAATACACTCATTTTAGATGAGAGGGCTTGATGCCAAACTCTATCAAATACTTTTGAAATATAATCTTAATTTGCCCAATTATGTTAATATTTGTTGTGAGATAAGCCATAGAAGAACCAGTGGACCTATTGCTACAAAAGCCATATTGTCGGTCATTGAGAAGCTTTCGTTGTTCAAAATATTTCTTGAGCTGATAATTTATTGATTCTTCTATCACAATTCTACAGGTTGTTCCACAGTTTACACTGCTGACAAATGGATCCCGAGTCCATTTTATTTCGAAAAACTTTAAAGGTATTTTTCTGTTTTTCGTTTTCATTTTGACTTTGAAAGATTCTTATGATTTTTAGTCTCGTTTATTTTAACTAACTCTAGGTTAGGTTAGGTTAGGTTAAGGTGGCTGCTGACCGGAAAAAGCCAACACACTTAGACCAATATTTGGTCCGTTGTGATACCACAGGATTTCAAAAATCACCCTTACTCGTTAAACCATTTGGAGCTAACAATGAAGCGTTTGAGACAGTGAATGTCGGAATTTCTTAGATCACTAGGATCGATATAGTAGAAGTCTCCCAAGTGGAGTCTCTATGCCGCAACGGCACCCATATAAGGTGAATGTCAAACTGTTTTGACATCTCCACCAGAGATGATCAACAATTTTGGGCTGTTAGTGAGTTAATGGAGACAGAGTCCAGTGACTTTATGGCAGCTTGTCAGTAGTCGATATAACGTTTTCTTTGAGTCAACAGAGGACTTCTTTTATTGCTAGAAGCTCAAAGAAGGCAAAGATTTAATCTTTCGGAGTATACGCCTCCACCGAGACCGTCATAGGTTTTAGATCCATCTGTGTGGAAATGAATCGCTTAACTAGCTCTAACTTTGCCAAATTATACAACCGATTCTTGCTTTTTTCTTTTATTTTCACAAAAGCAGTTAGCCTCACTTCTTCTAAGACCCAGTATATCTTTTTCTTTGGGCTCAACTTTTCCTGTAGTGCTTCTCCCTTTTCTTTTCGTTTCTTTTCTTTTTTCTTCAAATAACTTTTGTTATGAAATATTTCTCACTATAAACCTTATGCCTTATAAATTTAATTCCATGCAATAAAAGTTAATCCAAAATTCTTTCTATACAAACAAATGTTCTCAAGCTTTCATAAGAAGTAAGGCGTCATATAGAAATTGCTGTGACTCCAGTGGAATCAGAGCTTCGAAAAAGTCAACTAAGGTTCAGATTTCTTGTATTTAGCGAATGAATCATTCCAATTACTTTATTATTAAATGAAGTTATTTCCTAAGTTGCATAGAAGTTTTTGTACGAATTCGTCATTTCCTCACCCATCATTGATTTAATTTCAAAAAGAGTGAATGACTAATTCTTACAAAATCTTCTGTGCAACTCATGACATAATCTCATCTTAATTTTGGTTTTGAAAATCCGTTCAACTCCCAAAATGCCAATACAAAAATTAACACATTTGAACTGAAATTAATTTTAAATAAATCACTTTAATGATTTAGATTTTAATCAAATTTTTTTTTAAATTTTAGTACGTTCAACAATTGTTAGACCATCCATATTGTAAAATGACAAAACTTTTTTCTAAGCATCTAGTATTGGATGACAGTTCAGTTTGACGTATGTGCTTGAAACAGGGATGTCAAATTCACGCCACAAATCGGTTTAACCATACAATCACTCCAATGAATTTTACCGCTTTCAACATCATCAATATGCTGCAAGAATTGTTGATCCAAACAAGCTCATAACAATAATAATGACGTCCGCTACGAGCACGGTCATTTCAGAATATAGGCACCTTTCATATATGTCTAGAAGAACTTTGTTTAAACTTAAGAATACTTAGCACTCTCCGTTCAAAGTTTCACCGGATGTTTCAAAGAAGATGATGCCACAAAACGCCCGTGGCCCCATAGTCCACACATCAATCCAAAATCTTGATGATGCAGATGTGAAGACAACACTGTACAATCGTCGAAATGGCACTTGATAGATCATAGGGCTTCCTGGCTGGAGGAAGGAAACTCCCATTGAAAATTGTTGTGTATCTCAATAACTGATATTTTGATTGATGGGATTTTGATTGAAAACCACATTTAAATATTCTATACCCAGAAGACCCTCAAGAGATGATGCACGTTCCTCTAAATGAAGATACTGCGTGTCGAATGATATTATTTGGAGTGGAAAAACACACTTCACTTGGCAAGCCCATCAGCTTACGAGCTTGTCAAGGTCACAATAGCTTACAACGTGCACCTGCATTTTCGTCTACACCTAGGCACAACCCACCTACTTCAGATATGGATTTCTTCTATATATTCTATGGGCTCTTCACTATGACATTACCAAATGCCCTGAGGCCTATATAATTTTCAAATTCCTCGAGGATAGGTACACACGATAACAAATGAAACCCCCTTAATGCCACTTCACTTGACCACTACCCCTCTCCGTGTGTAACAATCACTAAGTTTCAAGTGGTGTTGAGAAATCGGACTCAGACCCAAGATTGGGATCGGGATCGGAGAGCTGACATCAGGAAGAGCACTGAAGATTCAGTAGAATTGCTTCGTCACACTTTTCAATGACTCTTGAGGATGATTAGGTCGAGAAAGATTCGCTGTCGTTGTTGTCTTCGTTGGATGGATGTAAGAAACATCTTTGGTTCCTCTGGACTCTTTGATTCTTTTTTTTTTGTAATAATGTTGTTTTATGTTGCAGAATGAGTTCCAATTTGTTGTTGTTACTTGTTCGGGCATTGTTTTCGAATTGAAAATTAAGTCATCTTCTCTGATGGGGCGTCTGTCTTTTGAATTGAATTGAAGAACCGCATCATATCTAACAAACGGCGGCGGCGGAGCGGACGGCTACAATAAGATCTCCCTTAAAATCTTAAATATAATACAACTTCAAAGTCTTGACATCTGTGTTTGCGAACGAATTTTAAGATTAAAAGATATGTAGCTCTTTAGGTTCGGATCCGCTGAGTTGTTTATCGTTTCTTTTTATAAAATCATATACTCGTACATAATGGGGAAGCAGAGTATAGGTGAGTCGATGGACGTATTCAAAAGATGGGGCTTAGTGCGCAATATCTACCCACGCATTTCAATTGAAGACAATGCTGTTAGGCTTTTCTTTAGAAAGAAGACTATTTTTGATGAGAGTCTTATTTGGAGCAAATATTGTGGGAAAACATTTCTCCCATATATGTCGGATTGGTTGGTAAATTGACAGCAATAACAAATTATACGTATTATTTTATTGGCATTGTTGAAAAATGTGCCTTGAATACTGTTGAAAATTAGTCTAATTTGTTTAACTTACCATATTTTCTATAATATTACACTTGTTATGAATTCTTAATGTTTTCCCTTTATATGAATTAATATTATTTATTCTACCTATGTATATACATTTTTCAAAACTATAATTGATTCATTCGCAATTGTGCTCTCATAGAATTATTTGTCATTGAATTAAAAACTCAATTGTAAAATTCTCGGCCTTTCTCATTTTCTTGAAGAACATTTAAAGATTTTACCATATGGTGCCGAAACCCGGAGAAAGGTGTTCAGGGATTAATACAAATTAATAAGGAGTTCTTTTTTCTCAACGTTTAAGTACAACGCGTTTCAATTTCATTTTTTGACCATGGAGTTATCAGCACGATCAGCATATAGAAGCCAGGTAACAAAAATTGTCAAAAGTGCTACTGATTTTCTCGACAGCGAAGGATCGCAACTTAATTCAACGAATGATCTGGACGCCATCGAGGAAGATATCGTTCAATTTATCCAACGGCTGAATGCAGCTCACGAAAGCCTTAATGCGGTGAACAAAGAGGTGCAAACTAAAGGTCTTCTCAAGACAAATGAGCTGGACAAAGAACTAGAAAAAATCAGCGAATATCAAGATTCAACAATAGGTGTTCTTTCTCGTCTAAATTCTCGTCTTCAAAAAGTCAAATACAAGCTGAATCCACCTACACATGTCCCAAGACAATCTTCTCTGAACCTCAGCGCGTCATCAGGTAACATCAACAATAATAATTGTTCTATGAAACTCCCTAAATTGCAGCTCAAGAAATTCGATGGCAATTATCAAGATTGGCTACCATTTTGGGAGCAATTCCGAACGGCTATTCATGAAAACGGCAATCTATCATCGTCCGACAAATTTAGTTATTTAGAATCCGTGCTAACAGGCAGCGCGAAAAAGGTTATAGGTGGATTTACTGCGTCAGGTTTGTGCTATGAAGCCGCTATATCGCTCTTGCAAGATCAATTTGGTGACGTCGAACGTTTGGTGGACAAAAATATGCAGCAATTGCTTTCCCTTCGCCCTGTCCAACAAAGGACAGATGCCGTTGGTCTTCGAAATTTATATAATTCTATAACATCATGTTGTCGCACATTAACAGCTTTGGAAATACCAACCCATCATTACTACGTTATGTTGAAAACAATATTGCTCCGCTGCTTGCCATCGGAACTACGAGTCGATTATTATCGAGTATTTGAGAAAAGGGAACATGTCACCGAAACAAATGAAGGAGATGACTCAAATTCTACAGCTTCTTTGCAACTTGGAGACAAGCAAGTGAAAGAAATAATGCGTTTTCTGAAAAGAGAAGTTGAGTCTTTAGAAAAAAGCATAGTTGTCTCTTCGATTCCCTCTACTAACGTCAGACATTCTTCTTCGTCTCACACAACTGCATCAAGTTTAGTTTCAATAAATGATAAGAACTTGTGTACATTTTGTTCATCCGACAAACATACAACAAAGGAGTGTGACTGTTCTTTGTCAATAACAGAGAAAAGAGATATTTTAAGAAAGACCGGTCGATGTTTTCGCTGTGCCAACCGAGGTCATAGTTCTAAAAAATGTCGTAGCGCTAAATGGCTTTCGTGTTCAAAGTGCAAAGGTAAACACTTAACTTCGTTGTGTGACCCTTCTTATGCCGGTCAAAAAAACTCGAATTCGGCACAAAAGGCTGTCAACCTCTGTGCTGGTCATTCGGTTGCAATGTCAGAAGATCCAAAACTAAACTCCATTTTGGAAAGTGCAACAAATCTGTGCGCGTATAATTCATGCCTTAGCAATACAAACGTTTTTTTGAAAACAGCCCGTGGAATTGCCGTAGCACCGAATAGAAATAAATCCCTTCTTTTACGTTTGATAATTGACGGTGGCAGTCAATTTTCTTATATTCGAGAAGATCTTGCGCGAAAACTTAACCTTTTATGTGCGGGCGAGGTCAATTTTTCCCTAATTCCGTTTGGATGTGGACAACAAAATCCGTCGAAGAAATTCAAAAGAGTATTCGTCGAAATAAAAAGTCAATTCAGCAGTAAACGAATAATTCTGGAAGCTGTGGTTGTACCGGAAATTTGCGTTGACGTTCTAAGTGCACCTGATGAATCGTGTACTTACCTTCAGAATTTACAATTGGCTGACTCTTGCCGTGCAGATATTGAAGTCGCAAATGGATTGGGGATACTCATCGGTTCAGACTATTACTGGTCTGTGGTAACAGGCAAACAAAAGCGGATCTCATCTGGTTTGAGGGCAGTCGAAACAATTTTCGGCTGGACATTGCAGGGATCCCATTCAACCGGTGAGGCCTTTGAAATAAACAAATACTCATGCTCCCCTTCTTTGTGTAGCACTGCTCTTCATCTCTCCGCTCTTAATCTGAATGACCTAACCTCATTTTGGTCACTCGAAGCTATTGGTATTCGGGGTGAGGAGGAAGAAAATGAGCACCTAGCCGGCGAATTGATTCGCAAATGCATTTCCAAAAATGGCCGACGTTACGAAGCTTCTCTGCCATGGAAGCATCCTGATGTCGAAGTAAGAAGCAACAAGGAACAAGCAATGATAAGGTTGAAGTCGCTTTACACACGGTTGTCAAGAAATCCTGAACAGTATCAACAGTATGATGCAGGGATACAGCAGCTTCTTACAGATGGTGTTGCCGAGCCGATTCCACCATCCAGTAGCAGCGTTTTGCGTCGTGTCATCTACTTACCTCATCGCCCAGTGTATAAAGCTGAGAGTACGACTACAAAGATGCGCATTGTTTTCGACGCCTCTGCTCGGACTGAAAAATCCCCATCGTTGAACGATCTTCTCCACGTGGGAGCTAATCTCTTACCCGATGTTCTAAAAATACTCTTGAATTTTCGCCTTGGACGTTATGGGATCGTAGCCGATGTAGAAAAGGCTTTTCTTCAAATCGAGCTCAACAGGAATGACCGTGACAGCCACAGATTTTTATGGTTCGCTTCTACCAACAACAACACTAAAAAGGAAATCGTAGAATACCGAATGACGAGAGTCACATTCGGCGTAAATTGCAGCCCTTTCTTGCTGACAGCAACCTTGCGTCTTCATCTAGAAAATGACAAACAGTTCCAATCAACGTGCAAAATTCTAATGGACAGTTTTTACATGGATGACTTTGCAGCAAGTTGCGATAATGAAGAAGAAGGTAAGCGCATCTGTGAAGAATCTGTGTTGGTGATGCGAAACGCATGCATGAACCTTAGAAAGTGGAACTCTAACAGTGAGCTAATTCGTGATGCTCTTTGCCCAGGTGAGTGTCCTATTAAGCAAAAAGTTTTAGGGTTGTCATGGTTTGTCAGAAGCGATGAAATTGCAGTTGCTTTAGACTCGCTGGAAAATTTACTCGTATCAGATTTTGTTAAGCGGTACGAAAAGGGTACGAAACGAAAAGTTCTTCAGACGATTGCTAGAATCTACGATCCGCTTGGTATGCTTGGACCTGTCGTGGTACGATTGAAAATTCTGTTTCAATGCATATGGCGAGAAAAATTGTCCTGGGATGACGCTCTAACTCCAGATCTTATGCTTCTTTGGGAAGATTGTGTCAAAAATTTACATCGACTAACAGATTTTGCAATTCCACGAGCAGCTCTTAGTTCTTCATCTTCGAATAAAATAAACATTCATATCTTTGCAGATGCAAGCATGAAGGCATATGGAACTGTTGCTTTCATTAAAAGCGTTAACGATAGTGAAGAGAACGTCGCTTTCTTATGTGCAAAGAATCGAGTTGCGCCACTTAAAACCGAAGGAATAAAAGAACTGTCCCTTCCAAAGCTCGAATTAACAGCCGCATTGTTAGCAGCTCGACTGTGTGCTTACTTAAAGCGATCGCTAAAGATAATCGTGCACAAATTTTTCCTGTGGACAGATTCAAGGATTGTACTCGGGTGGATCCAAGGTGATGCTAATCGTTGGAAGCCCTACGTTCAGAGCCGCGTAACCGAAATCCGTAATTTAACGTCAGTAGCTGACTGGAGACACTGCAAAGGAAAGGAGAACCCCGCTGACCTTCTCACCAGAGGAGTCACCGCAGATAACTTACTGAATTCATCTTTATGGGCTTATGGACCAACCTGGTTAAGAGGAGATACCGATTTCAGTAAAGAAGAGAAGAAATTTGATTGTCAAGGCTTAGCACCAGCAGCTCTGTTGGCAACTGTTTCTGCCCCAGATGAATCAACACCCGAATATTTGTTGCCTTACTGGGACTTTAGTTCTTGGAAAGGCTTGCTGCGACGAACAGCCTTTATTCAACGTGCAGCAGGGTTGTTCAAATTGAAGAAAAAACAAATGGAATTTGAAAAACCCCCATTTGAGATAGCTGAGCTCTCCGCTAGTGAAATAGAAGAAGCTGAATTATATTGGCTAAGGTATTTACAAAAAACTTCATTTTCTAACGACATTTTATACATACAGAAAGAAAAGTCTGTTCCGAAAACATCAAAAATAGCTCAATTAGAGCCCTTTCTTGACGACAATGGTTTAATGCGTTTAAAGGGTCGCCTTCAATCTTTAAATGCCCCACTTGACGAAAAACATCCAGTCATCCTACCAAAATCTCATATAGTCAAACTTTTAATCGATGATTGTCATGAAAGAACCTGTCATGGAGGTACAAATATCGTTTTATGCAAATTACGTGAGCGGTTCTGGATTTTAAAGGGACGCCCATTTATCAAAGCAAGGATAAAAGGGTGCATCACTTGTCAGAAATTTTTTGGCAAGCCTGTATCTCAACCGTTTGGCCCTCTACCCATCGAACGCATCACAATGTCAAGGCCATTTGACTGCGTCGGCATAGACTTTGCTGGGCCTCTCTTTTATTTGGATGACTCTTCAAACCAGATGAACAAAAGCTATTTTATGGTTTTCACCTGTGCTGCGATCCGAGCGGTGCATCTTGAGGTCGTAAAAAATATGACCACTGAAAGCTGTATAATGGGACTGAGGAGATTTATAGCTCGAAGAGGTGTCCCAACAACAATATATTCTGACAACGCCAAGACTTTTCGAAGAGCAGCTTTTGAGCTCACAAACGCTAACCAGGTACCGGATGACAAGCGTGTGCAAAATTTTCTGAGTAACAGACGCATACGTTGGAAGTTTATTGTAGAGCGAGCCCCCTGGTGGGGGGGATTTTGGGAACGTCTGATACGTTCCATCAAAAACATTTTAAAAGTAGTAATTGGAAGAGCGAAGCTGACGTTTGAGCAATTGAGGACTGTAATTGCAGAAGCCGAGCGAATGGTGAACATTCGTCCTTTAACCTATGTAAGCAGTGATCCTATGGATATTTCGCCACTAACGCCCGCTCACTTCATACATGGCCAAGGGGCCAATGCTAATTCTGAAAATCCAGTGACCTCTTCTGATATGCAACAACTTTGGGCTCAACGACTTAAGATAACCAACATGCTTTGGAATCGCTGGCGGAGCGAATACTTGCAACTATTACGATCTTTTCATCACAGTCAAGGGTATTCTTCCGCTCAACTCAAGTCGAATGAGGTCGTTCTTGTTTTTGACTCCGCAAGACCTAGAATTGCTTGGAAGTTAGCAGTTATTGAGGAAGCCTATACTGGACGTGATGGTAAAGTAAGAGCGTGCGAAATTCGTTATGCTGATGGAACGAAAACTCGAAGACCTGTACAACTGCTATACCCCTTGGAACTCACATCATTGCCCCGGGCGGAGGATGTTGAAAATTAGTCTAATTTGTTTAACTTACCTTATTTTCTATAATATTACACTTGTTATGAATTCTTAATGTTTTCCCTTTATATGAATTAATATTATTTATTCTACCTATGTATATACATTTTTCAAAACTATAATTGATTCATTCGCAATTGTGCTCTCATAGAATTATTTGTCATTGAATTAAAAACTCAATTGTAAAATTCTCGGCCTTTCTCATTTTCTTGAAGAACATTTAAAGATTTTACCATAAATACAAATTAATTTAAAAGACTCATATAAGGCTTTAGAATTGTAATTGTGTTCTTACATTTTTTCATAAGTTGTGCTTAAGACATTAAGACAGGTAGAGGCCCTTTGGAAATATATGGTTGGGATTACTCTCTAGGAGAAATAAACCACCTGTCAAAAACTTGACCAATGATATTGATTATATGTGATTTTCAAGGCAGTGGTAGCTTGTGGTTTATTGGCATACCCCTGTGACTTAAAGAAACCCCACAAGAAGAAGTCCGATGAGGACAAATCTCACTATCTCGGCGGCCAGTTCAGATGGCCTTTGGCGTGAGATACTCATAGAATTATAGCCCGATGATGCCGTGAGCCCAAAACCAACAGCAAACATGGGTAAGGGTATTCCCAAATATGTTGATGAACCCATTCATCCAGAAATACAAGGACGATTATGGCGATCATATAAAATGTGCGAAGCGCGTGAAAGGGTGCTCGACCAGAAGATCCAATTTAATCATTTGCACATTTTATTGAACGATAAAGCTATACATGTTGATTTAACAAGACTGTATCAATAAATTATAATTAAATTGACGAATTTAGCTACTACAACATGGCCACAATCTTCTTTCAAAGTTTGAAAATCTATATTGGAAAATTCTTTAAAATGCGAAATACTTTTAAAAATTACAATTTCAAAGATAAAAACTATATTAAGCGCATTGAGGTCTAAAAAAAAGTATCATATGTTTTCAGACAATTGTACACCTTTTAGGTAATCCTTCTTCAAAATTTTAGAACTGCAAAAAGAAGAAATAATTACTGCTTAGGCTTCGACAAATAAATTTTCAATTGGGGATACGACTTCTTGATCCAAATCGGTCCGTAGATTTTCAAATGAATGAAATTGTTTCGAATGACTAAGTTGATGTATCTTAATAGAAATTTGTTTTTCTCGTATGTTAAAGTTTTATGTTATTATGTTTGAATGTGCAATACCGTCGGAACCTTTCATGTCTTTCCATATTTGTTCGCCTTATTCACAAAAAATGTTATCTTCATTCGAAAGTGATATTACTACAATTGTACTAAGGTATTACTGTAGAGTTATCGTTTTTCTTGGGTCGCTTTTTGTAACGAAGTACTAAACTTTCATCAAAGATCGGGCTACACAGCAAAGAGACGGTTGTATCAATCTTTGAAGATATTGAAAAAAACATTAAAAAAAAAAGAAATCATTTCCCAAAAAAATTGATAACTATAATTTAAAAATGTCTTACAAGTTGTATATTTTTTGAAAATGTTTGGAACGAAAATTCAAGAATGAAGCACAACATTAAAGAAGTACCACAAGAATGCGAGCTAGGACCATTTCTATTCACCATTAATAATGCAGCTCAATCAGAAAAAACGTCAGGAACGAATCCAAATTGTATACTCGTAATGATGACTCAATCATAAACACATAAAACACCTTCTTCACAAAAATTGCAGCTAATATGGTACAAGATCATACTCGTATCACCAGCCTTTGAACTACTATCCAAGATTTGGGTTAAATATCTACATCAGCAGAACAAAATAAGTCTACAAGATGGTGCCAAATTAATCACATTATCGAAACATGTTATAATTTTTGCAAAGGCTTCGTACGTACGTCAATTATATTTGACATTTGTGAAGTAAACCAGCTGCAGTATAAAATTAGACAAGCGATGGAGCGCTATACTCTGCAAGAGTGTGGAATAATTGTATCTATTTTTTTACCAATAAATCGGTCGGTGGTGTTAGCGCAGCGTGAATTTCTGCTTCGATTTTCTAATCGTCTCAATTGGGCAAACTGGGCAAACATTCTGGTGCTTAGCTACTCGATTCCTCAAACAGACTAGAACCACAGGAGACCATGTAGGGCTTAGCCGCCACCAACTGGTCGTTCGGCCGAGAATGAGAATATCGTGGCTGTGGTTGCTGATCGAATTTTAGTGAAAGGCTTATACATGTTCCCGTACGAAGTATAAACAGTGCATCAGTTAATCCCTGCTGCCCATCCCATCCGTCGCATGTGAATTACTGTCAAGCCATCCTCAATCTCAACAACAAAGATGACGATTTTGTTCTAAAATCATGACTTAAGTGGTTACGTCAATAAACAAGATCTTCATTTTTGAGGCACTGAAAAGCACGAAGAGCCCTTACATCCAATCAAAGCAACTGTGTGGTGCGGCGTTCACGCGGGAGAAGTGATTGGGCCGTATTTTTGTTGAAGACGCCATTGGCAATACGGTCACTGTTACTGGCAAACGCTACAAGGCCATGATAAACGACTTCTTGCTGCTGGAATTGGATGAGCGGGGTTCTGTGAACAGAAGGTGCAACCTCACATACAGCACAAGAAACAAAGGATTTTGTAAAGGAAGCGTTACCGGGTCGCGGAACATTCCGTTTTGGTGATTTGACATGGTCAGCAATTTCGCCCGATTTAACCATTCCAAACTTCTTTCTTTGGGGCTATTTAAACAAGCCTCAGACAATTACAGCACTTAAAGAGAATATTCGACAGAAATGCGAACAGTTAGCGCCGGAAATCTTGCGGAAAGTAATGGAAAATTGCGATAAAGTGGCCACGAGTGTGTATCAACAATGGCGGCAGCCACTTGACGGATATCATCTTTTCCACTAAACAAAAAAAATTGTAGAGGTCCAAATTAAGATTTCTATAACTAAAAATATTTATTTTATTTAGTAAGAAAAATAATTCAAAAACAAAATGGATGATCTCAACCATTCTTACGAACGCCTGTCCCATTTGGTTCACCATATCCATTAGAAGACATAGTTCTTCGAGGACCAGACCTTGAGTATCAAAGAGCATCCAAACTGACTACCGATTTAAATAGAAACCAACTTCAAAACCAAAACGCAAATTGTGAAATTGATAAACAACATCTCTTTAACAATCATACGACTTAAATGGAGTGCCACATGGCAGTTGTGTTGGGCCCATTCTTTTTATAATCTTCTTCAATAATATACAAATACTTATTCCGCACTGTAAGATCTTCACGTCTGCTGATGATTTTAAAATAAATTATGATTTCACAAGTTCTAATGGGGTTTCTGATTTTATAATAGGACATTTATAAACGCTGCAAGCTGTGGTGACGTAATAGAATCCGGCTCTGGTTTTCCGAATGGGAAACATCAATTAGGATATCTACTCTCAACTGATGCATCGCAAAAAAATATATACAAATTAATCGCTCAAAAAAACATCCAAATATCCATCAGCAGGATATTGTGTGTGTTTTGCGTGGGAACTCAAAATACTTATTATGATGCGTCTGGCAATTTCATTGAGAGCACTTTGTCGAAATTTGATTAAAACCTCTAAAAAGCCGCAATTATATATCTCGCTGCAACATCTCAGATCTTGCAGCATTTATTTTTCGCTAAATCATCACACTAAAGGAGAGAAGGTTGAACAAAACAAATAAAAAGAATTATCGTTTGTCTTGTCCAGCGCGCGAAGGTCAGCGTCAATGTCTATAATTTTCTGCACTTGATTATACCTATACACTGCACGTCGTTTGATTGAGAACTTTTTTTAGTGGAATCTAGGTATGTGTTAGCATTTTTCATTGAAAACAATTTTCGTCACAATTTTCCGAATTGAAGAGGCTCGTATAGCTTCGTGCAAGTGACAAAACAAAATGGCGTGCGATGTTCACCATTTTGTGGAGTTTGAGTTAAACTTATTCGCTTTTTGGGTTAAGCATATTTGAGTTGCGGTTAAAATTGATAAGTAATTAAATTTGGGAATGCTACAACTAAGTAGATACTGATTTTTTTCGATAGTCTTATTTGCTTTCGCCACTAAAAACCGTACGCTTTTATTTCGGCTTATTGTTGAGAGAAATGGATATACATTTTAAATTTGAATATTTATGTATAACCTGAAAAGGAAACTTCTCAATCAACTGACCCGGAGTGTGCTTCCAGCTGTGAGACTTGTCCAATATTAACTTTAGCAAGTGGATTACAAACACGATCAATGCAATGATGGGATTAGTTTAATCGCTTTTGTTTTCAATTTTATTTTTTCTCAGATACAAATGTAGCGTGAATAGATCAAATTAAGAAAAAAATACACACAAAGCCAAAAAGATTCAAATAAAGTTTAAATTAATTTTTTTTTATATTTTTTCCAAAGGTTCACTCGCGATCGCATGTCAACGTGGATATGATAGGTTTTTTTGTTGTGTTGTCTATAACCTCCGGTGTGGTGACCTTCATCAGAGGTTTGATTGGAAACCCTTCTTGTAAAGAGGGTCGACTTGTTACAGTGGCTGTGGCAGAGTGTGGAAAGTTCATCTCTTTTGTGAATGGCGCTCGGTAGGGACCATTCGAATGTCCGACGTCCGATAGTCCTCGAAATGAGTTGACTTCACATGCAAGTCCCTTACTCTCTCTCCCTCTCTTTCTCACTGTCTTCTTGCTTCTCTTAAGCGATGTATGAGGTTGAACGAACGAACAAAAATAAATTATATGATTTATCCTTTTGGCGCCAGTGGCGGCATCTTTAATGTCTCGTATGGTCATTTGTGGAAACCTATTGACGACGACGATCGCATTGACCCAACAAAAGGGCGGGAGTGAGTATAGTAGTCGTGCTATAGCAGGATTCAACGGGGAGAAGTCATCATGGTCACTGAAGTACATACCCACCTCAAGAGTTCCATCGTTTTCGGTAACATCGCAGTTAAGTTGCTGCTTCATCATTATATGAATCCTTTTTTAGATTCTTTCTAACATATACAACAATCCTGATGCTCATGATGATCCTCTCGAACCAAACCAACACACAGATTTCGTTGGATAGAAAAATCCGATCGCGGGATTGTGTGTCGATTGCGCCACTTCATCATCCAAAAAAAAAAAAATATCGAAATGATATCGGAACAATAAAGCAACCGAATTTAATGATTTGTTGTGGTCTTTATAGAGCCTTTTTGTAAATTTCTTTGTAATTTTTTTTGTAATTTTCTTTGACACGCCTTCAATTTCTATTCGAATTCAAGTGTGTGAAGATATTTTTTTTTATTTTTGTTTATATGATTTATCGGTTATTGTTTTGTTTGTTGAGTGCGGAGATCACCGTGGGATTTTCATAGCTGCAAAATTTGAATCAAAATGTTAATAAGAGTTTTTTTTTTTAAAGGTGAAGTTTCGCATAAACTTTATTATTCATTTGTTTATCTTTTTATCAAATTTCAATAAAGTATTTAAAAAAAACTATTACTGAGAGAATTTATTGAGTTTGAAGCAGGTGATTGAGGATCTATTATACAAGGTGGCGCAAAAATTGTAAAAATGTTGTACTTTTTACAAATGGCGGGAAATGTCAATTCAACTTTGACATTTATGAACGTCAACAAGGCATGAATCGCTATGCTCGACTTAAGAAAAAGATTACAGCCAAAGAATATGGGGTGACAACTGGCGCCACCTTGTATCTGTATTAATGTCTTAAACATAAAGTTTGACATTCGGATGTTGAAAAGTCGAATTGGCACAACTTATTTTTCCAAAAAATCGAATGGAAAGTCACAAAATAGAGAAGAGGTAGTATTTTGTATAATGATAGATTTGCTTTCAAAATAATGTTTAGGGAGCAAAATTATCTTGTTTCTTTGGTGTGACAAAAAATATTAACTTATTATTAGAGACTTTTAATGCAGTTGATATTTTATTTTTAATTTTCATTTATGATATCATCGATTGATCTAAATGTAAAACTCAATAATAAGTATTCTGACAAAAATCTTGAAGAAAATGTAGGATGGAAATAAAATTGCTTGCCCGGGAACTATGTCTTAACTTGTGTGAATCGAGATTTGCATCGCTATTGAGTGTGAGCCATTTCAAAGACATTTTGACTTGGAAAATTTGTTCAATGACAATTTTGTAACAAACATTTAAAGTTAATTTGTCACGTTGTTTTGGTGTTGATGAATTTCTTTTTCGTAGGATTAGAAATTACCTTTCAAACCACTCTTCACAAGTTGTAATGAATGGTTCCAGTCTCTTATTCACAAAAAAGCTGGCATGCCCCAGGGCTCCGTTTTGTCTCCGACTCACTTTCTCATATTCAACTATGTCTAAAACTTCTAATCAATTAAAAAAAATTTCGTTACGATAATACCCTCAGCTTCTCATACTCATTTCCAGATTTACGTCCTTCTTCTTCGAATTCGGATTTAGAACAGCAGCCTATTATAAGGTCATAAAATTCTGATCTCGATAGTATTGTCAAATGGGGAACCATAAACCGCGGAGAGTTTAATGCTTCGAAAACTCAATGCTGTCTAGTTTCGTTGAAGCGGAACCCTCTCTGATCTGGCTTTAATCTATAAGGCCTTTATACATCGAAACCTTGAGTCTAGTTCCTATATCTAGACAGGTGCCCTAAAGGGTGGGCCAAACACAAGTTTCTTTTTAAAAATGTAATAAAAATTTTTTTCATGTATTATGGCTTTATTAGTAAAAGCAAACATTCCCATTAATTATGGAACACAACGTCGTTCAAGTGGCTATCTCGGCTGGCTTCACCGTAGCGCATTCTGTCACTCCAAGCGAATAATCCGAGATCTTTGTGCAGAACTCTCCTCAGACTAGTGCATGGAATGTTGAGCTGTTGAGATCGATGGCGAGTTGATGTTTGCGAATTTAGTGTCACACTCTCCACTACAGCAGCCACATTCTCGCCTGAGCGCATCGAACGACGACGGGGACCATGAGTGTTGTCCACTAGCATACCAGTATCACGAACTTCTTGCAAAAACTTACGTACAGCAGGCGCGGTAGGTGCTTCACTTCGACCAAAACTTCTTTTCAAAAAAACGTACTGTTTCCGCTACACAGCACTCACTTTGAAAATAAGTTTTCAATATTTCCTGCGTAAAGCGACTCATTTATTCGCGAAGGTATGATACTGACTTTCTGTCAAGATCTCGAGCGGGAAACAGCATTCAGTGTCAAAATTTAAAAAGAAATCGCTAGATGGCCCACCCTGTATTATCCACTTGATTTTCCTGGATAGAATACAAAAAAGATGTTTTAGAAAAGAAAGGTGATAGAAGTATAACAGTAAAATTTGAAAATCTCGAACACCTCCGTAATGTTTCTTGTTTTTCATTATCTTACCGTTATTTTTTATAAGGAATACCCTAGTGAAAAACCCAATTGCATTCGTCCTTAAACCATAACACTTGCGCTTCAGGGAATGCCCCTAAGCTTACGCTTGAGCCAATCTTCGAACGTAGTGTCACAGTCCCTTTAATGCGCGCAAAATTATAAAAAAAAACAGTGAATGACAATATTCACAATAAACTCACATAACTGAACTACGTTAACTGAATGACGTTAATTCATTCCCTATTGTTCAGACACAATGAAGTGTGATGAATACAACGCATTCAGGAACACACAAAAAAAAGTTAAAACTGAACTTTGATGTTTAAAATGTATTTCATATGTCCATCCCATGCTTAATTCGAAACAAACAAACCAAATCCAAATGTCAGAACAGCAAATGTTAAAATAAATACTGTAAGCTTAAAAAATCTGAAAGATGCAGCCACTTCTGTATCTCCCTGTTACAATAAAGACGGAGATTGGGCTCACAGATGAAAATAGAAAATCGGTTAAGTGATTCCAATGAGAAAACCGTCAACTGTTCGAAAAAACAAATATTGCACAAGGACCCAAGCTTCATTGTAAAATGAAACTTCACTCTACCTGTCACTACTTTTTTGTTAACAAAAATAATGAGACACTTTAGAAAATTTAAGTTAAAAGTATTATATTCGGAATCGAAGTGGAGTTAATGTCACAAAACAACGAGAAATACTTTCCCGAATTGTCAAAACGAATAGTCACCCATGACATAATGCAATAATAGTTCTACGAGTATCTTGTCATCAATCTCAAGAAAATCCTCTTCACTTGTATAAATGTGAAAAATGTAAGTTGACAAGTCAATTGTTTTGAGATTAGATGTGTTCGTTTTCTGCGTACATCTATACTGAACAGACCTAATACTCGTAGTACAACACATTAAGATTTCCAATATGATTGAAAAATGGAAGTTGTGGTTTGAGAAAGAAAGCTACAGCATAAAATTAAAAACGAGTTAAAAAGAGAGCACAGCAATATTTTCAGACTTCTTCCATTAAAGTAGTCGGGTAATTATAATTATGAATAGATCTGAATTTTCAAATGAAATTCGGTAACTCGTCAAATCGAACCCGATTCTTGTCAGCTATCTGAATGAAGCTGCATCAGTTGAAGTTGAATCCGACGAACATTGTTTTTTGTTTAGAGCTAAGAGTACCCTAAGATTGAATTTTTGACTTTTTACTTTGTGGGGTAAAATGGAAAAAATTAGCTTTTCTAAATTTCGCACTTTTTGTTTGAAAAATTGTCAAGACATCTAGTATATAAAAATCAATTGTTGCTCGTTTGCCTCACTAAAACTCGAGAATGGCTGGACCGATTTTGCTTATTTTGGTCTTGAAATATTTGTGGAAGTTCAGGGAAGGTTTAAACGGTGAGAAACATAAATAAAAAGTAACGGAAAACACTAAAAACGACAATTTAATTTTCCAATACAAAATGTTCCTAGCTGTGAAACATTTGATGTCTTTACACTACAAATTACTGCAGAAATTTACAATGAGACATTGATCATGATAGAAGATTTATGTTTTTTGATGGTAAATAAAGTATTGTCGTGTTTGGGCATGGCAGGACCCAAACGTCGTATGGGCAATGTATTTAACCACGAGTTGCAAAGAGAGCAACAATACAATACTGAAGTATAGGCCAAGCAGTTCGTTCAAATATGCCGCAATTGAATGAAAAACAAAGAATGCCGTACGACACTTTGATGGAAGCTGTGAACAGTGAATCTGTTGAAATTTACTTCCTTGATGCTCCCGGGGGACTTTAAAAACTTTATTAATTTCATTGCTGTTGGCAAATATCAGATCGTTTGGAATGGATGTACAAAGGCCCACAAGAGGTCACTGGAGGCACTGGACAGAACGTTAAAAGATCTTCGTGACAAACAAAAAATTTTTGGTGGAGCCATGATGCTGTTGTGGAATGTAAAGACACTCCAATTAACCACTAACTTGCGACAGTTTTTGTAACAAAATCAAACTGCGATTATGTTCTCGAAGCAGTTATTAGATATTGGAAATGGTTAGTTCGCAGTTGACAACTTGACCGGATTAATAAACTACTCACGGTTTTTTGTCACTTCTTCGACTCAAAAGAGAAGCTTATTCAGCGTGTTTTTACGTACATACATATGTAGAACAACAGTTCAGAAACTATAATTGGCTGAGTTAACGGGCAATATTAGTGGCCAAAAACAAAGATGTCGATGAACTCAATGCAACCATTCCGAATTTTCTTCCCGGAGAGTCGTTTTCTTACAAATCAGTTGACACAGTTACAAACCAGAATGCCATAGTTTTTGAATTCCCTGGATTTGCCTGAACTACCGTCCCAAAATTTACAATTGAAACTAGGATTAGTTGCGATTATGCTGCGTAACGTTAGGCTAGTCGCGCACTGGCAACTGTGATCGAAATCAAATAGTTTAATCACTAGTTGAAAGAGAACCGCGCACTGGCAATGGCAACTCTTTACTCACGCTCACACTCTTGTCTCTCTTGCGCTTATAGAAAACAGCTCAACAACTCAACTCAATTAATTTTAGGCAATCGTTTAGTTTGTGTCAAAAAACAAACTTTTTAGTTGCTCGAATCGAGTTGCTCTAAGTGCGCGGTGTCCCATATAAGCCCATATGTTTCATTTTAGCAACTAAACAGTTGCGAAACTAAAAATTGAATGTGCGCGCCTGGCCTTAATCAACTTTGAATATGCAATTGAACGAGACTTGCTGTAAAAAAGCTAATGAATAGCGAAAGCATAAAGGAGAGAATGTCTTGATCCTGCGTATACTGATAATTCAAACGAATTTTCCATTCGTTTTTAGGCAGCCGTTTGGCCTTTGCGATGACCATAAATAAATCGCAAGGCCAGTCGTTGAAAACTACATATATCTACGCACCGTAAAAAAGACACAAAATATAGTACATCAGAAAGTCTTAAATTAATTAAGTGTATAACAATGTTTCATTTAATGTAAGTAGGTACAAATTTTGTATTAGGTTTTGACCATATTTTTTTAAAAATATGTGTAGGTGGTACGAAGTTCACCGGGTCATCTAGTAGTTTATAAAATTCTACATACAAAAAATGTCAACACCGTTTTTATAAAAGAAATAGAGAAGACAATGCGAGCATTATAAAAAGTGGAGAGGATTAATAAGGGGGTATTGACTCATATTGGTTTTTAAATTTCTATGTCATAGTGAAAGGGAAAAACAGAGCTGGGTACAGCCTTCTACATTCATGTAGTTCGGGTAAAGAAAGAATCTCTGTACTTAACAGTACGACTGAAATTGGGAGCTTATTGATAAAACACTATCTATTACAGGAACGATACAATAATGAGAATTGACAAACTAAAATGTTTCAACGAGGTTAGTATCTCCAATCATTTTAAAGGCTCTTTTCTGAATACTATCCAAATGACAAATGACCAAAGTGTGTCGTAGGAGCACCAGCCCAAATATGAGAGTTATACTCCAACTTTGGATAGATATGTATATGTTTTAAGATATAATAGCCAGATCGGAAAGGGGGACAAATTTCTTGCTTCGACACGGAAGAATTTTTAGCGACATCTCGTGTGTTCTCATTCGTGGAGGAGTAAATTTAGCGACAAGAGACAGTATTGAGTTTTGGAAGCATTCAATTCTACACATTTTCTTATGGCCCATTGAACAATGCTTTCAAGATCAGAATTTAATGAGCTTATCATACATTGGAGTTCCACATCCGAAGGATAGGGTGGTGAATCTTCAAACCAACATAAAAAGCTGAAAATACTATCAATTAAATGTTCTTTAGTGGGCTTCAGGTCAATATTAATAAAAGAAAGGTGACGTAAGCAGGAAACATTTGAAAATACTATGGTCCGCAAAACAATTTCAAACATATTTGTGTATAAATATTAACAGCATCTTCGATGTCCTCACATTTATTTAGATATTTCTAATAATAAACTAATTATAATTTCTTCTTATAGTTAAACTTCTTTTTCTGTATTAATAATTTATTTGATTTTTATCTTCTCAAAATTTGTATTGAAATTAAATCCAAAACAGAAGTCATAATTAAATGAAAAAGAATGATATCTATCCTCCGGGTGGTATAACTTCACCAAAGGGGCACAAGCAAAACCAATTCATTCACAAAGGCTTATTTAGTGGCAGTGGTTGTGGCACGGCCAGCGCGGTGGCGGCGCAGCGTCAACGACCTAATCAATTCAATATATGACCAAGACAATGGAATTATAATTCAGAGGCGGCAATAGAATTTTGAAAAATTTAAATTTTAAAGAAACCCGCGCAGTCCGCAGACTGAGGCGCCTAGCTCCAGATAATTTAAAACTTCATAACGAGTCTCTGTTCAAACAGCGGGATCGGATGTTGTGGTATTTCTGGGAGGCATACACATAAGATAGTAAGTAACATACATCTATTCGTAGAATAAGCAGAAGTCGTGTAGTCGGTTTAGATACCCTTTCATTATAGCTGTCATTTTAGTTGGATTTTAACCAACGTTATTGATTGATCTTATTGGTGTGGTGTGTTTCGTGCACCTTGAATGACACATGGCTTCCGGTAGTTTAAAAAGAAGTTAAAATTAGTTTTTCGATAGACCTTAGATTAATTCAAGAAATATTATCCCCGTGATGTTTTTGAATACAAAAAAAAAAAGCAAACACGAATTAAAAGTTAGGTTTCTTTGTAGTTCTCCATTTTTGCCGGCTAGGTCAGCCTGTAGGATGAAAAAGGCCATTGTCCTGTAAGTAGTGGTTTCCGAATGACTGTTATAGTCAAATTTTCGAAGAAAAAATTACTTTTTCAAAGAATCACCGAGTTTTATTTTGGAATCTGATGATTAGTTTGGTCCCTCTGAAATAGCTATAACTCTAGGCTAAGCTCAAAGGAAGCACTCTTAAGTTATTAAGTTATGGACATTGGCGATAATTTCGGCAGATCTTTTATTTCATCAACACACAGGTGCCATCGGATTGTTCGCTGAATAGGTCAACTCCAATTTGATCACCTTGGAAATAAAGGTTATACCTACAATAAATTATAGAATTGATGGAATTATTATCCAAACCGTTAAAGCCGTTTTTGAAATAAGTAATCTTTTTCTTAAAGGTTATATGGTGTCTTTAATCCTTTATCACTTCAATGTTTCCTCGATCCTTTTTTTTAAATTCTCTTCACACTTTCAATAAGTTCTTTTTTATACCAAAGCCTTAACCAACTTTTTCATCCAATTTTTAATAAAATTCAATCCCGGTTTATTATCTCCTAATTTTTATCCGATGTCTCTCAAAAATAAACAGTGTTCCTGGAATAGCTATCTAAAAAGTGAACATTGCCGCAGTTAAAAAAAGTATCTTGGTAGGCAAGTTCAGTCACTCAACCATTCGACCAACCATCAGCCAATCATTTTCGTGACCATCAGTAACGGGAGCACGTCTTCCTAAAAAGCTACACGCTCTTTTCGAAAATCTTCGAATCTCATCAATACTTTACACTCATTCTCACAAACAAGAATTTAATATAATAAATAAGTATTTTTCGGATTATCCGCGTTAGGTATTTGAAACGCGAAAACCTTAAAAGTTATAAAGAATTTAATAAGTTATTGGATGAATTACCAAAACTTGGCGAATTTTAATGACTGAGTTCAGAACCATCCCGAAATAAATACATCGAGAAAAAAAATTAAAAGAAACAAACCCGAGAAAAAATTCTTGCTGGGCCAATTTTTTTTTTTTCGAGACGAAAGAGCAAGGCCAGAAGTGAAGCAAGACGGTGGCACACACCGCACACAGTCCCGCGCTTCAAGGAGCCTTATGCCAGCATCGACGTGCAACATCTAAAATTCTACGCATCTTGAAATCACTGGTGCAAAATATTAAACAGCCTAGTATTAAGGTATTAGTATGATACACTTAACAATTTGCTAACTTTAAAGTAGTTTACTAACTCATTTTTAATTTTAAACATTTTCTAACTAGAATCGTACTAAAGCAATTTTCTTAGTAAATTGCTTCTGAACACACCTTAAACACCTTAAATAAAACAGGTATTCGATGATTTTAACTTTACTAAAAGGGTAGAGAAATTATGATGCTAAATTCGTTTAAAATTTGCAAAAACGTGGTTTCATACTGAAACAGCTTTAACATCGCACTAGTTCAACAAAAATTTTGCTCCATTAAATTCAGCAAGCTCCGTCTATTTCCTTCATTCATATACTAATCGAACAAACAAGACATTTCTGCTGCCACCACTCATTTACTACCTTGGTTCATACGTAGAGCTGAAAAGGGCTTGAACTAAGCTCTAACCCTATTTTATACATGCATCGAGTTGAATGGGATTGTCCACGAGATCAAACAAGCCCGAGGATGTGAAACTTCTCACGAGATCTGGAAGAAACTCGAATCCATATAAGCGTCATCAGGTCGGACTAGGAAAGCCACCCTACAAAACAACTCACATTTCAGAGAATTTTAGCTGCGCTCACAAAATTCAGGGTGTTCTTCCAGATGCTGAAAGGCTTAAAGTAAAAATTCAATTAAAGTTGAACTTCAAAACAAACAAATAATGAAAATCCAACAAACAAGAAAAAGGTATCGATTCCGGTGTAAAATATGCAACAAACTTGGGTACAAAGCTGCTGATTGTCTTGTAAAACAAGCTTCACAAGCTGTTTCTGAACATGGTTTGAGCAATGATACCATCGATTTAACACGAAGCTGGTACTTAGATTTTGGGTGTACATTCAACGATCGTTAACGAGCATTCCATTACAGTAAAGGCGAAGGGTACTCTTAGACTCCAGGCAGCTGTTTTGAAAATACTGTACTAGTTCCCGATCTGCGAAAAAAATCTTCTTTCAGGGTCGAATATTACTAACAAGAACTGTGAAGACGTCCCCAGGTGTGATAGTGCGCTGTACGAAAATGAAAATCGAGAGATCAAACTGATAAGCTTGGGAATTTATATTACCTTCAACAAGCTTTGGAGTCTGCAGGTATTGCTGAATTGACTCCGACGAACCAGAAGACAAAGTCGGATATTAAAATGTGGCATGAACGGTTTATAGCCATTTGAGCTCTCGGGATCTGTTGAATATGGCTAGGATCAATACTGTGTTAGGAATCATTCGGAAACTTGGTAGCAAAACCATTTTCTGTTAGGACAACTCAAAGTGCTGAGTCTTAAATGATAGATGTTTACTCGCCCTGGTGTGAAGTATACGTAACGTTTATGAAGTGTTCCTTAATTATAAAACTTTGTTCAAAAACAAACCGGTCAAAACCTCAAAGCACTACAGACAGATAAGGGCAAGGAAAACTGTTCAAATAAATTGGAAGAATATCTGAAGTCACAAGGTATTAAAAGGAGACTTTCAGTTCCTTACGAGCCTCAACAAAATGGCGTAAGTGAAGGAAAAAAACGGCTCCTTGGTCGAGATTGCCCGATGTGCAAGCTGGACTTTCCCCGTCGTTTTGGGATGAAGTAGTATGTTCAGTGATACCAAAACACCTTTTAAAAATATGGATGGGTCGAGTGAGAAGCCTTGTGAGCCACGTAGAACTGGTCAACATATTGAAACCGAAAATGATGCTGAGAATCTTTTTGATAATAATATTGTTGCCTATGCATTTAATGTTGAAATCAGTTTTAAGGAAGACTTCCAAAACGATGACTGGTCTGAGTTGAGAAAAACCATCGTATACGAAGTTAAAAGTCTGATAAAAAATGATACTTGGAAGCTGGTTCATCAGGAACCGAACGGGGCAAAGTTGGCTGTCACTATGTGCTTACAAGCAAACGTATAATCAAGATGGTAAGTTGCAGCAAATAGGGCTTAAGGCCACATATTCAGATCTATGTTGAGGGTATACCTGTTTGCTGAAAGGATCTCAACTGGATACAATCAATTTAAAGTATTCTAAGTTAAAGATCTTGAAGAATCAGAATGTTGTCTTGCAATAGAAATTACTCAAGGTTCAGGATATACATATGTCTATCATTAAGTCAAAAGTGTTACATCTCAGTAACTTGCTTCTGAAATTTAAAATGCAGGCTCATTGAGGATGAAAACTCTTGTGCTCAAGAAAAACGCCCATACAAACAGTTGAGCGGCCTCTGAGGAAGGCATACTGATAAAATCAAGAAACGTAACAAATTCTTTTCTATTCAGTTCTGATATATTCTTTTGGATCATTAACTACCCACTTTGCTTTCAGTAGAAAAGTTAATATACAAGCTATGATGTTTAGATACTCGTAGAAGTAAGGTTCCCTCTGTCTGGATTACTTCTTCAATATCACTTGGCGTAATGTCTAGTAGAATGTACTGTCTCGCCGTTTTTGTGGCATAAATTCCCAGGTTATGCTACTTAAGTGAACAAAACATTTTTTTCCAAATAACTGCCTATTACGTGGAAATCAAAAATTGTCCAAGAGCATCACTTGCCATACAAAATTGTCAAAAACATTTAAGCATTCCGGACTTGGCCGAATATTATTGATAATTTTGTTGATGTGGAATTCTTCTCATTTCCAATACGGTGGGCTAAATTGATTGATCCATTTTATGAAAGAAGAATCTTAGGACGTGAAATACTGGTCACCTATTTCTCGTCAAAAAAAAATGTTTTATCGTGATTTACTGAAAGTATTATTTTAGACCGGCAAGACATCTCAACTGCACTTATGTACCTACTGTATACATAACGTTTATTTATCATTGAACTCGTTACAAATAAATCCACATATATGTATTTTCTTAAAAAAAAAATTACATCTTCTATAAGTTTACCTTTGAACTTAGTTTGCCTGAATTTATATTTTCGTTTGAGTTTTTCTCTTGGATCTTTTAATTCTCAAAAGTAAACTTCTGCGGAAATTATGAACAAACTTCTCGAAGATACAATCTACAGCTCAAAATGTTTGCAATATTGTCAAACAGAATAGATTACATTCTCTAAACTGTCATCATCATTCATTTGTGTCATTAATCATTGAAGAATGTTAAAAATGTCAAATTACTAACTTGGCAAACGATTCTAAACAGACACCTTCTTTAACACGTTTTTCACCACAGCGGGTGATTTTTGTCATAACTATTTTGCTAACTCCGATATCAATTTTCAACGAAAAAGGGATAATCTGGCACACGTTTCGTGCTTTAACATTTTAACAACAACAACAACGAAAAACCATTAATCAATCGGAACAAGTAACAAATATGATCACAATTTCGACTTGAACATATTTTAGGAATTTCTAGGTACACAGGTAAGGTATTATAGTTCGAACATAGTGTAGGCATTTATTAAATCTATATGCTAATTCAAATGTGCATTGCGAACAACTTACATAATTACCGTTAATTTTCATGAAATGGATACACAAATTGTTAGGCACTTAAATTGTCATTGCAGTGTGCAACAGGCTTATATTATGCGGCATATGTTGAGGTTGTAGAATAAATGACCAAATGAAAATAATACAAAAATTATTTAATATAGCCAGTGTCGGATTAAGGCTTTATAAGAGCCTAAAATTTCAAGAATTAGTTTTCAAATTTTCTTACGGATCATTGCGATCATTTTCTTAATGAATACATTTTATTTTTTATATTTTTAGACGAAATTTGTACGCACCCTACCTAATGCTTTTTTAAAGTGTGTTTTTAAGTAGAAGTTTTGTATGTAAAAATTGCACATCTTTTTTAACGTTTGTTTTGTTTCTTAAAGTTTGTTGACCGTTCCCATCAGTCTGAAAAAATTGTCTTTTTCTTAGTCTTAAGCTTTGAAGTATGTACTATTGATATTGACAAAATTGATTAACTATATACAGGTTTATAATGTATTCGACTAAACCTACAAAATATACTATATCACTTGAAAAGTGATCTTCCGTGTCTTAAGTTTAAGAGACTGATAGAAAACCCAGAAACCTACTTCTGACAGCAGACATAGCAGACAAGAACCTCACGTCGCGTCGTCGTCTTGGAGGATAATTTCATAATTATCGAAGATCATCAGGAGAAATTAGATACTAAGGAGACTGTTTTCCAGGAAGTCAACAAGGTGAATGGTAAAATTCTCCTGAAACCTACATCTTCTACCTTATAACAATATATCGCAAAAGCGATCGAAGAATCGCGGTTCCACCGGTTTCAATGAAGAAAACTTGGCAAACGCCATCATGGTCAGAGTACCCTTTTAGTTTCAAACTACAGCTCATCTTCGACTCCCGTGGAACATTCTCTGCCTAAAAAAGGAAAGGATAACTCCAGTCCTGCGAATCTCCACTCGATAAGTCATCTTCCGAGAATCAGCAAATTATTCAAAAAAGTAATAAAGACCTCTGTCATAGTGGCCAGAGGAAAAAACTATCATTCCGGAAACTGGTCTCCAATGAAAAAAAAATTTAAAAAGTAGTGTTCGAGTTCCTAACTTGGTGCAGAGTTTTAGACAAGTGATCATTAAAAAATGAGGAAGAAAGTTGGAGAAAAAACGCAGCCTTGGGGAACACCAGCATTTACTTTGTGAAGACTTGAAACCATTCAAAACAACATGTATTGAACAATCATGGTAATTTCTAATCCAAAGAATAAGGGTTTCATTGATACCAAGCGCATGCATTTTCGATAAGAGATTCTGATGCCAAACTCTATCAAATGCCTTAGAAATATCAAGCGTAATAAATTTACTTTCTCCAGAACAATGTAAAGATCTGTTCTACTCTTCGGTGAGATATGCTATAAGATTACCAATGGAACAATTGCTGGGAAAGCCGTATTCCTGGTCATTCAGAAGCTTTCAATCTTAGAGGTATTTCTTGAGCTGATGATTGATCAGCGATTCCATGACCTTGGGAAGAAGGGATATAAGTGCATTTGATCGGTAGGAGGAGGGGTCGCCTTTTTTTAGGAATATGCTAGACAAATACTGTTTTTTGTCTTCTTGTGAAGATTCCAGAACAGTAGGAGCGATGGAAAATCTTAGGCAATGGGTTCGCCAGCGAGAAATAATACGCCTTCAGAAGAATGGAAGGTATACCATCAGGCCCAGCAGATTTGCTTATATCAAGGTCTTGAAGGGCTCTTACTATACGAGTGCTTGTTCCATTGAATGATTTACGTTCTCTTCCCAAGTACAGGAGGGGCAATGTTGCTGTCAGCCAAAGTAGAGCTATCAGCAAAATGAGCTGCGAATACATTTGCCTTATCTGAAGAGTTAGTTATCGGGTTTTCGTTTTTGATGAACGTTTAAACCGAAGACTAAGCTGAATTTTTTCCTTTTTTGAAAAATGACCGGAAATTCCTACTGCCTTTGGCACATTGCAGGATTTTGTACCTTATTTTTTGGTCATGTAAGAATTTGGTTCTTGTTTTGGTTGCAATGGTTTCCGATTTGCTTATGCTTTTTCCGATTTTCCTAAGTTGAGTTGTTGGGTCTGTAAGAGGGGAAACTTACTTCTCTCAACCTGATAGCTTGCTTCTTCATAGCTTGTATCGAACCAAGACTACTAGAAACTTCTGTGTTCATATTGGTACAGGCATCAATGTCAATATCACACAGTGACCAGTTAAATATTCGAAGAAAGTTATTTAGACAGTCCCAGTTAGCTTTCTCGTATTGCCAAACGGGCCTAGAGGGATGTTTCTCTTTATCTAAATTAATTGGCCACGAAAAATTGGCTAATATTACACAATGGTCCGAAATGCCAAATGCCGAGATTACCTTAGTGGAATACTTACCAGGGTAAGCTGGGAAGAAAGAAATAAGTCGAGAATGTAGGCGTTTTGCCCAGTAACATCTGATATTCGAGGGTTCTCTTCTGCCTGCTTCCTTTTTCTTCCACGCATCAAACTCATTTATAGGTGAATTCTGTAAAGATTTGGACTCCTATCAATGAAACAATAATGGATGATCTGCTTGCAGAGTCACATGAAGTTAAAGTTCTTATTAGACCAATATACGTATTACGGAAGACTCGGAAAAAAAAAACAAAAAAAAAACGCTTTCCACCTACTTATGTAAAGGAAAACAGCCGAACATTTTAGGCTGTAGTCAACAGGCAGACAGAATTTCGAGACCCACTTTTCATATGTATTTTTTTTAATCACAAATTTGTACTTGTAATATGTAGTTGGTGCAATAGGCCCCTGGAGTTCGTTTTTTTTACGAATGTCTAACTTGCGTTTAAAAAACGACCTGAGTTTTATATAGTCTTCAAGCTGAAATAAGCATTAGTTTTAAGCATAGCTGGGCACCGTTAATCAAAAAGTTAACTTCGTTAATCGTTAATCCGCTACTAAAAAAGTTAGCTTCGTTAAACGTTAAAGCGTTAAATTTCGGAAGAATTAACGCAAGTTAACGTTAATCGTTAATCCGTTAACATGTGATAAAAATTGCATTTTTTATATTCTTTTGCTCTGAGCACCGGCACTAAGTAATGCCGGTCGTCCACTAGGCGATCAACGCACAAATTTCGAATTCAAGGCATTCAACTCTAATGTACGGTGCCTTCAATTCTGTTCAACCAACGGGTTGGATTTAGTTGTTGGCCGTTGCTCAACGAATTGCGCAATCAGTGTACGGGTAGTGTACGAGCTCGTGTTGCTCCTTGAAAATGTTCGATCAACACGTTGAGCCACATTTTCAAGATAATGTGTTGCACATTATTTGTTCAACGCGTTGATCAACTTTTTAATTTTCTTTGGGATTTCTTGACGTAATATTGTGTTGCGTTGAGTTGGCTGCAGTAAACTGTGTCTGCGTGATTGAACTATTGCGTTGCCATGAACTTGCAGTTGTTGCAACTTGCAAACTGTAGTTTATTTTGGTTTTTCGTCATGGAAGATGATAAAGAATCAGAGTGGACCACGGAATTAATTTTGCAAATGATTTCAGCAATTGAGGAAAAGCCCAATTCATGGGACATTAAGAGCCCCTCTTATAAAAATCGAGATGCCAGGGAATTGGCTTGGTCTCCAATTTCCTTGAAAATGCAATTGCCTAAACTTTGAATTCGAATTCACGGGCGCGGTGGGATCAAACGATTTTAATTTCTCATATATTTCATTGAAAAAACAATTTTCTTCTATCAAGAAAAAATCATCTACCCAGAATCGTCTTGGCTGTTTTTTCTTCCTTTGTCGTTCATTTTCTAATATTATTTATTAATGCGGCAACAATATCGAAAACGCAGTTGATCAACTCCAAAAAAGATGTTTTCTGTCAAAATCGAACAAGTTTATCAAATAGTGTACGAGGTTGTTCAACATTTGAGTAAGTCTGTCAACTAGGTGTACGGAGCTATTCAATACTGGAATAAGTTTTAAGAGTTGATCAACTACAGGTGTGCGGGATTAATCAACATATGGGAAGTTGGTCAATTATGTGTACGGGGTTCCAAACGCGTTTTGTTCAACTTTAGTTGCTCAACGTGAATTACGTAAGTTGCTGCACTAGTGTAAGAGGTTGTAAATTCGTTTATCCAACGAAAGAGTTGAATGAAAAGTTGAACGAAGTTGGTTGAACTTATCGCGCACATAGTGGACGACCGGCATAATGAAATGATCAAACGAAACGAATCTCTTCGCAGTTTTCTCACTCGCACGCGCCGTCACGGTTGAATTTAGATCGTCAGAGTTGTGTTTTGTGTGTTTGTGATTTTTGACATGGTGAGTGATTTTTGTGTTGTGTTTACCAATATTCGTGGGCTAAGAAGAAATTTCTTTGACGTGTACGGCCATTCTGTTAAGTACAGACCAGCTGTTTTGGCATTAGGTGAAACACAGGTTGGTGCAAATACTGATCTTTCAGAATTTAGCCTGCCTGGCTATAACCTAATGCCTTTACTCTTTCGCCATCACGGCCTTTTAGTCTACGTTAGACATGATGTTGCTTGCCAGAGTCTTCCTCAATACGGACATTGTTCTAATACGAACTTTAATTTCATGTGGCTCAAATTTACTGTCCGCAAACACATCATCCATTATTGTTTTATTTATAGGAGTCCGAATCTGGACAGAAATTCAACTCTTAATGAGTTTGATGCGCTGTCTGATTCCATTTCCCGAATTGTTTCCCTGTACCCTCACACTGAAGTCGTTATTGCGGGCGACTTCAATGTACACAATTCAAATTGGCTCCGCCATTCAGGACAGACAACACCCGAAGGAAGATATGTTGAGATCTTTGCTGAGATGCACCAACTTACTCAGCTGGTAGATGAGCCCACCCGTATACCAGATGTTGCTGGGCAAAACGCTCACACTCTTGATTTGTTTCTTACTTCTAACCCTGATAAGTATACCATAACGGTTAAATCTCCATTCGGCACTTCGGACCATTGTGTAATATCAGCTAATTTCTTGTGTCCCATTCATCCAGTTAAAGAGAAGCATCCAACTAGGACCGTTTGGCAATACGAGAAAGCCAACTGGGACGGTCTGAATAACTTTTTTAGAATTTTTAACTGGTCACTATGTTTCCTCGATAGTGACGTTGATGCCAGTGCTGATATGATCACAGAAGTGATTTTTCTTGGGATGCGTACCTTTATTCCTTACAGAATTAAGAGTATAAAATCGAAAGAAAAGTCTTGGTTCGATACAAGCTGTAAGGAAGCTATCAGGTCGAGAGAAGTAAGTTTCCGCTCTTACAAAGCCAACCCAACCGAGGAAAATCGGAAAAAGTTTAAACAAGTCAGAAACCAATGCAACGCTGTTATAAAGAGAACCAAATTCTTACATGAACAGAAATTAAGGCAAAAAATCCTGCAATGTCCCAAAGGCAGTAGAAATTTCTGGTCATTTGTCAAGAACATAAAAAATTCAATTTCATCTTCGGTTCCAACGCTCATCTTCAAAGAAAAACCGATAACTAGCTCTTTAGAGAAGGCAAATGTACTTGCAGCTCATTTTGCTGCTAACTCTACGTTGCCTGTTAGCAACATTGCCCCTCCTGTACTTGAGAACGTAAATCATTCAATGGGACAGGTATATTTCCGCACTCGTACAGTTGCAAGAGCCCTTCGAGATCTTGATATAAACAAATCCGCTGGTCCTGATGGTATACCCCCCATTCTTCTGAAGAGGTGTTCTTCATCGCTGGCAAAACCATTGCGTAAGCTTTTCCATCGCTCCTACTGTTCTGGAATCTTCCCTAGAAGATGGAAAACAGCATTTGTCCAGCCTGTTCCTAAAAAAGGTGACCCTTCCTCCCCCTCGTCCTATCGACCAATCGCACTTACGTCCCTTCTTTCCAAGGTCATGGAATCGCTGATAAATCATCAGCTCAAGAAATATCTCGAAGATCGAAAGCTTCTTAATGACCGGCAATACGGCTTTCGCAGCAATCGTTCCACTGGTGATCTGATGGCATGTCTCACCGAAGAGTGGAACAGATCTTTACATTGTTTTGGAGAAAGTAAGATTATTGCGCTTGATATTTCTAAGGCATTTGATAGAGTTTGGCACCAGGCTCTCTTATCGAAAATGCGTGCGTTTGGCATCAACGAAACCCTTATTCGTTGGATTAGAAATTACCTTCTAGATCGTTCAATACATGTTGTATTGGACGGTTTTAAGTCTGATCTTCACAAAATAAATGCTGGTGTTCCCCAAGGCTCCGTTTTGTCTCCGACTCTCTTCCTCATTTTTATAAATGATCTCTTGTCTGAAACTTCTAATCCACTTCATTGTTTTGCCGACGACTCCACTCTCAGCTTTTCATACTCGTTCCCAAACTCACGTCCATCTCCTTCGGAAGTGAATTTGCAACGGTACCGTATGATAAGTTCATTAAACTCCGATCTTTACAGCATTGTTAAATGGGGTACAAAAAACCGTGTGGAGTTTAATGCTTCGAAAACTCAATGCTGTCTATTGTCGTTGAAGCAAAATATACCCCCTATGCCATTGTCCTTAAATGGCACTTGCATCGAAGAAACCGAAAAGCTCTCAGTACTCGGTATGTGTGTTAACGACGATCTTCGTTGGAATGATCACATACACGAGACCGCCAAGAATGCTGCTAAATGCTTAGGATTTCTATATCGATGTAAGAAATTTTTTACCCCTTCTGATCTGGCTACCATTTATAAGGCGTATATACGTCCAAAACTTGAGTATAATTCACACCTTTGGGCAGGCGCTGCTCAATCTTCTCTCCATTTATTGGATAGAATTCAAAACAGAGCGTTAAAACTGATCGGAAATAGAGCTATAATGGATTCATTCCCATCTCTTGAACACCGTCGGAATGTTTCATGTATTTCCCTGTTTTATCGCTTCTTTCACAAGCAATGCTCACTTGAAGTAGCCAGTTGCATTCCTCCCCTTTATCAATTCACCCGTGATACCCGCTTTGCTAGGAATGCTCATCAGTTCACCCTTGAGCCTAACTTTGGTCGTACCGTTAAATATAGAGATTCGTTTTTTAGTCGCACAACACGATTATGGAATAACTTACCCGGCACAGTTTTCCCTTGCCATTTCAATTTGCAAACATTCAAAACCAATGTTCATCGACACCTCCTTTCTCTCCCATCCTAATTTCCCCCTCGCCCGTGCTGTGCTAAAACATTATAAGGGTCTCGTAACATACCCTTGAGCGCGAGTGTATTATAAAAAAAAAAAAAAAAAAAAATATAATACGTACCTAGCTGTTTTTGTTTCACCCGCGCGGCACTTGTCTCATACTTGTCTGAACCTGTTTTTCGCGCCGCGCGGTAAATAGTAGGCATTGGATTAAGGATTAACGGACTTAACGTGGATTAACGGATTTAACGTGTCCGTTAACATTTTTAAAAGTTAACTTAAAAGTTAATCCGTTAATCAAAATTTTAACTTCGTTAATTAACGATTAACGGATTAACGAGTTAATGCCCAGCTATGGTTTTAAGTCATATTATAATTTAACGAAGACAACCGCATAGGGGCAGTTAATTAGTTGTAAGTTATTGATAAAGCATTCGTAGACCAGTTTTTCAGAATTGTTTGTCTTAGCTATAAGTTAATAAGCAATAAAAAAAAAAAAAAACATATAAGCTTAGGGCCTTAAGGACATTCCCCCTTTGCTTCTATATGCATTCCGATACTGCTTCCAGGCATATTTTATCTAGCATTGCTTGATTATGTGATTAAGGAAAATGTTAACGCTTTCATTAATGACAGCCATGGCAGTGGCAGTCACTCAATAAAAAAAAAAACAACTCTTTCCAGCTCTTCTCTTATTCCCACTGCAATCTTGTCAAGACTTAGATTCAACAGTTTTTTATATTTAATCATAGAAATTAATAATTCTTTCCGAGGGTTACCCCCTTGCGCACATAATTCCCACCTGTGGGCGCTGCCAGCGCCAACAATTAACAACAGTGCCCCGGTGATTATGCAGTTTTGTTTGTACGCCGCGGTGGATGGCGGCGCGTCGCTGATTATTGTGCATCTAATGCGTTAAATTGCTGGTAATCCATCACCGTTGAACAGGCTGAATATACAACAAAAAAAAACACGCAGACAAAAAATCTCCTTAATTAGCAATCAAGAGGTGTGAACTATGTAGCTTACTTGTGCCGCAGAATCTATCCATATATGATTGATCCTTACTGATCATAAAAAAGACAAAACTGTTTTCAATTATATTTATGACCCCAAAATCAAAAAATCATTTAAACTATTTTATTAAGGGGTGTTCATCAAACAAACCATAAAAACCCTTGTGTAATCCTGATGAGCGTGTAAAATTTATATTCTGACAAAAAGGACCTACTTATAATAAAGTGGGTGGACCATACTTAATCTATTGTTAGTTGTGGTTGGCCTCTTTTTTGTGATGATGTCTTTTGTTAAGGACTTCTTGTGGTTTTATACCTTTGTCATCTTTGCGTAAGCTGACGGAAATAAGTAACAGTTGCTTTAAAAAAGAATTGCCACTCTGTGTGGTTGCACACGGTGAAAAGGTCTTTTTTTTTGGTAAACATCAGGTACATTTTACGAGTAATATTATATTTTTGTTTTGTTCGTCTTTTATGAATTTATGACGGAAAATATTTAGAAAATTAAATCATTTTTTTGAAGGATTTATTGATCGAGAGGGTGCAAGTTGGTGTTAAAGTATAGCTTATGCTATATGATTGTGTGTTTTTAAATCATTAAAAATTATTAGCGGCAAAACGAGTCTTCCTTTGTAAGGGTTTTGTAGTGTTTTTGTTATAGGATGAGTTTTTGGTTTGTAGTAAAGGAAGAATTGAATTAGAACGCAGGTAGGTGTTACAAAACCGATAAATGTATGCACGCCATGTAACGTGGTCTTAGAAATTAAAACTTGATATACATAATGTAAATACAGACTCTGCCAAAATAAAATAACTGATCGGGCTTATTTTTACCTCCTACACATCTCTCCAATTATTTATCTGCTTAAATTATAAATATGTATGTAGCTATATGTATACAAGAGATTAGATACTTTTCAGTCATAGAAAACAGATATTCTCTGAAAAGAAATTTCATTTAAACATTTCAAAGAATTTGTCTTCAAGATCTTCGATGAATATAATTAAACAAAATGAGCCCTTCCCTTTGGCTTTGATAAATCTCTTGTCTACAATCCTTAAATGTTTATTGTTTTGAATTTTCATTTCCACAAAGTAAAGCTGACAAAATCTTTCGAAATATCAGCATCTGTCAACTGTCTGTCAAAAACTATTTCTTCATACGCTAAATATTGACAGAAAAAAAAGATTGATTTTTTTTTATTGTTGGAGCTACTTTACTCTCGGGTAAAATGCTTGGCTAAGCTTTAAAGAGAACTTTGAATTAGAGTCTTCAAAAAATTAATCGCTATGTTTATAAATTTATAAATTAGAATTTTTCGCTGTCAAAAACATTTCGATGGATTTGGGGATTATAATTAATGTCATTTAAGATGAAACATGCTTTTTATAAATTTCAAAAAAAAAATATGCCATCCACAGTAGCCGATTTTTAATTCTTTCCGAATAATTTGTAAACAAAAACAGAAATGGGGTTTGTTCGTAAATTGTGGTCAAAATAAAATGTTGTCGTTTATGTCTCATTAGGTAGGTGGTGTCATCAGCCGTAATTTTTGTTGGATCAATACAAAAATAGGGGTATTCTAATATGGTACAGCAGGTCTATAAAAATTTAAAGTTTTATTTTTTGTTCCTAGACTTTTTCCAATCTGTAGCAATACTGAAGAAAATACAAAAATTTAACATTTGTTATTTCCATTTTTCAATTCATTTTTCCAAAGAAAAAAACAGCAACATGTCAAAGACTAAATGAATACTAGTGACAGCTGATAAGACGATATGATATTTGGTCAGCTGTCAAACCAAACTACAAATTCTATATACACATACACAATTGTATAGGTTTGTTCGTTGAGCCCTGAAGTCACCCTGGGGTCGCCCTAAATCGTTTTTTGAAAAACCTGAAGTCACCCTGGTTTGCAAATTCTGTGTTTTTTGAGACCTGGGGTCGCCCTGAACTCGCCATGAAGTAGACCTAGGTATTTTGCTGGGGCGAGTGCATGTAAAGAATAAACTGTCAAAAGTCATATGAGATTTCATATGTATTTCTTTTGTTGTCCTTTACCGACTCGCATGTTGCATGTTATTGCTTGTGTTTGCAATTAAATGTTTGGTGTACTCATCAAATGAAACATTCAGCAACAACGCAAAATTTCGTTCATTTTTAAAACTAATTTATAACAATTTTAAAGTTTTATCAGATCCCAAAATTATTTTGTCCTGCTTTTAGTTGTCAACAAAACAGTTGAGAGCCCTTGGGTGTTTTTTGAAAATCGAAAACCCCAATTTTTGTTGAAAACTCTGAGGGTTGTCAAGAAAACCTGGGTCAACCCTGGGTAAAGTTCAACGAACAAACCTTATTTTTCTTTTGAAATGGGTTAGGATTTAATAAAGTTGCAAAATTATTGTAAAATTTTTGTCAGTATATTTTGTTGTTGAAGAATAAAAAATATAAAATCTTAAGCTTTAAAAATGATACTAGACCAGTTATATCAGAACGTGAATACTCCTCATGATTTTTAAACTGAATTGTGTATTGTCTTCCATTGTTGATGGAATCACAGAAATTAAATACAGGTTCATTCTAATTTGGCTCCCAATAAATTTGTTTGCCCAATGGAAGTCAAAAATTGTCAAAATCGATCTTTCGACAAACAGGAACGAAAACCTTTGTTTTTAACTAAAGGAAAGACCCATTTCCCATTAGGAAAAATATCAAATAACATTGGTATGTAACTTAGTTGTTAGTTAAAAAATTTATAAATAAATAATAATAATAATAATAATAAAATAAACTTATTTTATGCATCCATTTACTTAAATGCATTTGGGAAGCCATGCTTCCATTTGCAGTAAGCTTTATTTAAATAAATGTATTAAATTTAATAAAACACGTTACAAATTTCTACTATTAAAGTTATTTAAAATATATCCAAAAGCATTGATTTTTCTGTGAAATCAAAAATAAAGTAGGGGATGTTTTTTTTGCCGCCGAATAGAAAATGAAAAATTATTTTTTTTCCCAATGAAACAACACATCGTGAATAACGCACAACAATGAACACAGCCATCGAGATACATCCATACGATACAAGTATCAATCGTACCAACATATTTGAACAAAACCACAAAAATTCAATTCAATAATCGAATACATTTATCTGCAGAATTCCTACCACCGATGTTGTATTTAAAATTTTTCGTTTAAAATCCTACTGTACAACGGCTAGCTTTCCCAAAAAAACGAGGCTATTTATTTTAAAATAGAATAAGTATCTACACATAAAAAAGCCGCTGTTTTTATTAAAGAATATTAAAGAAGAGATAACTTCTTTTCAAAAAAAATAGATGTATTCAATAGATATTTGTATGTATTTCTTCTATTAAGAAAAAGAAGTTAAATGTTCTTTCTATTTTGAGAATTTATTCTCAGGTGCCGTGAAATATTCTGGCTAACATTTATCGTTTTCATTTATTTTTATATTTGGGGAAGTGAAGCAAACTCAAAGGAATTTACAAATGTTAATTGTCCCCGCCTAGCCTGCACTGGTGGACAAATCTGAAGAACTCTTTAAATTTTTTTCTCTCGAAAACCATCTATTGTTCAAAATCTGCTTTCTGGAAAATGTTTTTCAAAATTTTGCTTAACAAACAGGACTTTCAAAAACTAAGTTTTGCAAAACAGTTTAAAAAAAAAAAAGATTCTTCCTTTCAAAACTATATTTTGTTCTAAAATTAGTTTCTGAAAATTCAGTCTAAAAAGTTTTTGCGATTTCCTTCAAGGGAATATTTTTCTTAAAGAAAAAAGCACTACAATTTTACCCAGTTTTTAAAGCCAGAATCTTTGTCTTGATTAGCTATTTTCTTAATTTAATATTTCAAAATTGAGGGTAATCCACCAGTAACACACAATCCGTTATGGTTAAAGAATTCTTCTTTTCGCTATACAAAGCCATATTTATGAAACGAGGTTACATTGTGTTTCATGACTAAAGTCTTCAAAATTATGGACTTAAAAACTTAAACTTAAAAAATAACTTTTTTATCGAATCGTGGATATAAGTCCATTCTTATATTTTTTGGAGTTATGTGTTTTGCAAATACACAGAATTTTGGATTTCTGCATTTTAAACATAATACATGCAGCCAAAAAATTTAATGGAGAACCATGAACTTGTTGGTTTCTAGGTAACGATCTGTCAATCAAACTGATTGCCTTGTAATCGACGGTAAACGTGCTTCTATATATGTATAACTAATTTCAAAGATTCAAAAATGATTGTTTCACAAGGCATGAAAAAAGTTTCCAAATTGAAAGTGAGTATTACGGAAGTAAAGTATAAGTGAACACAAAGTATAAGTGAACACAAATTTTGAGAACTCAAAAATTAAAAAAAAATCCTTCTATTTTTTTTTGCAACCGTTAGCTAGCATTTATGAAATGATTATTTATTAAATCTGTGGAACAGTTTTTGAGAAAAAAAAAAAATATTTTGTATGGTATGTATCTACCTGACGACCAAAATTATCGATACACTTTTAGTTGTCAGGTAGAGATGCTGACCACTAGCAGTCAGTGACCCAATTAGCGATGGAGTGCGCCGATTTGATATCATATGATGATGAGGGATTCATAAATAGCTCGCGGTCTCAAGATCGAGGTTCATCTCAGAGCCACTTTGTCGTGTTAAAAAAGGAATGATGAGTTTAATCTTCAGCTCATCTAGTTTTTTAAGGTCGTCGAGGAATAACTTTCTGAATAGATGGGCTCTTATTCTGGAGAGAGTCGGGCATTTACAGAGGAAATTTCATTTCCTGTTGATTCCCACAATGCCCAGCTTCGTTGCATTTTACTCAGTGGTCCAGTACATGTCACAACTACCCTGGTTATATCTTGCTTGGGTCTACATACTAAGTCATTTGTTCTTAACTTCTTCATAGATATAATGTAGTTGTCTCAACTGCGCCACCTACGATTGGATTCTGTAAGAGAAATTGAGAAGATGTTAATTGTTGTCTTTCCCCAGGTGAGTTATGAAATCTTTTCATGGCTAGATCGTCAGCCCGTTCATTTTCCTCTATTCCACTGTGACTCGATACCCAGATAAGAAAGACATTAAGTTAATGTTCAGGCTCGCCAGCTCATACCGGCTTTTTGGTGAACCAATTAAGGCAGGATGAAAAAGTCGAATCAATAACTTAAACAGTCGCCTGGCTGTCAGTAAAAATGACCGTTTCCGGTTTTGATTTGTATCTTGTCTAAGTATTTTGCATGTTTTCCTTAAAGCCAGTAATTCAGCTTGAAAGAAACTGGCAAAATCACCTACCCGAAAATACCTAGAGACATTTAGAGGCTCAGAAAATTCCCGATACAACACACTCCATTTTTGAATATCAGTAAAGATGGTTTTGTCGAAGTCTATAATCACAACGTTATACTCCCAGTCCTTTATAGATGGAAAAATAACTATAAAACCCTTACAGATGCATACAGTAGAAGTTCAGTAGTCAGTGTTTGTCGAAAAAATGTCTGCTGGGAGGTTTGTACTATTGATGTGTCCGTCCGGTTTGCTGTTTGCTATTTATTAAAGTTAGACGAGAGCTTTAAGATAAAACTATACCCTTTGTCATTTAAAATCAAAATAGCTCTAATTAATTTAATTTAATTTAACAGTCTCTCATTTTAAAACTGATATAGAGCCAATTTTAAATGTTTATAATTATTTTAAATAAATTATGCGGCTTTAATTTTATATTTTTAGTTCTTTTACTTTTCCACACTTTCACCTTTGCAATGTAAGGGTATTATTAAACCAGCGAATTTCAATCAGTTCATCTCACCACGTTCCAGCTTACATTTTCAGGACTTAAGGTCTTACCATGCATTTAATACACAAATTAAAAACAAATATCTATAGCTCTTATATTGTTACGCAAGATAAGACCCAGTGCGAAGTCCAAAATGAAACACTACTACCCTATTTATTATACTCTTCCACTAATGTCATTTGGAAAACTTTTCATGATACGAGTACATTTCTACAGATTATACAACTTAATACGAGTATGAGAGCCCCCAAATATTTTTGTTATGCTTGGCAGAACTCTCAAGTGTTTGCATCCTCCCCTAAAATTGTACATCATTTTGACAGTCACTGACAGTGATAAATAGAATTAAATTTATATTTTGTTTGAAGCAATTCTTAATACTTCTATAAAGTTGTTAACAAGCTCACTTCCACTTATAATGTTCGACCGCGTAAAAAATTTCGAAAATGTGTTTGTGCGCTTGGAACTCTCTAACTTAATTAAATTGTCACTTCATATGTGAAAACTAAAATAAAAAAAAAGTTTTACTTCAACGAAAATCTGAATCTAATGTCAAATTAATCGTTTTGCGTCGGGGAACTTAAGTACCTATACAACATAATTTGTTTGAGCACAAAGTTACGGTTCCTAAATTTCAAAAATTGTCATTTTAAAATACCAAAAAAAAAAAGAAACTTAAATTGTTCTATGCACAACGCACACTCAATGTTTTTAGATAATTCTAATGGAAGTTTTGAAAAGAATGACTCTTTCCCAATTTAAGCGTCCACTGTCGAAAAAAAAATCATCAACTGACAGATGAGAAAGCACTTATTGTTGAGTTGTGCATCAAATACTGATTTAAGTGAAGATGGGTTTTTGTTATTTTCATTTTTTTCTCTGAAGTGCGATAATTGCTTTTTAATGTGACAAAGATGAGAAATTATTATTTGTCTATGTGCCACCGGAAGTACATTCACCATCACTGAGTTAGAGTGTTTCTTTTGTAGAAGCCACCCAGTTTTCTATTTCTATTTAGTGCGAAAATAGTTGTACGTTTTTTCTATCCATTGCTAATAGGGACATATTGAATAGTCATGGCTCTCATACCTATACATCACGTAAGCGTAGCATCGAAGTTTAAGACTCAATTGTGGACCTAAACTCAAGTTAAGAGTAGGGCTCAGTTTCCAGTCTCTTTGCCTTTCATTTGTTGGGTATCCTAGTCATCATAGTTTAGTTCACGACAGAAGACAGCTTTGCGATTTTGAAATATTGAATTCTACATGGTTTTTGATTCCCCATTTAAAAAATTCTATCGACATGAGAATTTAATGAGCTTATTATATGCTGCCTTTCAAAATCCACATACCTTCGATAAATTAGGAAGTGAATCTGGAAACGATAATGAGAAGCTAGAAGTACTTTCGTTAGCAAATCAATTTAATGGACTAGAAAAGTTTCAAACAAAAGATCATTGATGAATATGTGCAGATCGTCTTTTGGTTTTACGTGAGCACCTGCCTATTATGGTTCAATCCCACGAGAGGCGTACCTCCATTGGAGTCAGATTGGGTCCTGACCATTAACCCCGACATAGCAAGCTATCTCGGTCGCAAAGTTGTGATATGTTGCAGCATACGAGTATGCACACCTCTTGCTTTGGAGGCGATGTCTATCTAACACCTCTTGAATTCAAGAAAAGAATCTTGAAAACCATGTGTCTCCGCATTCGGAATAAACCAAGCCACCATAATGCTCCCACTAGGGGGCCTACCTCATAGATAGGGTTCGAGCCGAGAGCAAAACTCGGACTTAGTCCAAGTTCTTGTCTCAAGCTTCGGAATTTCCAGATCTGAACCCGTCACTTCCAGATGGGCTCCTGCAAAACCCTGGGCCTGTCAACCCTTAAGATACACATCAAGAAGTCGGCCGGGGTAGAAACCAACAACTCAATGTGCATCCTAGTCTTTTGCTCACCTTACGGCAAACTAGGAAAGACGCTCCAAGTCTTTAGTTTACCTTACGGCAAACAAGGAAAGACGCTCCTATCTTTTATTAACCTTACGGCAAACTAGGAAAGACGCTCCTAGTCTTTAGTTTACCTTACGGCAAATAAGGAAAGACGCTCCTATCTTTTGCTCACCTTACGGCAAGCTAGGAAAGACACTCCTAGTTGATGAATATGTGAAAGAGAATCGGATACAAAATGGAGCCCTGGGGCACTCCAGCATTTGTTTATGAATATCAGACTTGAAACCGACTTGACGGTGACCGCCTCAGAAATTAACGTCCTTTTCGAAAAAGTGTGAACTAATGACGCCTCCGGCGTTGTCACCTGGTGATTCTCTTGTGGGTTTAAGTCGTCCTATAGGTATACGGCAATACTGCTTGTTTATACAGCTAGATTAGATTAAGAATTTTATTTTTCAATTTGTTTTATATACAATTTGACTTAAAACTAACTTATTACTAAATTAAATCATGTTGGCTCAACAATAGGGGCCCAACGTTCTTCATTTGGCTTTACATAATGCTATTTGCTTACAATATCATATTAATGTTTTCTTAATCTAATTCATGATTTTTTAATATTAACTAAATAATAATTTTTGATGAGTGGGTGTTTTAACCCCTATAGTATTGATTGTTGTTCTTCTCGTAAAAGGGTGCGTTGTCGTTATGGATGATGTCTTCAAATTGATCGTCAGTGATGGCTCGGGTGTATAGATACTTGTCACGAGGCTCTAGTTCATGCTGGAGAAGTTGTTGCACTTCTGTGTTGGGATGATCTTCCAGGTTTCTGATGATTTTTCCGGAGAGCTGCAGTAAATACTCGTCTAGTGGTATTAACTTTGCTTCTTTATACAGATTCCTTGTTGGTATATATTTCTTCGTCAGTGGGTTACGGTACAGTCCAGTGCAAATGCGGAGCATCTTTCTTTCAAAAAGCTTCATCTTTTTCATTGCTGTAGGTGAAATAGTAAACCAGATGGGAAAGGCGTAGGTCAGAACGGGTCGAATAAGTTGTTTGTACACAAGCAGCTTGGTTTTCTTACTTAGTCCATTTCGCCTCCTGAGAAGCGGATGGACCAAGTGCAGAGAATAGTTGGCTCTCTTCAACATCAAGTCTGCATGCCTTTTGAATTTGAATTTGTTGGAAAAGTTGATTCCCAAGTATTTCGTTGATGATTTGACAGTCACTTCAGAGTTGTCTGGAAGCTTTATTTTGATTGCATCACAGCGTGTTGCAAACGCTCGTCTTCGAATGACAGTCACTGGTGTTCTGAAGCAGATGAGTTCAGTCTTTTCGCTGTTTATTCTCAGTCCCCATTTGACATAGTATTCCCATAGGTTTTTAATGTGCTCTTGCACTCTCCTGGCAGCAATTTCTGGTGAAAAAGCGGTAGCGTATGTGATTGAGTCGTCTGCATAAAGCTTCGTCTTTGTACCTGGTAAGTTGGCTGGTTGATCAGCAGTGTAAATGTTGAACAGCAGCGGTCCAAGTTTTGATCCTTGAGGAACTCCAGCGTTAATTCCTTTGGTTGATGACACATGTTTTTTAACCTGTACATAAAAAAGTCTATGGGTTAGGAAATTTTTGATTATTCTTACTAAGTAATTAGGAAGTCCAAGTTCCGAGAGTTTGAATAGCAATCCTTTTATCCAAACGCTGTCGAAAGCTTTTTCGATGTCCAGCAAACACGCTACAGTTGTTTCCTTTTTGTTGAGTCCAATTGTAACATCAGTATGGAGTCCCAGTAATGGATGTAAGGTAGAGTGTTTATTTCGAAAGCCATACTGAAACTCCGGTATGACATCTCTTTCTCTGCAGAAAACGTTGAGTTTCTTCAATATCAACGCCTCCAGTATCTTACTCATGCTGCTGAGCAAAGAAATTGGCCGATATCCTTCAACATTTGCGCGGTTGTTCTTCTTCGGGACAGGTACCACTTTTGCGGTTTTCCAGGCTGCAGGGAAATAGCTGTTGTTCAGGCAGTTATTGAAGATTATAGTCAACAGGAGAACAGCAAGATTTGGTAACCTTTTGAGTACGTAATTAGAAATCTTGTCGCTTCCTGCTGATTTTTTGGAGTTTCCAGTGAAGATAATGTCAGCTACTTCTTCAGGGGAAGTGAAAACATCTGTCAGCGTCGGCTCCGATGATGGGTTTTCCTCGTTGAACAGGGTCACGGTTTCGGTGGTCGCTGATATCTCTTGAAAGCGAGTTTCAACGTCTTCGATAAAGTCAGGAAGGTGTACGGGAGGGCGGTCTTTGAAACTATCGTGAAAATGATTTGCAAACGCTTCAGCTTTCTCTGCAGAAGTTGTTGATACTTCTTGTCCATAAAGGATGGTGTCTGGAATTGAGTTTGGTCTTCCAACAATCAGATTGATCTTTTTAAACGTGTCAGGTCCAGGTTTGATATCTTCGAGTCTCTTCTTGAAATCCTTTTCCTGGTGATGTTTTATTGCCTGGTTGAACATTGTGTTAGTGCACTGAAGTTCTGAGTGTAGCCGACGGTATTCGACACTTTCCCTGTTAAAGGTCCTGTGGAATATTCTTTGGAGGCTTTTGCGAAGTCTTTGCCGGTGAGCATATATTAATTGTATATGTTGGGGTAAGTTTGCATATTTATCTCTGCTGGTGCGGGGTGTTTTCTGCCTGTCCAAAGCATTGTTGACCACTGTTTCAAATTGAGCAATGGTGTTATCGATCTCATTGTTGTTGAGATTGTTGACACTGGAGACTTCTGGTAGGCGTTCTTCAACTTCTGAACGGAATCTTATCCAATTCAGTTTTTCGTATTGGATTTGGAATTCGGGAATACGACGTTCAGTTGTAATCCTGTAATTCAATCTGATCTCATCTCAACCGCCAGATGGTCCGAGTCACTATCGTGTGCAACACAAGTGAAGTTTTGGAACTCAGGAAGGATGTTCGTAAAATTGGACGTCACTAAAAAGAAGTCTAGCAGCGACGGAGTTCTTGGAAATGTGGGCCTATGTTGCGATATAACCACCAATGAGTGAAGCTCGGGGTTGTCTTCCAGCCAGTCCACAATTGCTTTTCCTTGTGTAGATTCCCTGGTGTCCAGCCAGAGTGGGTGTCGTGCATTGAAGTCACCTCCAAGTACACAGTACGTATGTTGGCTAGCAAGATTGTTGATGGCGTTGAGGTCATGTATGATGTCACATCTTGTTGCGTTACACTTGTTGTATACTGAGACAAGAAGCAGCGTCTCATTATCCGACATATTGATCACAACGGCTGTAGTCTCCATGCAGCGCAGAACAGGTACCGTAATGTACTCGCTTTTGAGGTCCGATTTTAAGAGGATGGCAGTTCCTCTGCCTTCAGATGTTTTGTCCTGTCTGTAGGATGTGTAGCCTTCCGGTTTAAGGGTGTTTCTTGCTGTGATGTTTGTTTCCTGTAAGAAGATAATATCGGGTTTCTTTGATTTTAAAAAGAAGTTTAGTGAAATACGTCTGGCTGTAGAATAAATAGAATTAACGTTATATGTAATGAAGGATAGGTAGTTTCTTATATACATAATGAGCAAATAAGTTTACCCAATATAACTGTTTTTTCTTTATCATTGAGACTACCGTAATTGCTTGGAACTACCTCCTTTGCCTTTTGGAGAAGAGAAAGGAGATCTGTTCCAAACAGTCTTTCGGTATCATCAAATATGTTGAAAGACTGTGATTGTCCTTTTTGGCTTGATATGTTGGATGGTGCAGTCCTCTTCTGGACTACTGGTTTGGCAAATGGCGTTGTAGCTGGTGCTGGTGGAGCTGGCTTAATCCCTGCCTTCTTAAATGGGCCTCCTAAAGGTTTTGAAGCTGCTCCAGATGTGGCTGCAACGCTAGCGTATGATAAGCCATTCACAATCGCTTTTTTTGCTGATGTTACAGCAAATTGGTGATTTTCACGCTTCTGTGTTGCTGTCTTCGTTTTTTCGGCCAGTTTCTTCTTCCTTGCAGGGCATCCACTGTAGCTGGCAGGGTGCCCAGTCTGTTGGCAGTTAACGCAGAATACCATATCGTCACTGACTTTGTTGAGGGTCCTAGAGCAGTTTCCTGGAATATGATCATCCTTGCATTTTACACAACGGTATTTCATGCCACAGTTACTAGCAACATGTCCAAACTTTTGGCAATTCTTACACTGTGTAATGGTGGTGGATTTAAACTTCTCCCAATGGACTTTTTGGTGCATAAGAAGCGTTTTTCCGTAAATTGCTGGGATATCAGATGTTTTGGAAACTTCAACGACGAAGCTATTGTACTTCCTGTCTGATCGGGTCTTGTAGGGACTTACTGCTAAGACTGAGATGCCTTCCGCAATGAGCTCCTCCTTAACTTCAGTGGCTTCGTAAGTTTGATGAATTCCTTTAAGGACCAGCAATGTCTTCTTGTCTTCTTTGGCGGTATAGGTGTTGAATTCTGTCTTCTTCACCTTCAAAAAATCTCGGATCTTCTGGTGTTCCTCTTTGGTCTTTGTTGTGATAACAGATTTTTCACTATTGATATTGTGAACTTTGAATACTACACCTTGAGTTTTCAAATGTTTACTGATTTCCGCCACGTTTAGCTTGAAGCACACAATTGGTGGCATTAGTGTGGACCGGGGTTCCTTGTTGGGTTTCTCGAGGCTTTGTTGTTTTGTTGGGTTTATTTCCTCTGCGTTGGTGGTAGAAGCTTCATTATCCATCGCAGGCTTTTTTGTCTTCTTTGGTGATGTTATTGGTGACTCTGTAGGCTTTCTTTTTGATCTTTTAGTTTGTACCACCTCAAAATCAGAGTCCAAATTCACCATTTCTTCGGTTTGCAACATCTCTGAAGGTTCTTCTTCTGCAGGTTGCACGTTAAAGTTTTCCTGTCCTACAACTTCTTCTTCGATTTGCTGTTCTGTAATTGGATCCATAATTTGTTGCGCATCCATTACTTCGTCCTTGTCATCTTCGTAAAGCTGGTCTATATCACCGAGCTTGGCGTGAATGTTTACCAGGAACTCTTTTCCATGCGTTCTCATGCCTTCTTTGATGTGAGTCTTGAGTGCCTCGTATGCTAAATTTACGTCACTCTTCCTTCTTTCGGCTTTTCCCATTTTTAACTGGGATTTCCAGAAAAAAGATTTATTGTTTTTTTTTTTTTTTTTTTAATTACTTAAAGGATTAAGATTAAAAATTGTAATTAACAAGAAGGATAATCCACATTCGGAAAAACCCTTCATGTAATTAACTAGATTAATTTTAGCAGGTAGCGTAGGTGAACCTTTGCTAATCACTTTTTTCACTGAAATATATTATTTTATTACCGTTAGGTAGATTTTAGTTTTTATTTTCACTACTTTTCTCCGCGCACTTGTGTACTCGATGAATGTCAACTGTGAACTGAGTTTATACAGCTATTCATTGGAGTCTTCTTCCAAATTCTCCGAAGCCAAGTCAGCGATTTAACTGTTTTGTCTATGATCATGAACTTTGAGCTCCTGGGTCAGTTGGTTCTTGTAAGTTGCCCAAGTCCCGGCGCAAAATTCGCCAAGTTGGAATCTGCGAAAGATCGAGTTCCTGAGCAGGCCGAGCAATCTGCTCTACATTTTCAAGGATCGCGGCGATGTTCTCTATCGATCTTGCGCATTCTTTTTTTGTTATCGCTTCTCCAAAGGAACTTACACAGTTCTTAGCACTTCTTTTACATGCCACTCACATAAATTTCCCTTTCGAGCAGTTTTTATTCTAAGAATCAAACATGATTTATAACTTTAGAATCCCTTCCTTCTGAAGAACCCCTTTTAGCAAAACTGAAGTATTCTAAAATTAGTTTCGCTACAATTTTGTAAAATATATTCGCAAAACAAACTCGTACAAATGAGCGAAATTAACAACAGCGTAACTAAATTTTTGTTGACTAAAAGGAGGGCTTCAAAATGTGCTCTATTTCCATTTTGTCAAAGGATGCAAAACAAATCCTTTTAGAATCCTCTATATATAAGTTATTTGCAATGCAAATTTTTAAAACAACAAACAATAGCAAAGGAGGTATCAACCGCATTCATCTTAATTTAATGGTATTATCGAAATCCACACCTTGGCCGAACTTGCATTCTGTCAGCAGGAGAAGGTCCAGTAAGGATCACCATCACACAATAAGCTACCTGTTTGTGGCGCTATCCTGCCGAGTGATCTCTTTTGTTCGTCTACTGGCTAATGACCATTTTCTTTGATCCTTTTCTTATTGTGTATTTGATTTATTGGACCAGATATGCATGAACTGAACATTAAGTAGAGCACAATTTCTGAGACGATTGATGATATATCTATGCGAAAAAGTGATATAGGATAATCCTTCGAAAAATTTACCTACTATTTAGAATATTTAAATAAAATAAAAAGACTGTCAGAAGTTAGCGCCAGGATTAGGAGGAATTGTATACTCTATTCTCATTATCCAGCTTTCGATCATGAAATAGGTTTGAGATAAGATTTCTCTATGAATTGCTTCGGAGTGGTTTTTTTTTTTTAAGAAGTGGTTCTTCCAAGCTGAAGGACACGAAAGCTCTATGAAGGAAATTAAGTCATTACAAAAATCAATCAAAATGATAAAAAAAGAATTCGGTTGATCGTCATTTTATGCAAAATATGCGTAAACAATGGTTAGTGGTTGCTCACCAAGCCTGTTTCTAATTTTAAGAATCTTCAAAATCACACTGGAAATGGGATTTAAAACATATATGTATATAAACCTAAATTCATCACAAAAACTTTACAAAAGGGTAGAAATCTAATTTAATTTAATGTTAATATATTAAAATTTGCATTGTAATTACTAAAATGAGAGAAATTTGAGAAAATAAATTAGTCGTCGCATATTGCAATATGATTGCTACGAACTGTCAACACTATTCGCGTTCCACATACCATCCACACTGCAACAAATGAATTGTTCTCGCGCGACTAACCTCAAAATCATTCTAATAAGTTGTCTAAGTAAACGACATTCGCGACAAATAAAAAAATATGCATGTGAACGAAATGTCAAAATCGGCGAATGTTCGTTCATTCGGCGGTCGTTGGTCGCTCTCATGTGAATAGTCCTTTAAGTGCTAAACACATGAGCTGCGAACTGCGAATGCGAATAAATCTTTTTGAGCTATTTTCCCGGCTAATATCAATTTTTGTTTAGTTTTAACTTTACGACGAAGTGAATTAATGATCGAATGAACTATTTAAAAGGAAAACACTGCAAAAAATAATTACAAATTGAAATATTTTGTATTTCAAATTTACATTTGACAGTTCGCAGAAGATACGTTGTTGGTCGCGTAAAAAATATTAAAATACGAAATATTTCAATTTATAATTATTTTATGCAGTGTTTTCCTTTTAAATAGTTGATTCGATCATTAATTCACTTCGTCGTAAAGTTAAAACTAAACAAAAATTGGTATTAGCTGTGAAAATAGCTTAAAAAGATTTATTCGCATTCGCAGTTCGCAGCTCATGTGTTTAGCACTTTACTGTATGGAACGTAGTGCCGCTGCCGTCCTGTTGAAATCACATGTCATCGGTTATCATTGACAGATAGCGCTCACCGTTGACAGTGATGGCCTTGGCCTCACCAAAATGTTGTTGTAAAAAAAAGTATGGACCGATGATGCCGCCAGCCCAAAATCTACACCAAACAGTGACTTTCTCTGGATGCTTTGCATTTTGGTGGATCTCGTGTGGACTGTGATCGTCCCAAATTTGACAATTTTGCTAGTTGATGCTGGGGCCTTCATCACAGTTAGCGAACACACGTCGTTGCCATTGTCTGTAAGCTCCTGGGTCAGTTGAAGTTTGTACGAGTATAGGCCCAAGTCATGACGCAAAATTCGCCAAGATTTTGTGGCCTGCGAAGACCTAGTTCTTGTGCGCGGCCTATTACTCTTCAAGTTTATTTGGCAAAGACATCCTTAGTAAATGACAGACAATTTGACAGGTTTAGCATCAACAATATGGCCGCAATGGCATGTAAAATTAGTTCAGATATTTCTGTTGGAAAACTCTTTACAAAAATATTTATTGTTGTTAACAATGGGAGGAAATTCCATTAAATAATTTTTTCAAAAAAAAAGGAGACGTATAGTTTTGCTGAAAGAAATGATGAAACAAGCAAGTACATTTTATATAAAACAAAAAGATGTACTGTGAAGTGGTTTCAAAAGTTGAACTGAGGTTTTAATGGTAGAATACTGTTGTGTAACTTAAATTATAGAATAAACTCAGATGTAAACGAAACTATGAAAAAGAATTTCGTGTTCAACTTATGTTCAAACCAAAATTGGAGTTCAAACTTTCACTGTGAATTTGGGGGGTAAGCATTTTATTTATTCAAAATTTGTTTATTGATCTGCTGCGGCTGGTAACATTAAACTATTCTTGACTTTTTATTTTATTAACTGGTTAAAATAAACACGACATATTTTTAAATTGATCATTTTCTCTTTCTAATTTTGACAGTTCACAAAAATAAGGAAGACGTGTGAAAATCAACTTCGGTAAAATGTAAGCAAGGTAATAAAGTATTTAACTATTGGTTTTAATGGTTTACCAAGAGACATTTTACTATGTTTACTATCCATTTCCAAATAAAACACGTCTAGAGTTTGTTTATCTGCTCACCAAGTTTTGACTAGCTGTCAATATTATTGTATTTTTTGTTTTGCTTGTTTGAAATTGACGTGTGATGAAAATTCTAAAGATGGTAAAATCATTTTTTATAAGATAACATTAAACGAGCAACATTTCTTGAAGATTATGATAGAAAGATGAATGACAGATGAACTAATTAAAGTTAATCAACAGATTTAATTCACAGTATATTAATGCTGTGAAATTTATAAGAGTCGGTAAACATCGACCAATAATTGCGTCCTAGAAGGGTACGACAGCATCTAACTGATGAGACTGTCTTACCTGGGCACTTTGGAATTAAGGTCACTTGAACTTTCAATTGAATTAAATTCAATCACTTCACTTAAACCTGAAATAATTTTCTTATTTCATATACCTTTGTTAATCAACAGAGAACCTAAGTTAGGTACACTGACATACCTGGTTGACAAGCGGATTGGGTACCAAAATATGCGGACTCTTCTTCGAAAATTTCTTTCTTTATATTCTTTAAAAAAAAAAAACAACTAGAAGCATCTACACTTCTGGTGGTGACTGGACCGTTTTAGATGATTGAAAAATTATGTGAAAGTCTTATATACTCGTAACCTAACATCATATTAGTGACTGGAAAATAGCTATCATCCAGTGCCTTCAATGAAGAAGCGGCACAAGTAAAAAAAAAGAGCTTTAAAGCTAACTGAATGGTGCTTTCAAGAGAATTTGATGGGGAATGTTAAAGCTAATGTTGGGCAGGACCACTACTTGAACCCAAGCTTGTTCTTACGTGATCACGGAAGTATCTAAGGGAGAGTTGTTTCCTAACTTGTGCAAAGCAAACTGGCTGGTTCTTCACAATATCTTGAAGTCTTCACTAATGAAAATGTTGCATCTTACCAAAGTGATCACTTGACGATAAGTTAAGATTTTAAAAATTGTCTTCTCGATGTCTGGAATGTACTGATATCGACTGCATTCTTTCACGAAAGTCAACATTGTACACCCAGTTATAATACCGAAATACTTTGGTACTCATTAACGTGTCAAGGATATAATGACCGCCTCACCATAAAGACAGAAGCAACCACAAAACATGGAGTTTTATTTTGACGAAACTTGAGAATCGTAATATAGAGAATCATCCTGAAACTTCAGTGAAGTAGAAAAAGGGCATGAGTGCCCTCTCAGACTAGGTTCAGAAATAAAGACTTCAGATGCTACTGTAGCACAGTCTTACCAATAAGACAGAAATTAGTCCCTGCTGATTAAGGATAAGGGAATACTGTAACACCCTAGGTAACCATTTTGACAACCGGCGCATGGTGATGTACGGATCCCAAACCTAACTGAGCAATTCGTTTATACTATACAAAAAATTTAGACGTCATTGACCTGGCCACTACCATCTACCAATCAGCTCCACAAACATCCTCTAAAATGCAAGATCAACTAAATACCCAAACTTGGCAGAAAAAGTGCTTTCATGATGGAACAAAAAAATAAATGATTGTCAATCTACCAATAGAAAATGATGTTTGGAATCTGTGTTGGCCTCTGTCGATTCAAACCTTTGTAAAAATATTCATATATCTATTTTCTAGAATTGGGTCATTTTACCAAACTTACTTCAGTAATAAAAATAATAATTATGTCATAAAATAGGTTACAGTGTTTCTAAAATTTAGTCATACTTTAACTATTATTAACAAAGATCTACATAAATCCAAGCTTTCTAAAAGAAAGCGTTAAAAAAAAAATAAAATATTTTCCATAGAAATCAGTTGGTTTATAACCTTCCCACCAATTGAACAAAAACAGAAGCTCTTCTATTAAAACATAGACGAATGTATGCAATCATATTTAATTTAATGATCGACAACTCAAATTACCTGGGCCACATCACCGCCCTTTCGTAATGCCACAAACACCAAAGCTAGCGCAACGTATGGATCAGAGAATGCAAACTCATCAAAGTATAAAAGTAAAGGAGCAACCCCTCGATGTCATGACAAATTGATTCACTTGATGACAATAATTGGGCACTTTTGATGTTTTGTTCAGTGCTTCCACATATAATGTTTATAACAATAGTATAAAATGAGGTTGTCAATTGGAACTTATAGGCTTGTATAACTCAACGACAAGTTTTTATGATTGCAACACATGCATCAACAAAAAATTGGTGATCACAGGTGATATATGAATGTATAACGGGATGTTTTGGCGTTCCAGAACCTGAGTTTTATGGGTTTTAGGTTTTGAAAAATATTAAAAATATTCGTTCGAATTAGAAGAAATTGTACAGCTATTTTAATATTTTTACTAAGTTAACCGATTTTTTAAATTTAATCAAAATAAGCACAATACGTACCATCTCTATAATTTTATCAAAGCTTAACTCATCTTATTTTATTTTTTTAGTATCGTACTAATGTTAGATTGCCGCTTTTCCTTGAAAGACGCACTTTGACAAAACAGGGTATAAGCCACCCTGTCTTTTAAAAACAAGCGCTGATCTAGCAAAGCAAAGAGTAAAAGAAAAGAGTAAAGAGAGTAGAAGTAGGAAGCTGGTGGTGTCAAATCAGGTTTTTCAGAGAAAAGTAGAAATATATGACACTTATGTCACTTTGACATTAACAAATGCCAAAAAAGGTGTGTTTGTTTTATATTTTTGCCCCAAACTTTCACACCCATATTAACAAAGATGGTTTAGTGTAGGTTTATCGTTAAGTCCTGGACTAAGTGCGAAATTGTATTAATAAAACAAATTTTCTGTTAAGTGACGTTTATCTACTAATTATGATAAAGTTAAACCACCGAAGTAGGTGGTTTAGCGAAGGAATAAGAAATAGAAATGTCCACAGTCAGACACAAGCAATTGACAATCAATTTAGGTAGCCACAGAATATAAAAAAGAGATTGCTTACTTTGTAGAAATTTTTTCTTAAAAGGATTTTTGATAAACGTCATTTTACTATTCCAGGAACATTTTGTTTTTATTAATATAAATATTTAAGCCATGGCTTAACTCCTATTCCATGGTTTAGCAAAACCATGGAATATAGGTGGAATAAGCTTTTTTTAATAATACGGCTGAAAGTGTTTAATATTAAGAAAAACTTAGTAAAGTGTCTTAAAAGTAGCAAATTGGTTGGAAGTATTGCGCTTATAAATTAGCATTACGCTGCTGTTTAGGAATTGCACTCTAACATATCCCCTTCTCAATTTTTTACAAGTATCGATCGCCATCTTCAGTTTTATGAATATTTAAAATAATTTATCTCGATAAGTATGGGTTATATTCATTTTAGGTAAAAAAAATGTGTTCATTATTTGTAACAACTTGTTCGTTATTAACTTCTTCCAATGAATTATTCGTTGTATTTCCTGAGTTGTTCGTTATTTATTTTTAGTGATGGGTCAAGCAGCAACTGAACCAAGACCATCAACGTCAGTAGCGATTCTCAACGTTTGCGGTAACACAACTACCATACGAATCGCCATCAAAAACATTTGCACTGTCCAAAAATACAGTATGGTATTGGTATAAAATTTCTAAGCGAGGTAAATGCTACAAATTATTTTTCACAGTAAAATAACAAGCAAACGAAGACATATCCTGATATGAGCACCTCGGTCAACAAACCACCGCATTGCGAAACTCCATTTTGTGTAGATAAAGAATGAAAATAACACTGTACCTAGTTTTTTTTTATTTTAAATTTAGCATGGAAAATTCGTGCAGGAGTCCTTTTATATTTATAAAATTGAAAAATGTTTGTTTTCTTCTTTTTATAAAAATTCTAAGTCTACAATACAACTCTCCACACTGAACATAATAAATCATATGTGGATTCCCTTAGCATGGTAGAAGATACTGTAGATTACAAATTTATATACAAAGCAATTTTTAGCTAAAGCCTGGTACGCAGTTCAAGCTAAAATAAATTTTATCTCTACAATTCTTATCTCTCCAATTGTTTGCTAAAATCCAAGATAAATTGAAATGTCGACCTGATTGATAACAGCTGATTTATTCGTTCATTTTCCCAAATCAAAAATATATTAACGACACATTCAAATTTAAATTACTGAATCTGTTTTCACACTGTGCTACCGACTAATTAGATTAACAGTGCCATCTATGTGGCAATAGACGTAAGAATTTATACCGAAGTCATGGATTGATGATGTTCTATTACTGCTTTCTCGTTCTTTCTTATTTGAAAGAATATATAAATCTATTATTATATACATATATCAATAGGTATTCTACCTACCAACTTGATTATGATTGGGAGGAGAAAAATAATAGAATCATCTTTTCATTCATCTTTTTTTATCTCAATTTAATGGCGGATACAGCATATAAACATCTACGTACTCATTATTATTTTCCATTTGATGTTCGTTTGGATCTTTTTTTAGTACCTTAGAAATAGTTCATAACAGGTAATTTAGAGTTACAAAATATTTTATTAATTAAAGAGACCATTTAAACTGTGATTTTTTAAATGATTATATGTGATAAGTGATCACAGTATACTCAAGTATATTCAGAGTTTCGATCAAGCCTGCGCATGTTTGAAAAGAAACTATTTTAATAGATAGTTATTCACCAGTAAGGGTCTTTCAATAGGAATGCTTAAAATTGTCATGTTTTAAAAGGAACATCTGGGAAATTTATTGTAAATTATTCAATAGTAATACCTATAGCAAATGACCATGAAAGGTTTATAGGGTTAAACGTCTGCAAAACATGAAAAACGTGCGGCGCATTAGCAAAACAAATAAGTATTCTTAGCGACGAAACCAATTTTCGGACAAATAGATTAATTGATGAGTTAACAAGAAAAATCAGGGATCAGAATAGAATAGAAAGTCACTGTTTGGTGCAAAATTTGATTTGGCGGAACCATCGGTCAGTATCTTCTTCTTCCAAAGCAAAGCTGACATTGCTATAACCGCCAACGGCAAGTGGTACAGATCGATTATAAGCACTTTCTTATGGCCTAAAGTGAATGATATATAATATACCAAGAACATGTGGTTCCAATATAGCCAATAGAGGCATTCTACAAGAGGAGCGATTTGAGGAGTTGGTTATCTCGCGCGGCGATTTGAACTCGCCCTAGAAATTGTGCGATTTTACGTTTTTAGACGTCTACCTACCTTTGGGGATATCTTATCGCAGGACAATGTAAATAAATTGTGAAACATTCTTCAACATAACAAACCCTATCATGTGATTTCAGCGAGATTTATGCGATAAAGTCATCGAAAATAGGACGTTCCGAATGCGTAAATTTGAAGGACATTATATTCCATGAATTATATGTTTTAAAATAAAAATCAACATATTAATAGATATCCGCATTCGATGTAGCCAGTTGCATACCTCCCCCTCAATTAGTCTCTATACAAACCCTAGAGCGCAAAAAACAAAAAAAAAAAAACAGAACAAACCGCTGTCAAAGAAAAAAGTGTTGCTACATAGTTTAAATTAATGCACCTCTAAAAAGCACCCTTAGAAACAAAACTGACAAAATTTTCTTTTGAATGAAAATATTCTTCAAGTTAATTTACGAATAAGAAGACCCTGACAATACTTTGGCATTTTTTTTTACCTAGTTCTACATTCTAAAAAGCTACATTTACGACATTTTAGGAAGGCTTAAAATTTGTTATATGTAAGTACATACAGTACAAACTCGATTTATGCAACTAATAGAAACTAAGGCAGTTGCAATAACCGAGGTTGTTGCACTTACTAGGTTATATTTTTTTAATACAAAATTATAGTTGTAATGGCTTATTTTTTTAGAGATACCGAAAATGTTATAAAAAAAACATTATAGAATCCAAACAAATCGTTGCTGTTGATTTGGAGAGCTCAGAGCTGTACCGAACCAAGTCATTTTATAGTTCATTACAGCTCTAAATAACGGGTGATTTTTTAAGAGCTTGAGAACTTTTTTTAAAAAAAAAACGCATAAAATTTGCAAAATCTCATCGATTCTTTATTTAAAACGTTAGATTGGTCCATGACATTTACTTTTTGAAGATAATTTCATTTAAATGTTGACCGCGGCTGCGTCTTAGGTGGTCCATTCGGAAAGTCCAATTTTGGGTAACTTTTTCGAGCATTTCGGCCGGAATAGCCCGAATTTCTTCGGAAATGTTGTCTTCCAAAGCTGGAATAGCTGCTGGCTTATTTGTGTAGACTTTAGACTTGACGTAGCCCCACAAAAAATAGTCTAAAGGCGTCAAATCGCATGATCTTGGTGGCCAACTTACCGGTCCATTCCTTGAGATGAATTGTTCTCCGAAGTTTTCCCTCAAAATGGCCATAGAATCGCGATTTGTGTGGCATGTAGCGCCATCTTGTTGAAACCACATGTCAACCAAGTTCAGTTCTTCCATTCTTGGCAACAAAAAGTTTGTTAGCATTGAACGATAGCGATCGCCATTCACCGTAACGTTGCGTCCAACAGCATCTTTGAAAAAATACGGTCCAATGATTCCACCAGCGTACAAACCACACCAAACAGTGCATTTTTCGGGATGCATGGGCAGTTCTTGAACGGCTTCTGGTTGCTCTTCACTCCAAATGCGGCAATTTTGCTTATTTACGTAGCCATTCAACCAGAAATGAGCCTCATCGCTGAACAAAATTTGTCGATAAAAAAGCGGATTTTCTGCCAACATTTCTAGGGCCCATTCACTGAAAATTCGACGTTGTGGCAGATCGTTCGGCTTCAGTTCTTGCACGAGCTGTATTTTATACGGTTTTACACCAAGATCTTTGCGTAAAATCTTCCATGTGGTCGAATAACACAAACCCAATTGCTGCGAACGGCGACGAATCGACATTTCACGGTCTTCAGTAACACTCTCAGAAACAGACGCAATATTCTCTTCTGTACGCACTGTACGCATTCGTGTGGTTGGTTTAATGTCCAATAAAGTAAACTGAGTGCGAAACTTGGTCACAATCGCATTAATTGTTTGCTCACTTGGTCGATTATGTAGAAGACCATAAATCGGACGTAAAGCGCGAAACACATTTCGAACCGAACACTGATTTTGGTAATAAAATTCAATGATTTGCAAGCGTTGCTCGTTAGTAAGTCTATTCATGATGAAATGTCAAAGCATACTGAGCATCTTTCTCTTTGACACCATGTCTGAAATCCCGCGTGATCTGTCAAATACTAATGCATGAAAATCCTAACCTCAAAAAAATCACGCAGCTCTAAATGAACTATGTAGTTCATTACAGCTCTAAATAGAGGTCAATTTTGCGGAAATTTTGGCGTTAGTTTTGGATTTTTTTAAAATGACTTGGTTCGGTACAGCTGTGAGCCCTCCGTTTAATGTTTTGATTTTAATGAACAGATGCATAAACACAAGAAGTTGCACTAATCGATGTAACATTTTTGAAAAGTAGCACTTATAGAGTCAAGACGTGCTACGATTTTAGTGTTGCGAAAATCGAGGAGTTGCGCGAGTCGAGGGTTACGTTAACCGAGTTCGTACTATATATTTAGATATTTCAGATACATTTCGTGATAAATATCTCACATGATAAAGGTATATCCCGCTTGGTAAGGTTAATTCTAGGAAATTAAGATTTCCTTATCTTCTTAAGAATTAAGAACTTAGAAAAAGTAAACCTGTCGAACTGAAAGAAATTTGAAATCATTAAAAAAAGTAGTATAACTAGGATATAGGCAAGGTTTTCGGCAAATTTTCTTCAAAACAGACTTTTGCAGCAGGTACCAACCAAAGAAGGTTGGATTTTATTATAATAGCCTCCTCCCCAAAATGAAGTTCCGTATTGTAATGTTTAATTGAAGATGCTATTTAAATTTTCATAAGAAGTTGAAAGTAGCAAACAATACTAAAATATCTTAAGATTCTTTGAAAGATTTTCTGTGCGATTATAAAAGCTCATTCTAGAGTCAATGATAAGCCCAAAATATTTTAACTCATAAGCATTATCTAACTGAAAGCATCTATCACGACAGCTAGAAGAACTAGAGATAGTACAAGAGTAGAGCTATAGTAACAGTTCAAAAGTTTATGTTTTTGGCATTCTGTAGCATGCAAAAATATATCTTTATTAACATTTTTCTTCTCTTAAGAAAAAAAGACATTACTATGGTTTTCTATTCCTGTCATTTTAAACTATACTTAATGTTTTACTTCTGAGTGTGCTCAGGGGCTTATTGATTATTTATAATTCATTTATTTATTTATAAATGGTCAATTTTGTAATTGGAAGAGAATAGAATAATATTTGCTTGTGTTTAGGTTTTTAATTGTATTCAATTTATTTCATTTTATTTTATTTTATTTTATTTTATTTTATTTTATTTTATTTTATTTTATTTTATTTTATTTTATTTTATTTTATTTTATTTTATTTTATTTTATTTTATTTTATTTTATTTTATTTTATTTTATTTTATTTTATTTTATTTTATTTTATTTTATTTTATTTTGTTTTATTTTATTTTATTTTATTTTATTTTATTTTATTTTATTTTATTTTATTTTATTTTATTTTATTTTATTTTATTTTATTTTATTTTATTTTATTTTATTTTGTTTTATTTTATTTTATTTTATTTTATTTCGTTATTTTAATGTTACACTCGGGCGTATGCGTACTTTTTTCTTCAATTTCTTCACCTCATCCTCTATAACGCCTTCACTGATTTTGATCAAGATTTTTATTTAAAAATGACCAAAATGAAGCGCACTTTTCATGACAATAGATTATCTTGGAGGATTTGCCACTTTCTCGCTTCACAGCAACCACTAAAAAATTAAGTGCACTTGAATTAAGTGAAGACAAGACATGCTATGAATTTACATACAAAATATCTACATATACATATGATATCTACACACCGAGTAGGACAAAGCATCATACTATTGATAGCAACAACTTCAAAGTAGTTAAGGAGTTTACCAACGAAGTAAATATCAACTCCACGAACGACACCTTAGTGGAGATCCAACGAAGAATAACCCAGGGAACTCTTTGCTAATTTGCATGCGTTTAAAACTTATCACGCGTATTATACTATCTATCCAGGCGCTACACAATTCTTATACTTCTAGTCCTGCCTTACACTACTATGTGTTGACAGATATTTGGTCCTGTTTAAAAGGAGGCGAATGGAGGAGAAAATACAACTGGGAACTCTATTAGCCTTATCAAAATGTGGATGTGGTCCAGAAAGCCAAAACTCATCGACAATACATATTTGCTTGGCGACCATATCGGGTGAATGGACAACAGCAAATAGAGTCTTCGAATCCCAGTCTTCAGAGTCGAGGCGATAATTAAGATCGAACCCAGAAAAATACTTTTTTACTGCTCTGTCATTTTAAAAAAGTGATAAATTGCTAGCTCATGTAAGCTCAATAGTACAACTTCAATTAAAAGCTTTAGATTCATTTCATCGAATGCTCATATGAATTCGATTTTATTTTAAAGCATGGTTTTAGGAGGATAGACAAATTATGCGTTTAACGATTTGTAAAATTTAAAAAAATTTAAGATAAATACTCTTAAACAAACCGAGAAATATAAATCAAATAATATTAATTAGTCAATTAATTTTGTATATAAAATTGTTGATAAAAACATACAAAACAAGACAATTGTGTTGAAAGATGTTTTTGGTTTATATTTACTGTAAGTTGTAGAAATATTTTTGACAGAATTAAAGATAATCAGGAAGACGAAAATTGTACTAGAAAACCATGAACTTTAGATTATACGACTTTCTACATTGCTCTGATTCATCGCAGCACTGATTAGTTTAAGCTTGACATTTGTTCAGTTGATTCAGAAGCAAAATTGACATTTGTTTCTTTATGGTGTTAAGCCAGAATTTTGAAACCTTTAACTTAAAAATAAATGAATTTTATAGGCCAACGACTCGTAAAGAAAGTACTACACTGAAAAAACATTTTGCAGCGGCTGAGTGTCGTCAGAAGACATTTAACTTTCGGTATATAACAATTTATAAGAAATACTAAAAGTGAATAATATAGGAGTAATGTTCTGTGATCTATTTTTAAAATCTGCATGTTTTAGGAATTTCTATATTGGCTTGCAAGTTCGTCTTTTTTGTTAATTTCGTCTCATTTCTGGTTAGCAAGAACCACTTAAAAGAGCCCCATTAAGGATGCAAAAAATATACTCTCCACAATTCAAACTGGATTTCAAAATTTGGTGACTCAAAGGATCAAGCAATAAATTCATAAATCTATCAACAAAAGGCAGCAAAGGAACATGTTCGCCAGGTAATGTGTTTTTTAAACTTCTCGATGCTGGAATGTTTTCTTGAAACATTAAAATATGATAAACTTGAGAGAAGACAGCAGAAACAGACAATTCTGCTGTTTTTATAACATGCTAAATCCCCATTGGATTTATAATGATGAACATATAATCTGCCAAAACGGCCATCCATTTTTCACGAATTATTGCAAAAGCCGTTGAAAATTTAAAACATTAAAGTCGGAACAGAAATATCGATAAAAATAAAAATAAAAATAAAAATAGCCCCAAATAATAATTATTTTTTGTATGAAAATACATTTTTCATTTTTTTAATTCTTCCAAAAATGTTGATTGGTATACCTACATTATGTTCAATCGCCAGGCACACGCTAATATTCCAGGATTGTATCTCCTTTTTGGGTCATCTGTACCACTGATGCATCTCAGATGCTCCGCTTTAAGTATGATCACTGATCAGTCTCCAGACAGGTGGTATCCCGGAAGGTACTACCAAAGAAAACTGTCAATAAAGGCGTTTGCCTGGCAACTGAATATACCTTAAGCGGAGTACAAGACCCAGAGTAGCGGGTCAGGCAAGTGCATTTGATCAATGAATTGTTTGTTAAGCTACATTTTGAAAATTAAATTATGTTTGCTCTTATACAAAAGATCTACTTTTTTGGCCATTTTAAACTTTTTGTTAAATTAAAAATGTGTGGCCATTTTTCATAATCAGTTTACGCCTAAAAATTTGAATTCAACCAAATCTTATCGATTTTTATTGTGTTTGTTTTTCATACAAAATTTTTGGATAATTTTTCATTTGGGCAATATTTCATGGAGCCAAATATTTTATTCATGGTCCAGAAATTATATCATGTGTGTACTTTTCGCAATTGATCAACTATCGGAGGAAAAGCACAAATACTTGAAAAGTTTCCTTTAATGAGGTGCGAGAACTTTACAAGAAAGTCAAGTCCTGAAAATACGAATGAAGACAGTACCTATTTCATTTCTTTAACTTAGCTCGGATCTATATAGGTACTACTAATACTCATACTACTTCCATGAAAGTTTTAAAAATGATCGATTTTCCAAAAATACGCACCCTGTAAAAAAGCATGAAATGCTCTCCAGAAATTCCAAAACAAATATAAACAAACTCAATGGCACTCTTTTTTTATCAAAGCGGTCTTATACTCAACTTCTATCGTGAACTAAATAACTAGCCGTGGTATCGTCGCGTCAGTAGTTTCATTGATGGAATTCGATTTAGTTTGCCGATCGGCAGTGTTCTTCTTTACAATCATTCCGCGTACAATTGTGTTTTGTTTATTTTTGATTTAATTCTTTTAAAAACATATTTCAAATATTTCGTGCATAAATCCAAAATTTAAATTACTCAAACAAAAATTAAAACAATTTTAAGTAAAAGAATAACTTTCCAGGTAGACACATATTTTTTTTTTTTTCAATTTTATTTGTTTAAAGATTGATTTCTCTTCAAATGACACAAAGTAAATATTTAACTGGTTGTCGTTTAATCTTGTTTAAATATAGATATTGATTCATATGCAGTATTTCTTAGTTAAGAGTTATAATTAGTCTTTATAATAAGGTATGACAATATATATTATTGTTGACTAACTAACTTACTTATCCATGCAACAACCCTTTTGCCGGTCTTTTATTTTAAGGTAAATCAAATCCTTTTATAAAATTTTAAAATGTTATAGGCTAAAGTTGTAATCGTGTATACGATGCCGACACTTTCATTTTTAACTGAAATTTAAACAAAATTTTAATAACATTACACTTTATTCTATGTTGTCTAGTAGCCGAAACACTTTTCCAGTTAAACCGTCGCGTCGTCGTCGCGTTATTTGAATTGTGCGCAAAGGGACAGTCTTTTTTTATAATCAACCTTTATGCACCGATAGGTATTTACTTGTGTTACCTCATACATCTTTTTTTACATGGATTATGTTGTTAATTTTTTTTTTTGCTAATGTCTCAAATCCAGTATTTCGCATGGATTATGAATTATGTTTCATGTGGTTGCCCTTTTTCAATCAAATATAAGTTCCACTTCGATTAATTTGTCTGAAAATCCATGGATTAAATCACAGAAATTACATTTAATCGATAAAATTTTCAATAAAAAAAATTCTATAGTTTCTAAGCCATTCAAATGTAATCGACTATATAGACTGGAAGTCAATACAAAAATAAATAGATCGTCAAAAAAAAACAACAATCTTTGTATGGTCGATTTGTTAAGCATATTCCAACCACACAACTCAATTTTTTCTCAATCTTAGGGATTATATTGTTTTAAGTGGGCGTGTCATTTGACCGAAATACAGGGTGCGTTTTATGTTCCAGGTGCATTTTATTTGGTTTTTGTGTGGATGACATATGTCAGTTGGCGTTTGACAGTTGTAGAGAGTGACAATTTTTTATGAAGCAGATGACGAAATACATAAAAAGTACTTTAAATTTTTTAAATGTACAAATATTTTTCTAAGAAAAAATTTCCAATATATAAATACATATTTTCAAAATGTTCATGTTTGTATATTTAAATGTTTAATTTGGTATTCTTTTCAAAGTGTTATCCAGAAAGACTTTTCTCGCGCTGTTTTTATGGCCGAAGACACAGAAGAAATTATTTGATCTTTAGTTTAATGATTTTTACTTAGGATGTTATAAGGATTCTGAGCAAAATTTTTATACTGTATCTTCTTTGAAATAAAATTATATATACAAATTTTCGCAAAAATATTTTTTTGGATTTTTGAAAAAAAACAAAATCAAATTTTGATATTTTATTTAAAGAAATTATAAAACAATATATGTATGTATAAAAATAAATTTAGTAATAAAACGATTTTTAAACATTGCTTGGATATATTCATACTTTTCAAGAAATCAAAGCGCAAAGTTATGCATTTGAACATTTTTCTCTAATTAAATCTATGTTTTCATATTTATAAACAAGTTTTACATTCCAAAGTACTTTTACATAATAGGAAGTACGTGCGATCCAGTCGTATTTATTGTTTATTATAAAAACATGGATGCGATTAGACAAAAATGCAGTAGATTCGTTTCATCGTTACTAAAATTGTTAAAACATCTCCTAAAATATAGTTTGAATTTAAACCATAGAAAAGATAGAAAATGTTTGCTTTAAATTATCTTTTGTTAAAAAAAAAATACTTTTAGATCAAGTATGAAATGCACAATTATCTTGGCTTGATTTCACCATCAAACATTCTTGAAATTTTAAATTGTCTTTTTTTTATTTTTATCATTCCTTGAAGAAGTCCTTTCTGCTAATGAAATAACAGAGGAACACTGGAAATTTCCTTCTGATCCAAATTTTCACGCAAATACTAAAAGTCGGTTGTTTTGGTCTTTCGCAATTTCACCCAGAATCGGGCTTCTTTGAAGAGGGCCTTCGTTGGAGCCCTAGGGTCAGTTCCAAAAAAAACTGCTTCGAGAATGAATTCCAGAATGGTTTTGGTTATTAATAATATTTTATCAATCCAAAAGATTTGGGCCTAATTTATATGCTAAGAGAGAAAAAAAAAACTAAAATTCTATTCTTTCGAGAACAAAAATGAATGGACATACCTGAAAGCTATATACATATTTATTTATTTCATCTACAAGCTTAATAGCTTAACAGATTACATGACTGTAAAAATAAATAGTATACATTTATAAATTTACTTAAGAGTAGATAACAAATACTTAATATCTTAAGAATAAATAGTATAGTACATTCTTAAATTTTTCTCTGGAGAGATATAAGTCAACATGATCATAAATTTTATTGAACTCTCCAATTGACCTTGAAATTGGTTCGTTACTTCCGTAGTTCGTTCTATGTCTGGACTCAAAAAGAAGGGATCTTTCCCTCAACGGCCTCGATGGGGCATATATACACTAGGGTGTGTCACTTTTGTATGGCCGCAAAAAAGTACTCTTATTTTTAAATGTAATAGTGCTCAAATGTTGTATTAGGGTCAGAGGTTTAAGAACATGTAAAAAAAAAATAAGATATCGTTCGTCTTTGGCTCGCTCAAATGGGTTGAAGTTGAAAAAAAAAATTTAATTTACAGTAGTTTACGTATACTAAAAAAAAAAAAATTAACAAAATACAGAAAGAATTTTTGTCTTTACAAAAAGATATACCACGATATTGTAGGTGGTTCCGTTGATTTTTAAGAATTTTTTTTTGAAAAAAAAGAAAAACGATTTTACATAAAAAAATGATTTTTCTTCCTTCTTTTATTATTTCATATCTTCTTTACCAAGTGTTCAATTTAAACAAATATAAGCTTAAAAGTTTTTCCTTGCAATTATCTTTGACTTGAAAGCCTAAAAATATTTTATATAATTTTTTTATATCCACACGGTGCAATTTAAAACAACACCTTTTTCAAAAATGTCGAAAAATCAAATTTTTTTGGAGTTCATCCTATTTTTGAGGGAGCCAAAGATATTAATTAAAATGAAAATTGTAAACGCAGGATTTAATTTTGATAAGCAATGCAACTTTAAAAAGCTATTACATTTGAAAATACCATAGTTGAGCACTTTGACACACCCTAATATACACATAAAGGAGAGTAACTCAGGACATCTTATGTGGTAGCAAAGAATATCCCGCACAAAAACAATATCGTGAGTTGTTCTTCTGGCTTTAAGAGATTGTAAGCCCAAGAAGCTTTGCCTGGCTTGGGAACATGGATAGAAATTCCAGCGCATTTTGTAAAACACATATCTTGTAAAGCGATTCTGAACTCTCTGTATTCTATCCGATAAAAATTGTTGACAAGGATTCCAGATAACATCCGCGTATTCGAGATTTGGCCTGACCAGAGAAGTATACAATGATACAAGGGTGTATGGGTCGAAAAAATCGTGGAGTTCCTTTTAATGAACCCTAACAATGAGTTAGCTTTCGCAACAATAGCATCAATATGAAGAGAGAATGAAAATTTAGAGTCATATGTACATATATATGTATGTATATATCTATATTATTATTTTTGTTATTGAAAGTAACTATTTTTTTTTTTATTTTTGTTCTTTCTCCTTCGACTTTTGAATTCACAATGATTCAAAAATATACTTTTGCATAGACAAAAAAAAATTTTTTTTTCAAAGCTGACTAAATAAAAAAAAATCAAAGTATTCATGTCTTACAGTAGATTTTAATATAAGGTTTTTAGAAATAAAAACATCCGTAATAATTTTTTCTTCAAAAAATCCAAATGATATTTTTTTTTATATACTTACAATGTTTAATACATTGTAGTATGTATCTTTGTATATAAAACTTATAGTACCATTAAGAAGACGAAAGATTGTGGCGACATCTTAAGTATCGGAACAGTACTTGCTAGATTTTTCTCTGCTAAATTTAATAATAAAATATTCTTTTTTTACTACTTGTTTTGTATCGTATCCTACTCTCAACGGTAAAATCTAGCGCTAATTTCAGCGCCACCACCAGGCTAGAGTTCGCAATACAAAATCACGCTCCATGATAATACTATAGGTTATATGTATACAAAGGTAGTATACAATTTTTTAACGAAATTTGTAGAGTCGTTAATACGAAAATCGAAAATTAAAAAAACGTCACTTTCTTGGATTTTTTACCAAAATATAGACCACGTTTGTAATACTACTCGTACACATAATTGTTTTGGTGAAAATCGTTAGAACTAGTGGTGGGCGCATTCGAATGAAATAATCGATTCAGGCAACATCTCGAGATATCTCGATTCTTCACACAAATCATTCGAATACTCAAATCATTCGAATGATTTTTTCTTATCTACTTTCTCTAAGCGAATTGAGGACTTGAGTGCCTATTCGAGACCGAGGAACGAATATTGAACGAAAAGACAGAAAAGAAAAGAAAAGAAAAGAAAAGAAAAGAAAAGAAAAGAAAAGAAAAGAAAAGAAAAAGAAAAGAAAAGAAAAGAAATTGGTTATTTGTATATCTCGTGTGTTATGACTGAGTTTATATTTATATTCATTTTTACACTCGATGCATCGTTGAGGGTTGAATTTGGAATTGTAAAGGAAAGACGTGAAGCGAGAACCATTATGTTAAGATTTTCTTGTTTTGTTTTTGCTGTTTTTCCTTGAAATGGAGTGTTTGTTTCCTCGATTCTATAAATCATTCGATTATGCTCAACACTAGTTAGAACCATTTTTGAGATACATGCATATATATACATATATAGGATTTTTCTATTGAAATATGTTTCTTAAATATGAAATTTTTTCTTAAAATTTTTATTAAATATAATGCACGACTGCATTAGACGTACTTGCTCTTATGTAAAAGTACTTCGGAATTTAAGGATTTAATTATAGCGAAATGTTCAAATGCATAATTGCCCTCTGATTTCTTTAAATGAATGAATTAAAGCAAACAAAGTTTAATAATCGATTTATTATTATTAAATTATATAAGAAATTTCCTTAAAATTTCTCTAGAGAAAAAAATTGGGATGCCAATTTTAAGTATTTAATAATAAAGATTTTGGGAAATAATTTCCAATCGTCCACACGTTTTCAAGATATTGATTTTCCAAAAAAAAAAATTGGATAAAATGGAATTTTTTTTCAAAAACACAAACGATAATTTCTTTTTAAATATTTTTATATACAATATTATTTTAAATTTAAAGGAGCTCCCGTACAAAAATGTTGGTTAAAATCGTTAGAGGCGTTAATGAGAAAGTCGAAAATCAAAAAATGGTTCTATGACAGATACCGTTAATAACATTTTTTCTTAAATTTTTTTTTCACCAAATTGTAATCCATGCCTAACAATAGCACACCTATTTTTTGTATCAAAATCGTTAGAGCCGTTTTTGAGTTAAATAATCGTATGATAAGCCTATTAAATTCTGATCTCGGTAACATCGTCAAATGGGGAGCCGTTTTCGGGATAAATAAATTATTCATAATGCTGTATGGCCAGGTACCGTTAGTTTTGGATGTAAACAACATTTCAATCACCTTAATAACCAAGTTTGAAGAAAATAAATTTTGCGGTTTAGGGTACAGGTCGATGTACAGACATACAGACAGACAGACAAATTTGCGCTACCCACTTTTTCGTATTATCTCATCCTAATGTTAACTTTGATCGAAACCTCGAGTTAAATTTTTGTTTTAAAACCGGATCTCTCCCTTTTGTTTAACCATCTTTTCTGATCGTAGTATACTACCTTGGCATAACGGTTAGTGCATTGGATTGTCATGCAGAGGGTCGGAAGTTCAATTCCAAGCAAAAATGTTTTCAGGTCTTTACTGCTTCTTGCAAGAAAGTGACTGTTGTGTCTTCCAACGTTAGAGTTAAACACCCGACTTACTTCATTCAATGCTATTTATTGACTGATATTACATAGGTACTTACAATATTGTCTTAATATCTAAGTAGAATACATATCGCATATGTTAAGCTAAATTTTATACCAAAGAGAGGAAAGGAGTTTAGTATCATTCTCCAAATTAGTATAAGAGTATTGTTGAATGAAACTATACAGGTGCTCCCCATTCCTGGTAACATGCCCACTGGAATTTTTGAGAGTTGTAAGTCATTATAGGTCCTGGTTCTCTACGAACTTTTGCACAACCAAATTTATTTGTATGTTATCATTTCTGTTCAAACTATGTACTTGTAAGAAAACTCCATTTAAGTTTTTTATGTTGCTATCAGGGTTCACATTATGGAAATAAGATGCTGACAACTTTTACCAAAAACGGTAATATTTTAATCTTACCTGGGTATTTATTTTATTAATCCTTCAACTTAACGAAAAACAAAATATTGAATCTCAAAATAGTTTGTCTAAATAAAACTCGATTGTTATTCTACGAGTATTGCCATCGCCATAAGTTGAAATCAATAACATCTATTAGATATATAATATATATTCCTTCATAACTGAGTGCAGGGTGTATTATGGCCAAATCACAATCTCGCGTTCGTCGGTCCGGCGTTAAATGGGCGTTTGATCGTATATACGATTTTGTGTGTCAAAAAGCGCGACCGTAGCATTTGTAAAACGAAATTTAGCTTCAAACCTCGAGCGTTGACTGACATTTCCATTATTATATAAATGGAATATGTTTGAAAAACAAAAGAAATATATACCTTCCTTGGTGCGCTGGCCAAGATAAATAGGTAGGTAGGTTAGTTTTTAATTGAAAACAAAGAACTTGGCCAGCTTTGCTGGACTTTGTTATGGTTTTTTGTCTATATTTCTATCTGCTGTAATAAATTATACAAAAAGAAAATTAAGGTACTGTATAAATATGTATGTATGTATGTATGTTGGATTGTAGGTAATTGATGGAAGGGAATTCAAATGTGGAGTGAAATTAAGTGTCTGTAAGTTAATTATGATTAAGTGTATTATCTTTTTCGATATACATTACCTACAAACTGTTCAAAAGAATCGCAAGATGTGCTTCCAATGCTTTCATGATGGTGCACCGTGCCGCTATCCACGTCGGCGCCGCCGATTGTTGATAGTTTGGTGGTTCAAAGTTAATAGGGTTCATACAGCCGGGTTAATGATTTCTGAAACAATATACTCGTAATTATTTAAATAAAAACAGAACCACACTTTTTTTTATTTAATTATTTATAAAAAAAGAACTCCAATTACTTACTTCTTATTTCAATTCAATTTTCAACTTTAAAAACAAATACAAAATACGGCCGACAATGAACTGTCAAACGCCCGACCGAATAGAAAATAGATCTACTTTTGCTTTGGCCTGGCGTTGGTCTGACGTTTACGATATTACGATATAAAGCGGTCGCAACGCCGGAGGTAGCATTTCAGATTGCCTCATAAGAGTCTATTGTTTTTATTCAAAATGTCAAAGCCCGACCGACCAAACGCGAGATTGTGGTTTGGCTATTAAGATTTATGATTTGTGTTTGTTTACTTTCAGATGGACAGTGTATACCACATTTTAAGTAAAGAAATCAATATCGACAGCGAACGTCAGCATTATACAAAGCTTTATGATCTCGTAAGAAAAACAATTTTGGATGGTTTAAAAAGGAACGATATCTTCAAAGCATTGTTTAGCAATGAGAAACTCTGTGGTTTGTATTTATCTAATAAAAACATAATAAACAACAATAAATTACAATAATAATAGACTTGTGTATAGGATCTAATTTTTTACTTACCCCGCAATGATCAAAAATGTCTGGAGGGTGATCTGATAGTTTTAGGGTGATGTATGTTTTGTATCACGGTTAAAAATCCTGGCGTTAAATTTAATATTTTTTGGGTTGCATATATGACCAGTCCAAAATGGTATTTAAATGTAATACTTTGAATATATTTGATTTTCAAACTCAATAGAATACATATTGAATTTCAATACTGTTCTGTATTAAAAAACAAGTTCGTATTATTAAATAGTAACACACATAAGTATTAGTATTTAAACCAAAAAAAATAAAGTTCATCACTTCTTGTATTGGTTTTAAATGCATTTATATTAGAATTAAATACGCTGGATATTAAAAACATATATTTTTTCATTTAAATTGAATATATTTTTTACTCGTTTTAAGTCCAAAGAGAGTTTAAATGTAATACAAGATTATTAAATCTTAATACTATTTAAGGTTTCATTGGATTACTTTTGAACCCACATAGTATTGAAAACTAATACCTATTTATTAAATTTCAATACTTTTTATAAGATTTGATTGTATTACTTTTGAACCACATAGTATTGAAAATTAATAGCAGATACTCAGCTCGCGCCATCACTAACACCCTTCGAGAAAAATCCTTTAGCGTTCTCATCCAAAATGTATGCCGCTGTGCTTGTTTTTAAAGTGCTTTTAATCCCTGTAAAATTAGGAAAATTTTATTTGTATAGGTACATTAAATTTACTATTAAAAAAGTTACTTACTTTGTATAAAAGAAGAGAACTCCCAATTGCTGCTTCTTGTTTTTTTTTTCAAATTTTCACTTATTTGATTAGGAGGCTTTCCATCAGCAGTGTCAAGAACGACAAGAACCACAAGGAAGCAGGCACAGCGTGAATACTGCCGCACTATATCGCACAAGGAATCCACTGGAATCAGCACGCCGCGCCGCCGTCTCGATCTTTCAAAGTAAATCCGTTCACCAGTTATTCGTTTTCCAAGACTAAAACAAAAAAAACTTTAAATAAATTAGCACGGCCTGCACTCTACAGGAAATAAATATATGGCACTTAAACTTGCTATGTATTACTTACTTCAAAGAAGGATATCTTCATTTGAAACAATTAGGGATTCAGATGATTCATGCGTCTGATTTTTTAAATGATTTTTTTCCACGTTTTTCACTTTAATGTTAATCTCAACTAAATTTTCCATTAGGAACTCCATCTTGCCGACTGACGACGCCGACGTGTTGAAATAAACTAACGGAGTTTTCAAAACAAAACAAACGACAAAATTATACTCAATATTAAAAATCAATACCTACATATGTATTAAAATCTAATATTAATGTGTTCAAAATTAATACCTCGATATTCAATTCAAGTACGGGTTAAAAAGTATTTCTTGAGCATTGAGTCAAAAGTTTCGGGCTAAATACAAAATTTATTGAATTTTAGTACAATTAAATATTAAATTTCAATACATTATTTTATTATGGTCACTTTTAACCTGACATTCTACTAAAATCAAATAACAAATTATTGAAATATAAGTTTTCAATAATATTGGTAATAGATTATAATATAGAAATATTATATTTTAATATTTGAAGATTAAATTTTAGTGGAAAAGTATTAAAAAAAACATTTTAGTGGCATATGTACTGAGTTTTAATACAAAATTATTACAAAAAATGTTTAATAAAGTTGGAATATTAAAAACAAATTTTTCATGTATTGCATACGGCTGTAATACGAGGGCCGTATTAAAAAACACCCCAGAATTTTTAACCGTGATATTATGTATCTTGAGTGAAAAGTGCTTAAGTTAAAAAAGGTTTATCATAAGTTGAAAAATGTTTCTGAATAACATAAATGCAGGTATTTAAGGCCGTTCATGGAATGGTTTTAAGATAGACAAAAATAAATAAACGTTTTCAGTGGCGATTTACTAGTCTACAGATTTGGAGTGATGGCTTAACCTCCTGATTCTAGCACAATTCAGACTTTCTTATACTTTTCTTTTTTAACTATTCTATGAAAGGTAGATTGGGTATGAAATTTTCTGGGAAAAACATATTTAAATATTTGAAATAATTAATTTCTTTTTCAATATTATTTCGGTATTATATTTCTTGTCAAAAGTCTTTGAAAGGATTCTGCAGAGTTGTATCATAACACTGTTAAGCTTCACATACGATATGAGGCAAGCATTGGATAAGATCAAGGTAATGTATTGCTTGATTTCTCAAAATTAAGCAGTCAATCACATTAACTTGTGTGAGAAATTTTTAGAAAAGGCTGATGGCTTCAATGTTAATACTTTTTCCTCTTTTCTATTTCTTGTAATTTTACATTGCATTAAATATTATTAAATAAATAAATAATAAATAACTTTTATTAAATATAAATTTTTCGCATTTTGAAATATGTTTGACAAATATGGTTTGATTGACTCGATTTTGAAAATGTGAACGCTCTATCAAACGGTTTTTCAAACATTTTGATATTTTGCTGGTTTGATAAACATACATATGTTTGACGAATGTGAATGCAAATTCAAATATTCATCAAACCATATTTGTCAAACATATTTGAGAACGTGAACCCCCTATAGAGAAAATTATAAATTGATCGCAGTTACATAAATGCCCTATCTCAAACCTGAAAATTCTAATATTAAAAATACTTCTAAATCATCGGTTCCAACACACTCGTTCACAACATCACTCCTTTCGTCAGCTCGCAAGAAAAAGCAAATCTGCTTGCAGCGCAGAATGCTGCATGTTTAACACACAGTGTTACAACTTCTCTTGTACTTGAGGGCGTAAATGGTTCTATGGGACAAACCTTCTTTCGAACTCGTACAGTCGCAAGAGTCCTTAAAGAGTCCATATTGTAAACCCACTTTAGTTCTGAAGAGCTGTTCTTCTACGCTGGAAAAACCATTGCGAAAGCTTTTTCATCTGACCTACTCTTCGGGGCTCTTTCCCAGTAGGTGGAAAACGATATTTGTTTAGTTCCGTAAAAATGGTGACCCTTCCTCCCCCTCCACCAACCGACCAATTGCACTTACGCCCCTTCTTTCGAAGGTCGTGAAATCTTTTGAATAACTGCAAAACAGCTTTGGCAGAAACCGATTTACTGGTGATCTGATGTCATATCTCACCGAAGACTGTAGCAGTTGTACATTGTTTTGGATAAAGTAAGATTATTGCGCTTAATATTTCTAAAGTATTTTACAATGTTTGGTCATTGCATTAGAAGTTCCCTTTGTGACATTCAAATTCGAGATGTTTTTGAAGACTTTAAGACTGATAGTAAAATAAATAAATGCTGGGATGCCTCAAGGCTCCATTTTATCACCGACACTCTTCCATATTTTCATCAATGATCTTTTGTGTTAAACTTCTAATCCACTTCATTGTTTCACTGAAAACAGCGCCCTCAGCTTTTTATATTCTTTTCCAGACTAACAACCTGCTCTTCTGTTGTGGAACTGAAACGGCAACGTATACTTTCATCTCATTAGATTCTTATCTCGACAGCATTAAACAATGGGAAATTACAAACATGCAAGAAATGTTTTTTTTTCCTTTCTGATCAACTATCAATAAGATATACATCCGAACGAAACTTGATTTCAACTCTCATATCTGCCTCCATTACCCATCAGAACCTATTGGATAGAATTCAGAACAGACCCATAAGACCTATAGGAGACAAATCAACTACGGAAAATTTTGTTTCGCTTGAACACCGTCGTCACGTCTCCTGTCTTTCATTGTTTTATCGCTTTTTTACTATAATGCGGAATATTTTGCTCTATCGTTAAGTAGTACGTTAAGTCTAGAGCCTTCGAAAAAATGACAGATAGGCTGGGCTCGATTCACGATTGCTGGATATGTATTGCTTTGATCTATCTTGCTCTCCAATATTTGATTTCAACATATACTTGCCCTCATTGAAACACCCTTTATAAGAAAACTTCGTCATTGCATTATTTTATTAAATGAATGTATATTTATTCATCTTGTAACTGTTTTTATATTTTAGGTAGTTATGCTGACAATTTAAAAGTTTCCAAGCCCAATGAATTCGACATTGTCATTCGACTCGCCTTTCCATCAAAAGATTTCATTCAAATTACTCCAGACAATCAAAATAAGGGTAACGTTTTTATTGACTTGACAGATGTGCTTATAAGTCTTCGACGCGATGTCCAAAAAGAAAACAACATGTACATATTCCTGAGTAAATTAGTCGATGGTGATGGTTTGCTTTTAGAAAACAAATTTCAACAATGGTTGCAGAGCCTTATGACAGAAGTTTTGAGAATGATCAATAGTACATTATCTCATGATAATGAGGAATATAAATTAAAGTACCGACGAGAAGGACCAGCTCATAATATTGTGGTACAAAATATCAAAGAAAACACACCTTTATTCTCGATTGATTTTGTTCCTGGATTTGTATTTCCAATAGAAAAATCTGTATCCTCGAGAGTTCCAATCTCAAATGTATGGGAAGCTATACCGAGACCATTGAAAGTATGCAATATTGTCCAATCAAATAATTCATCTTTCAGAACATCATATACAGATTCGGAACGAATACTCATCGCTGGAAGGTATCAGATGAAAAATGCTCTGAGATTATTGAAGAAGTACCGTGATCTTAGACCGAATATGAAGCATTTGAAGAGCTATTATATCAAAACCTTATTTCTTTGGATAAATGAAGAGTATGATAAGTCATTTTGGAACAAGCCAATTTTCGAAATCATGTTGGTGGTAAGTAACAAAAATTACTTCAAATTTTGATCAAGATTTTTTCCCCAGCATGGATATGGTATATGGTAGTTTAACTATTTTTCATTTTTTTTTCTATCCGTAAATTACAAATATCGTCAATTTTATTTAAAAAAATATGAGTATACTCGACTATGATGTAGAACATCTAACTATTTTATCGAGTAAAATTATTAACTGTAGTACCCCTTGGAGTATTGGTCGCATTGAACTGTCCTGCGTACGTGTTCAACAAATCCTCCCAAGAATACATATTATGTTTTTATTAAAAGTGCTTCTTAACCATTTAGACAAGGCAGAAAACTGTAGGTCTCCTCCATTCCTGCCAGCAACACGCATAAATTGATGCATTTGACTTATGGCATTCGTTAATTCTCTTGGCGAAATTCCGATGATATTTTTGGGCTCAAATTATTGGCATTCACCCTTCGCGATATCCACGACACTTTCGACCAAGCATCTCATAACAACTTTCAGAATTTGAGGATTAGATTTTCACTATTTCTTTGAGTTTTTGACCAACCTTGGCCAAAAAAATGATACTAAATTGAAAATGTCACGAAATTAATATTTGTTGCTCTGAACTGACCCAACTTTAATATGTCGGTTCTCTTTTCTTTTCACTGATGTAACCTAAAACCATGATCATATCGTAGATAAAAGTTCCAATCAAACAGATACAAATCTAATAATATGTTGTCACCGACTACTATACTCTGTCCAACAAAAATTGTCAGTACAGGGAAGATAGGACGTTTGTCTCTCATTCTGGTTGCATTGCCATGCATAAGTGTGTCGCCTTGTAAAGCTCTCACAGGGATTCCGTAGCTTACATTATAAATCGCCGCAAATTATAGTAAAAAACGCGTAGGGCTACCGTCTGCCGATTCAAAACGACTGAAAACAATATTCAATTTACCTTTTCCCACAACACCAAGCGGTAAGATAATATGCGCGTTTTTTTTTAAGTTGAAAAGCAATGTGACAACACTCAACATACTCATCTTCTTAAAATGTGCTCTCAAAAGCTTCAAATCCCAAAAGCTCCTTAATAAAAACCACTGAAAAAGCTCCTTGCTTGCAATTGAGAATGATACTGGTAACTCTGTTTTGATGTAGATAAAGAGCGCACGATCGTATTGAATGACACTTAACAGTTAACACCCTTGACAGTATCTCATCAGCAGTGGGATACGACGGTCGTGTTGGGGTGTACAACTTTTTGCAAAGAATTACAACAACAATTCCTTAAGAAAACTCAATGGCTTGCTCTTTTTTTAGTGTCATTTGTCCTAACGCATTGTAGTGAGGGTGCATCAGGCGCCACTGCTTTAGAAAAAGCTCTCCCATAAGGCCTGTACTGACAATTTTTGTTGGACAGATTATAATCCCAGATTTTGTTGGATTTACCATAAATCCTTTTTAATACAACCATATAACCGACCCATAAACCGTGCTTTAATGAGATTTACCCTAAATATTCTTCAAATCCCGAGATTTACGATACAAATTTCAATCTAATGAAATGAAGATTTGAAATAAATCTCAAAAAATATCTCTTGGAAACAGTGATTTGTCAAATCAAACGTTCCTACTTTATTTTATAGAACACATGCATTCAAACGTCACATTGACAAATAGAATTATTGACAATCAATAACAAAAAAAAATCTTTAAAATCGAAATAATTTAAATATGCGGGGAAGAAATAAAATATTAAATATAAAACTACATACTTTATATATGTATATACTTGCGTGTATATATATTTATTAAAACTTAACAACTTTTTTTCTGTAAAAGTCTAACGCAGCCATAACTAATTTCAAATAATTTTGGAGAATCAAATGATCCTATAATATAAGTTTCGCAACTGCTTGGTTCGAGCAATTAAAAAGTTTGTGTTTTCACACAAACTTAACGATTACCTAAAATGAGTTTGCTATTTTGTGTAACATATAATTATATGCACCTTCGCGGACATTCGACCAAATAGTTCATCTGTTTTCTATAAGCAACCAAACAGTTGTGCAACTAAAAATTGAAGGTGCGCGCCTACATTAATAGTTTCGAGTTACTCATACTCAATTTTGAGTTGCTTTATTATAAAATAAATACATCTTTCGCTCAAAAATTATTTTTCTCCATGGCGGCGGACAAAACCAATAATAACATTTAGGCCGGTATTCACCGAGCGCTCATAACTTAAGAAGCTCATAAACCTATTCACCAAGCAATATTAGTGAAGATCTACGAGCGCTCTCTTCGAAAGTTTTTTCGCTTGTGCGTGTGCCACGCACGCATTTGACTCGAATCCATGTGAGCAATGCCAAGTAGAAAAGTATCCATTTGCTGTCAAGACCAACATTCCACAACATTTCACAGTTTGGGTATGCCTGAACAAGAGAGAGTGTCTCTCATTTTCGAACTTGGCCTTCTTAGGCTCGTATTCACCGAGCGCTCCTAAACGGCTCTTAACTTTACGAGGCTCTTAACTTGAAATTTCTGTGGGGTATTCACCAACCACTCGCAAGTGTTTTTCGAAGTTCGAAAATGAGAACCACTCTCTCTTGTTCAGGCATACCCAAACTGTGAAATGTTGTGGAATATTGGTCTTGAGTCTTGACAGCAAATGGATACTCTTCTACTTGGCATTGCTCAAATGGATTCGAGTCAAATGCGTGCGTGGCACACGCACAAGCGAACAAACTTTCGAAGAGAGCGCTCGTAAGTTAGGAGTGGTCGGGACCACTCCTAACTTTTAAGAGCGCTCGTAGATATTCACTAATATTGCTTGGTGAATAGGTTTATGAGCTTCTTAAGTTATGAGCGCTCGGTGAATACCGGCCTTAATCTATTGTTCTGGTCAAATGTCAATGAAAACGTCAAATTAATCTCTTTTCCTTCGGTGGAAACACTTAAGACTATTTTCAAATCTCTTGCCTTAAATCCTGGATTATCTTTTGGTGAAAACTTTGTATTAGGTCTCGCAGGTGCACAATTGTTAAATCCTCAAAGAGCCAATCGTTTTAGAAACCGAACTAACCTAATCGTGCTAAATAGATTTGTCCCGCGTAATGGGAGTTTGTAAAAGTTTTCTGGATTTTAAATTCATCATAAAAATCAATTTTGGTCAATGTTAATTTAATATTAAAACAAAACCTGTATCGCTGTCCTGAGAATTTAAAGGTTTTACTATTTACAGTCAAAATTTGTCAATTTGTGAGATTTGTCTTGGGTGATTTATAGGAGCTTATAACAATTTACCAATTTTAAAAGTACACGCGTGTGAACATCCTTCACACGACTTCAAAAAATACTAAGTATGCGAAGTATGCCTAACGGCTGACGGCCCTAGAAATGCAGAAATGCGTATCAATGGGCAATTTTGTACTCATGTCTTAATATACATACTAACAAAATTGTGAAAAAACAAATTAATCTGAAAATCAACGTTACAGGTATTTCAAAGACTTGAGGATTCACTTCTTGCTGGAAAAATACAATTCTTTTGGTATGACGAATTAAATTTGCTACAACCTCTTAAGTCTACACAAATTAAGGTGATGCATAACGAAGTAAGTAGGGCAAGACGAACTTTGGAAAAAGCTACAAAACACGATATTCTTGACCTCTTTTGTAAATAATTTATATACACACACTTTAATCAGTTACTAATAAAATTTATTTATTTCAGTATCAGCCGAAGAACAAACCAGAGTAACACAAAGAGAATTGACTATTATATCAGATAATCTGGAGGAATTCCAAGAACAAAAGAAGAACAAGAAACCTTTTTACTTTTACATTACGATCTATGTATTTGTATTAGGTGTTCAAATATTCAAAGTAATAAGGCAATAAATATTTTTAAATAATTATAATTTTTAAGTTAATTCATCCGATGGTCATGATACACATTTTAAGCGAGATCAAAAGAAGAAATTCCTTTTAAATTTTAAACACGGCGCAGATTAAATCACCCGTGGCTTAATTTAACGATATTTAATAAAAATAGTCAAAGAAGTTTTCGAGAAAATTCGAAAAAAACATTCTCTAAATGGGCTATGTTTCAGTTACAGTGGGTAAAATCTGTGGGCCAAACCAAATAAATGAAAATGGCACAAAATTATTTGGGACATCTTCACTCTTTTCGCACAGAATAAATTGACTATAGGGATTGATTTGTGCTTTATTTTGCTATGACATAGGCTATGAGTCAAATTGCTTCAAGAAATTGACTGCTTGTGTGTTTAGTGCCTTACATAATGAGCTGCAATTAGCAAATCTCTATAAATCTTTTAAAGCAATTTCTAGAGCAATTCCAACCAAACTTATTTATAAGCAAGCTTACACGCCACCGAAATTAATATTTGTATTTATGAATGTGAACGTCACACGTACAATGAAATACTTCAATAAATAAATATTAATTTCCTAATTTGTCTGGTTACTAGCTTCAGAACTTCCATGCCGAGCAAGTTGGTTAATACGCTATTCACACCTAATCAAAATCTAGATTTCGAGCAAAATTCTCAAAATCTCATCCAAATCTACTAGATTTCCCATACATTTTCAGATTTCCAAATCTACTAGATTACGATAAAATCTCCTCAAAATCTACTCTCAAACACAAGATTGTTAAAACAAACAAACCTTTAGAAATGTTCTGCCTTGTCAGCAAATTGTCAGCAAGCGAAAAGGCAGATAAAAAGCAGATAAAGGATTCCCTCTTTGAATTGTGGTGAGAGAAGGAGAGAAGATAAGTTATATCCGAGGAAGCAAGTAAAATGGATAACAACAATACAATTGAGTGTTTATGTGATCATTATTTTTATTAAATTGTGTAGAACACAACATGCTTTTAAAATTAAAGATGTGTTGTCAATATGGTTGTCAAGGCCTTTTCCGAAATCTTGCTTTTAATTATCAGGATTCGCTCTTTGTTCATATAGTTCATATAAACAAGAAATTAAAAATAATTGGCAAGATGAAAGAAACGTCACACGAAATCCTGATTCTGTTCAGTGCGAACGCTTCAACGAGATTTCGTAATCTTGTTGCTGAAATCCGAGATTTTAATTCGGTGTGAAAAGCTTATAAGTTTTTTGGATGTCTGTGAATTGCAACTTAATTGACAGAGTACTTGTTCGTGTGGGGCACCGATTTATATAATACATATTATTGAGATCAATAGTGTCACCTAGGGGTTAATTCTTACATGTCGGCGACCAATAAAATTAATCAGCTGATACCAATTTTAAAAGTCTGGCAGCTATTCTCAGCTCGTTGGTCGTGTCTCATGTGAATTTTCTCGTTCTGTCCAAAAAAAAATAATCAAACACACCTATGGAACATTTGCGGAACATACTTCACAAACAAACCCGACTGGAAAATGTGTTGTCAGAAACAAGAAAAAAAGAACGAAAAAAATACTGTAGCACCATCAAGCTTTCTCTTTCGTTCTCTTGTGAAATATCAAAAAACCGCCGGCTGCAGGCTGCCTGGAAAACAAGTTTGAAATATCAAATCTATAACGAAAACTACGACGTTTCCAAGCATTTCATTGCATTTTCTTACAATTTGGTCGGTGGAGAATAGAAAATCAAAGCTGGAAAAAAGTTTTATATTTTAAGACTATTTTTAACTATTTATTTATACATTTACGCAGTGATGTAAGTAGCAATAAATAATTCAATATTTTTTTTCCAATAAAATTCCCATAAATTAAGTTTATATTTTAGCAACACCGAATAATTGAATATACAAAAAGATGTCTGACGACAATTTAGAAAGCCTTGATAATGCGTCACTTCGCAAAAAATGCCTTGAATTCGGACTCCCAAATGTTCCAATCACAGATACTAGTCGGAAACTGCTCATTCGCAAGCTGCGCGTCGCTATGAATGGAGAAACTGATGATAAAAAGAAGAATCGCCGAGAAACTATTCATGTAACCAAGATTCCAGCACTCGTAGAAACAAATGCCAATGCAAACACCGACGAAGCCCCAAAACGTCCCCCCAGTCGTTTAAATCGTCGAACAATCGCAGCAACAAGTGTCACGTCGACCGTTGATGACACCACTTTGCCGCAATCCACTAAACCGGAACCAATCACAGAGAGGAGGCGTTCTGTTCGGGCACCGGTCGAGACCGAGCAGCCAGCACCTATCATTGCAGTTTCACAAAAGCGCAAGACAGCAGCTGTTCTCGCCGAAGAAGATGAGGACGACGATGATGTGATTCTGTTGGAAGCGGCTGAGAAGAGCGAGAAAGAAATCGTGATTCCACGATCTCGGCGTTCGGTTTCGCTGACCAAGACCGGAGTGGTCACAACTTCGTACAGTCAAGAAAAAGTACCTACCCCACCGACTGTCCACGAAACTGAATCTGAGTCGGAGTATGATTACACATCTAAATATGCTAGTTTGTATGAGCCAATCGCGCGTCCTTTGACGCAATCTCAGCCACTATCACGCGACACATCCTATGGACTATCTGAACCTAAAGTTGTGGTCGAGCCGGATCGCACTTTGTCCTTCCGCACCACTTCTGTGAACAGAACTTCAATTGAACCAGAAATGCTCTACAACAAACCATCCCTATCATCTACCTCGCGTTACAGTTCATTGGGATCCGGTTATTCATCGAACGCCGCGTCGTCAATGACCACATCCACCACTCGTCGTTACACCAGTGGTGGTTATGGAGCTGCCACTACTCCGGCTGCGAAATACTCTAGCATGTATGATGAACAAGACGAGAACCAAGAAAACCAACCGGAAACTCCATACCTAAGCGACTTTGCCAGGAAACTTGAACGACTCAAGACGGAGCCACTGGGTAAAGGGGCCGAGACGCCTCGTAACATCCCAATAAAGCGGGAAACTCAACGTTTTCACTCGTCGATTGTTGGCCGACGAAGCACAATGCAGACAGATTCTGTAGCAGACTCGTTCAAGAACTTTCTCTTCGCTCTGGACCACAAGTACAAGCTCAAGCGAAATTTATCGATTCTGTTTGTTGTCATTTTCATCCTTTTTATTTATATCGTTTTTATCAATTGAAAGGATCTTCTTGTACCTCTATTATTTGGTCAAATTGTGGTGTCAGGAGGAGGTCTTCTCGATATTATAAACTGTTCTTATACTTATTTCATTCTTTAATTAAATCTATTTTATAAAAAACCCTTTGAGTGTTAAATGTAAAAAAGGAAGAAAAATAATAATGTAAAAAAATTGATTTTCATTAAAATAGAAACAAAAAGACATGATTTTGTTTTTGATTTGTGAAAAGAATTAATCCTCTATCAAAAAACATGAAACTGGGTCTTGAAACTCATGTTATACAAGCGACTACACTATATGCCGCGACTAAAATTAAAATAAATCTAGCGTTCCAGTTAAATTAAGATGCTAGAATCAAAAAGACGGACAATTCTTTGGGATCCTTCTCCCAAAGGCACATGGATCAAGCCGAAAGTTGGAGGTGGAATGCAATCAATGTCAGTCTAGTCTAGTTAGAAAATAATTGACTTGTCAGAGTGGACGAATTAGGCCAAGTGACGTAATTCTGTTTATTGTGATGTGACGATGTGAGGGTATATCTATTTATATCGGATGAGTTGTTTTTTTAATAATAAACAAAAAGTATTTCATAGGGGACACCCGGGTTTGAACCGGGGACCTCTCGATCTGCAGTCGAATGCTCTACCACTGAGCTATATCCCCAGTTGAGATTTGGGGTTCAATTTCTGTATTTCCGAAACCAAAACTAAACAGAAAATTTATTTTTGGAATATGTAGATGATATTCGATTAAAATTTATGTATTTTGATTTTCTGCTTGGGCCCATTCATAAATTCAGTTTTATAGGATTGTGGAGGTACTAGGCCAAAAAATCATCAACATTTGTGTAATATCATATGTAAAAACCACCGATCTGTATTGCAAGATTAAAATTTAAAAAAAGAAACGAAGACATAAAATGTACTATTTTGTGAAGGAAAAATAGAAATACATAACGTAAATATATTCAGTTTAAAATTTGCTTTTCCAATAAAGAATTTTAAAATGAGGCAACTATTAGAAAAAAATCTATTGGATAATTACGTACTTATACTACGTTTTAACCAACAGGTTATCCTGGATTTAAGTGGATCTACCTTTAAATCTCGAATTTTTACAATAAAAATTTATTTCGTAAATCTAGTAGATTAGAAATGAATCTTGTTTAAATCTTCATTGAATCAATTGTTCTATATGTAGTTTGAACTGACCTAATATCCATATATCGTGCTAAATTTTTTCGATGATTTTTCATCGTTTGACGCATAAACTTTCTTTCTCTCGCTTCAACCTTATAAGAAAAATTGAAACAGCATTAGTATTTTGATAGGTTCTGTCAAAATTAAATTGTCTTTTTATACGAGAAACAGATTGACACATCAACTTTAACAGCAAAGAAAACTTCGACATCAAAAGTCATGTGAAGTCAGCGCGAACAGCACTTTTGACAGCATAAACACAAAATAGTTGCAAATACAGAATGATTTTGCCGTACAATTATATGCAAAAACTGGGTGTGGTGATGTTGACATTTTTATCATACTGCAATGTTCGAAATATTTGATAAAAATGAACGTGAAATGCCTCAATGTTCTTATACGACTTGCGCCTTTTGTCGTACAAAAATGGATTTGTTTTTATTAATTCTATTTGACGCTTTTCCATTGCCAAGACCAAAATAAATAGACGAAACAAAACAAATAGGTAACCATATTTTCATTTGAGTATTGATTAAAGCCTAGTATACAGTTCTTTTTGAAGAAAAAAAAAATGAGTGGTGAAAAAAAAAATTTGTTCTCATGAAAAAATTTCTGTAAGTTTTTTCCGTCAAAACAATGGGATGCACATTGTTTTGCGTGAAAAAAAATCGTGGTGAGTATACATTTTTTTTCGATTTTGGTTTACAGTTTGGTGAAATGAAAAAAGTTTTTTCGGGAAAAAACTCTCCCATAAGAAATGCATTGGTTTTTTTGTTTTAGGCTTAACCTGAAAAACTTTGCCTTAAAAATTGGTAGCATTTCTGCACAGCGACATCGAATTTATGGTTTTAGGTCTAACGTTGATGTCAATGTCGATTTGCCTCGTTAATATATTGAAAGCCATTTAAAACCAGTGGCTCTTAAAAGAGTGATTTGATGGTTGTCAAAGTTGCAATCTGATCTGAAAAATAAAGTTTTACACATTTATGAAATACATAGCGACACATAGCACTAAAAGAGTTTATTTATAACTTAAGCATGAAATTGCAAATTCAAAAATTCTAATTTTTCGCCTACATGACATAATGACAGACCATATGCTTTGCATTTATAAAATAATCAATCTATAATTCAAAAAGATTTTACAATATGACAATTAATAGATAACACAAAAAAACAACCGGAATCGCAAGCTATGTACATACATATGTCTGTCTGCACCTCGGTTATTTTAAGCGATTTTCTTGAAACTTGGAAAATTTTAAGTTTATTTCAGTTCTAAAAATATATCCCTCATTTATTGTTAAAAAAGTTTTTATATTAACACAAAATCATAAATAAACTTCTTTCATTTTGTAACGCTCGACGAGCAAAAATAATAATTGTAGCAAATTTAACTTAAAAAATTGTCCTACTAATGCAAAACGAATTATTTCCGTGGTCTCCAAGAAGAAACAGCGAAATTGATAGTGATAGGATATTAGAATTTATCACTGACATGCGGCAACAACCTAGTCAACAAAATATACAATTTGCTTACAGTGATATGTCTTCTTTTTGCAAAAGCAATTTAGGCTAGCCGCGCACTAGCAATTTTTAGTTGCGAAACTTTTTGGTTACTTATAGAAAACAGATGAACTGTTTGGTTGAATGTCGGTGAATTTGCAGATAATTATATGTTCAATAAAATGGCAAACTTATTTTAGGCAATTGTTTAGTTTGTGTCAAAACACAAACTTTTTAATTGCTCGAACCAAGCAGTTTCGCAACTAAAAATTTCTAGTGCGCGGCTAGCCTTATAGTTGATGTGTCAAAAATGTAAAAATAGTTTTTTAAAAATATGGTTGAAATGTCATATTAATCTTTTTTATCTCGTTTTTTTTTTTTTGTTTGATATAAGGATAAGCACTCAAAAAATGTCAGAATTCTCATATTTATAAAATAAATAAAAGATAATTGTTTTAAAAATTGTAATCTATAAGAAAATCAATCAAATTTTAAAAGCGAATATAATTCTTTATCAAAAGAACGAAAACTAAACAAAAGATAACTCCAATTCGAAAACTTCTCCAAATTCAACTTTTTTCACAATTCAATATTAAATTATTAGGAGTATTCACGATCTGATGTAACAGATATAGTAAAAGTGTAAAGTTTTATTTCTTGTTACTAGATTGTGAATGCGCATTTGGTAATCTGTAGCAATACTGAAGCAAATGTCAAAATTTAACATTTGTTATTACCAGCTTTTTTATAATTCCAAAGAAAAAGCAGAAACGAATAAAAGCTTGCAATAAAAAATGACATTTCATGAGCTGTCAAACAAAATCATAAATTTTACACCATTAAAGGTAAAGGTATAGTAAAATTGCAAAACTCTTGTAAATTTTCAATCTGTATATTTTGTTGTTCTGGGTGTAAGAAAATGTTACACTTTTACAAATTTACAATAATACGAGATTAGCTACACCGGATCGTGAATGCCCCTATTATTTAATAGGACTTCACAATATGCTTACTAATGTTACTATTTTGGAAATCAAGAATGATAATTTAATTGTAGTTCACTAAAATTTGCTTATCAGAGAAAAAGAACGCACTTCTCTTTGTTCCCACAACTATTATATAAAAAGCCACCCTGTATAGCAGGCACAAACCGGCACCACCCTACCATATTTGACATTTTCAAATGTCATAATGTGAATACAAAAAAAATGAATTTGCGGTGAAAACACAAATAAAAGACACGAAATTATCTATTTGCCTCTCTCTCACTTCTCTGACAATTTTTGCACTTTCTAACTTTCTTTTCTGCATAATAAATATAACGATCTCTCTTTAACTTATGCAAATATCCCCCAAAAAAGGCTAAATAATATACTTTTCCTCTCCTAATCAGAGTAAGAGCAAAGCAAAAGAAATGGAAAATCATCAAGTGTATCTGTCACTGTCGGTCGTTCGTTGTTCCTTGGTTTCCTCTAAATTTTAATGTCAGTGGTGCAGTCAGTGTATAGTGCAGGTGATTCTCCAAAAAAAATATATTCTTCGCTTTCCGAGTAAAATTTTCCATTGATCGACCTCGAAAAATTTAATTAAATTGGCAAAATCAATTGAGGAAAACCTTTGAAAACAATTTACTTACAAAATTTCTGTGCATTCCATTAAAAATCGGTAAGTAAGTTGTATACGAAAATATGACTATCTGTTTTTTGTTCTAATTGTAGTCGGAAATTGGGATACAAATTTAATTGATTATTGTGCTAACCATGCTGAAACTTGATTAACATGTTTTTCTGTATATTCCCTTATTAAATATATTTAATACTAACCAAAGATTTATGTAAATAATAATGTAATAATGTGTAAATGGAATAAGAGTTTAACTTTCACAGCACCGACAAATGAAAATCGATAAAACCTTAAAACTTGGGTGTACCTATAGAAGTTTTTTTTTGTTGTTGTTTTGTTGTTTTTGCGGTAGGAAAAGTAGCTCTAGATTCTGGTTGTCTTTTTGGGGATATGAATAAAAAAGAGCACATAAACTAACTTTGTCCCCATTTCCCCTTAGAACACTTATTAGCATAATGCACATACAAATTAAAAGTATTTCCTCACAGCACTTCCGGTGGAAGTACTGTGTTGCAATAGCAAATAGAAAAGGGCAAACTTATTGATTGCCATTGCCACCCGTCTGCGGCGGTATTATGAGGGGATAAAATCGATTTTCTTGGGCGGAAGGATACATATTATTCAAAAAGTCTGGTGAATCATCGAAATCCATTGACAAGCAGACTCATATCATCTACGTTGGTTCTTTGTTTTGAGAGTGATTCCGATTTAAAAGGGAGTTTCTAATCGAATAACGAGCAACGAACAACCACTGGCTGTGAATTATGGTAATTCATTTTTGTTTGTTGTGTACCGAGCCATGACCCTTCGACATTCGATTGACAATAGATTTTTTTGGCTTAACTGTCCACAAGGAAAATATTGCTCCAAGTTACTTGAATTAATTACAATTGAACCTTAGTGAGGCTTTATTTTGTTTGTCGGGTATTGCGAAAGTTATAGTCAATGATCACGTGAGTACAAACAAAAAAAGTAACCCATGAACTTTAACTGCAGAACTGTTCTTAGAATAGTTTCATTACGCAATTCATAGTTGCTTTGAATTGAATAATGGAAGCCAGTGTTTCATGTACTCTGTAACTTCTTTTGAAAGATTTGCATAAGAACAACGTTATTGAAATTAAACCACATCGCAGTCCTAATAGCAAGTTTATCATAAACAAAGAAAGTAAATTTCCCAGAAAACGTTTGCTTGTGAGCATAAGGCATCAACACGAGTTTGAGTAATCAAGACAATGTTCTTGAATGGATACACGTATGTTCTTCACTTATCTTACCAAACCATTTAAATTAAAGGGCTTACAATTTAGTGTTTAAGTAAAAATATCGTAATAGAAAAATTTCATATTTTATTAATAACAAAGCTATAGACTATGAATGAATGAATGAATAAAATGGGATATAAAAACACTGCGACCTAAAGATCTATTGTGCCCCCCATCAAGAACTGGATGAGGTTAGCTCATTATTACAGTTCTTCCTCCAAGTTTGTTCCTTTGAGGAATCGAATTATTTGGAGTATTTTAAGGAGGATAATTCACTCTCTTTTATGTGGTGCTTGCCCAGATACCTATGCCTTAGATTCACGAGTGCATCACATTTCCCCAGTATGTGGTCAGGTGTCTCCTCATGCATGTTGCGGAATCTGCAAGACGCGTTGTTAACTAGGCCAAGGATGTTGAGGTTTCTTCTCCCCTGTGATTTTCCTGAGGTTGTTCCTACTTAAGCTAATGCAGGATAGAAAACGCTCTCGGTTGTAGCCTCCGAGTAGAAGTTTTGCCTGTCTCAGCTTAGGGAGTACTTTCTAGATTTTTGATCTTTTTGCCTCCACTTCTGTTTTGATTTTATTTTTAATCACGTTTTCTGTTATTCCGCAGTAGGGCTCTGACCCTGTAAGGGGTGTCGATGCACCTATTTTTGCTAAGGAGTCTGCCTCTTCGTTGCCCTAGACACCAACGTGGCCTGTTACCCAATCAAGTGTGACAGTTTTACAAGTTTGGAACTAATGGCGTAGGAGCTTAGTGCTTTTAGTGCAGCCTGGCTGTCTGACATGATGGCAATGTTTTAGTTTTTATATTTTCTATCGAGGTTTCTTTTAGCACATATACCTATGGCATTTACTTCTGTCTGGAATATGCTAGTGGACTGTCCCATCGTTAAGGAGAGTTTAATTCTAGGCCCAAAAACTCCAGCACTAGTCCCTTCAGCTGTTCTCGATCCATAAGTGTACCATTAAATGGCATTTTCTTTAAGACTGTAGTTTACTGTTTCGCCTAGCCAGTCTTTTTTGAAACTTAACTCCGTTTTGAAATGTTTTTCGAAGTTATATCTTTTGATCGTACCATCTCTTCGAATGTCAAAAAGGTTTGTTACTGCGGACCTGAGTATCGAGACTTTTTCCATGTTTCCAATAATTTTACCCGTCCCAGTACCCTCATTGACAAACCTCATTATGGCTCCCTTAGCAACATTTTCAATGGCAAGCTAAGCTATAGACTAAGAGCCCACAGCAATTTTTGGTTGTGATTGATAACAAAAAATAATTAGTATATTCAGATAGTCTTAAGGTAGTTATTTACAAATGTGAGCGTCTTGCAAGCTCTAGTGGGAGCAATAGTATGCAGTTTTTTCCAAAGTCTAAATAATTGTGATAACAATTTTACCATAACTTCGAAATGTATAGCTAAGCGCCCTGATTGCAAATATCGAGGTCCAAGACGTTTTACAGGCGGCTTTCTTTGTTCAAGACGCGTTCAAAGTATGCCAAAAATCGACTTTTTAGATAATTATTACTGTTGCTATTTATTAATTTTGCATACACATCATCATTTTCCAGCAGCACGTCTTTGCAGACTATATCGTCGTCGTTCTATAAAAACTCCCTAAGTCCATTTTTTGTGTTTTGAGATATTTGCATTTGAAGTTGGAAATTAATATAAGAAAATTCAAAAATTATCAGAATATCACAATCTTTGGCTTCAATTGTAAAATTGGCTTGGCGTAGCCATTGTGCAATAAAATTTTTTGCAAATGGTTTATACGGAATGAATTAAATAAAAATTCCATCACATTTTTTTTTAAAATGGACTTAGGGAGTTTTCATAGAACAACGACGATATGGTCTAAAATAGCTCTGTCCCGCTTGTAAGCTTAAAGACTGTCTAATTATACTAATTATTTTTTGTTATCAATCACACCCAAAAATTGCTGTGGGCTCTCAGTCTACTATTTCCCTTGTACGTTGCCAGGCTTTAAACAAAACCTTCACTCGAGTCAAAAATTACAACATCGCAGCATAAAATTGCTGTATTATAAAATTTTTGAAAATGTCCAGTAACCGTTTGAAAATGACTAGGTTTTTACAGATTTTCAAAGATGTATGTACATTTTATATTTTATATATTTTTTCATATTCTATAGGACTTACTTGTAAGGGCCAATACCTTTTTATTTGTTTTTAAGATGCCATAGGTTAAAACTAGATCAACGAACCTCCGGCGCAGCATAGCAATTCAAAACAGTCCAGTTTTATGACTTCATCAGCCATTTGGCTGGTTAAGACACCCATTAAAACACACAGAGAATTGTAAATTTTCTTAAAAATGGAAAGCAACTTTGGACACCATTGTGTTAATTGTACATCTTTTGATCTAAAAAGTTTTTCAATAGAGGCGGATAGATGTTGAAATGAAATAAAACAACCTGTGTGTGAGGTATTAACGAAATGTTTTATTTTTTACTTGAAAGGCCCACGCATGCCAATGTATATCAAATAGGATATCGTTTATCATCAGCTCAAGAAATATGTGGAAGAACTAAAACTTCTCAATGACCGGCAGCATAGAAATAGGTTCCAAATATTAACCTTTATCTATCCGGAGTTAATTTCTTTTGACTCTAAAGGAAGTCAGCCAATTTCTCAGAAATTTTATTATTGGCTTGCAGTTTGTTAAATCACACAATCTAGGCGGCCAATCAACAGGACCATTGCTTGATATAACACGTTCAACGAATTGAGTTTTCAAGTGGCTTGTGGCACCGTCTTGTTGAAACCACACATCAGTTATGTCTAGTCCATGCAAATGACCAAATAAATAACGTTGCAACTTGTCTTTGCAGCGATCTCTATTGATTGAAAAGTCAAAAAAAAAAAAACCGTCAATGACACGATCGGCACGAAAACCATACCATATAGTTGGTTAATGTGGATGAGGTCGTGTTTCTTGAAGCACATGACGGTTTTCACCTGACCAATGACGCATATTTTGTTTGTTGACGAAGCCGTTTGATATTAACGCTCTTAAAGTTGCCCTCACCCATTTGGAATTTCAGTAATAAAGTTTAATTATTTGTAAATATCAAGCCTCAACTGGAAACTCCTTCACAGGGTATTTCAAATCTTCGACTGCATCCTTTGTTGACAAGTTAACAGAGCTAATGTCGAAAACCGCATAAAGTATTCATAATTTTCCTCATCTTGAAGATATACTACATATACTAATTTATGCCAGAAGCATGAATGTGAAAATTTACTACTTTTAATGTGATTAATTGTTTTGAAATTTATGTTTGGCATTTAATATCATTTCATTACTGTTAATGTGAGGACAACTTGACAACTTTTCGTTATTGCCAGATGAACAATGAACATATTCGTTAACACCTTCGCCTGAACTACTTGTAACTTTTATATGTTTTGCTTAGCTCCTACACAAAAAACGTTTTTAGAGCACTTAGATAAAACAACCATGTGTTTAGTGGTACTGTTTTCTATATAAGTGGCATATTCTCCAAAAATGACAGAACGCATTTTTTTTTATAGTTTGCACGCATAATCCCTCAAAATGTTTCCGCACAGTGCGAGCGTTTTGGAAATTTATAGAGAATTTAAAAGGAGATGTCGATGCACATTGGTTTTGAATGTTTAAAAATCAAAATGAAAGAAATATAATTTTTAACGCTAGGAGACAGCGTTGAGTTTTTAAAGCAGAATTAAATTCTACGCGGCTTATGGTTCCCCATTAGAAAATGCTATCGAGATCAGAATTTTATGAGCTTTTCATACGCTTCCGTTCTAAATCTACATCCGAAGAACAAGACAGTATGGCTGAGTAATTGCAATGTTTATTGCCCCTGCCCTGCCTAAAACATGCCATTATGAATACAATTACAATAGCATGTGTGCAGTCATCATTCTTTGTTAAAAATGATTTCATAATTGCTAAAATGGCAAACATAGAAAAAGTCATATATGTAAGTACAGTGACGAGCAAAAGTGGTCAAATGTTTCCGCTTACTTGAAAAATTGATTTAAACTAAGAGTTTTTTATAGAATTAAAATCTTTTTTAATTAATTTCATTTTGTTTATTTAACTAAATTTTATTATTTATAATAAATTTTTCAAAAAATAATATATTATACAAAACAAAAAGTATTCCCCATTCCAGCTCAATTCGTTGCCAAAGCTCCTGAGTGTTTGATGGGTGATTTTTGTGCTGCCCCAACCGTGTCGGTTCACAATTGACCATACATTTTCAATTGGATTGAGGTCAGGGCTTTGTGCTGGCCATGTCATCGTCGTAAACTGTTGATTTCTCAGCCATTCCGAGACAATTTTTGACGTGTGTTTTGGATCTCCGTCCTGCTGAAAAGTTATTTCACAATCATTGAAGCCTGTTGATGCAGTAAAAGGTGTTAAATTTGTCTTCAAAATGTCCAAATATTGTTTTTTGTTCTTGATGTCATCGATTTTCACCAAAGGACCAACGGAGTTTAACGAGAAACAGCCCCAAGCCATCACCGAACCTCCTCCATGTTTCACGGACTTTTGAACTTGATGTTGTTTAAGTGGTTCTCCAGGACGTGACCAATAAAAAGATCTACCATCCGTTCCTATTCTATTGACCTTCATCTCGTCCGACCAAATGACTTTTTTCCATTGTCAATGGTGTTTGTGCTTTTTAGCAAAAACTAACCTGGGTTAATATTTTTCGCTGAAAGCAGAGGCTTCTTCGGTTTCTCTTTAGCGTTTAACCCAATTCTTTTGAAGAGCCCGGCGTGGAGTCCATTCACTAACTGGCTTGTCTATGTTTTGGGCTGCCTGCTTCCATTCTTCTAGCTTCCAAATCAGAAAGTAGTCGTTTCCGTTGGGGGAACAGCGATGTTTTTTTTTTTTTGTTTTAAATATTAAGCACAGAAGTTTTTGAAATTTTCAAAATTTTGGACACTTCACGCGATGATTAACCACTTTTTAGTAAAAAACAAAAATAGCGCGGTCGACGGTATTTTTACAAATTTTTTTTCATTTTGACAATAATCAGCTTTACGGGGTTTAAAATGAACGATTTACAAACAACAAACTATCAAAAAATAAAATTATCTTAACTATTACTTGTTAAATAACAGTAAAACAAACAAAGCACAATAGAGAGGAACATCTCTCAATGAACAAACGATGTTAAATCTCTTGAAACTAAAACGTGCATAATTGCAAAAAAACCAGAAAATTATAATTTTTTTTTTGTTTATACATAATAAATATGAGTTAAATAAACAAAATAAAAAAAATAAAAAAAGATTTTAATTCTATTAAAAAATCCTTATATTTTTCAAAAAAGCGAAATCATTTGACCACTTTTGCTCGTCACTGTTTGTACAATAAATATTAATTATTTTTCAGGAACTTTTGTTTGGTTTTGTAATGTTATTTTAAAAATGGCTAGTAAAAACATAATTTTAAAGCTCATTGTCCTTAGTCTTTCGGAAGGAACCAATTTTGAAAACATGGGACAAAAATTGGTAAAAAATAGAAAATTAAAAAACCGAAGACGAAGGAAATTATTTTTGAATAAGAGAACCTGCAGAATGATGTTTAGGCATATTCCAAAAATACGAATTTCCTCAAAACGATCAAATATCTCAGCCAATAGCGCTGGAGGAAGTTCAACATTGTGTCGTGATCCATAAACTTCATCGAACTGATGGAAGTAATCCCATGAGGAAGCCTCTCTACCGCTTAGTTTATTTCTTTTTTTAATCTTATGATAGGAAGCTTCCAAATTTTGGAACTTCCTTATAATAAATATCCTCCCTATCATACGGAAACGTAATTTCTTGGAAAACCTTTCCCATAGAACGTTTTTCTTCCTGCGCCCAGTCTAAAATTCAGATTCCATTCCCAAACGTATGGAAACAATAGTTCGATATCAGCATCGGACCAGATTTTTGCCTCGTATTCAATCCTATGGATGGATAGTTATTAATTTCTTATCAAAGATGTAAAAATCAATATTTGTACGATTATAAATTAATTTCAAAAAAAAAAAAATTACTCACATTTGATCCTCTGCCATTTTCCTGCAAATTCAGCAACATAAAAAAAACATGCCAAATTGACCGCATTTTGACTGTAAGTTTACTTTTATGAACACAAGTGTTGCCATGCTCATGCAGAGATGATGCTCTTTGTTTACAATTATGAACGCAAGTTTTGCAGGACTGCGGAAGTTTTACAAAAACGAACTCAGCCTATTTTTTTTAATACAAAGTGCGAGCGTTAGAAAATCTTCGTCGATGGTGTTGAAAGCTACAGGTTTTTTTTGTAGATATTTGTGCTATAAAATGGTCTGCGATTCTTCGAAGTATTATGGAGGATGTACATTGATCTTCATCTGCAGATTTAAAGCCGCTTAGATATATGTACATCGAGACTTGCGAAAAAATACTCAACTGGTAAGTAAAACCTTTCTACTTTCTATTATTTGCCATTATTTTTTTAAAAATTACCAGTTGAGAGTGGTATTTTGTCAAAATGTTTTGTTTTGGCCTTTTGGCTCGACATAATTTTTTAAATTTGAATGCTATTCTTCGACCAGAATTGAAAGACTAGGTATGTGAAGTTTGAACGTATAAATAATATAATAATAAAATTCGTTATATTTTCTTATAACAGACCAGACAAGTAGTCTTCTTTTTATTTTGACAGTTGACAGAAAAATTATAGGAACTCGTGAACACATTCAAAAACATAGAAATGCAGATGGAGATGCTATGTTAAAGATGAACATGTTTGGCTTCATTGTAATCTTCATTTTCATTTTTCTTTCAATCGTGAAGATATTCTACGTTTATATGAGGTGTTGAAGCGATCTTGAAGCCCGCTTCAACCCTCTGTATACCTGTATTGAGTTAAAATGAGCTTCGTTCGACTCGATCCCACTCGCTCAGCGGTGTCGAGTCGAAATGTGAGACGAAAAACCTGGGTCGAGCTCGAAGAGTTGGTTTTTTTTTAATTATAAAATGGAATACTGATACAACATGAGACGACATTCTCTCAACACCATTTCAACTCAACTCCAAATCGAGCTCTTAACTCAAATGACGAAAAACCTGGCTCGAAAATCTGACCCTAACCCAACTCGATCTTTCGATACTGCATATAAACGTAGTAATACATAGATCTCTGTGGTTTGGACTTCTCTCTCTATTCAACAAATGTAAATTTTGGAATGTAAAACCACCATTAAGTCATACAATTGTAATACAAAAAATATTTTAATAGAATTTCTTTCCGTCTTTTCATAGATTATGATGTTTCTTAAAATTTATAATAATGAATAAACAATGTTTGACATCTCATAAAGTATTCTCTGATGGTGAATTTGTCAGTATTAGAGTATAGCTTCTGTGTATAATATGTGGGTCCAAATGACAACAAAAGTATAAATAAAATAAAGTCATAACTACAAGCACACCTATTCTTCATTATTCTGTTTAAACTTTAAACTGAGCTTTTAGTTTTCAATCCATTCATTGAGGTTATTGCACTTCACTTGGAAACAGTGATTGCACATGATTTCGTTTGCTGAATAGCAATTCGTCATCGTCCAACATTTATATGTATACCCTTCGTTGAAAAAGCCTAAAACAAAGGTTTAATGCTACGTGTAAGATGTCAAGGTCTTTGTTTCGAATGAAATTAAAATTATCGTTCGATATTTTGACTTAATGTGGAGGTATATATTATTCAAGTTTTTACGAATGAACGAATAAATAAATTTTTATATGATGGGAATACGACCTTAGACAACATAGCTTTTTTTTTTGTTTGAAAGAAGGCACAGAAAGACTCGAAATTAAAAGCTTTTATTAAAGCAAAAAGAAAAAAACGGTCGTTGGCTTTGTGGCGTGATTGAGAGACATGTTTATAAGTTTGAATTTAAATTAGATAACCGTGTAGAATAATTACTATTGTATAGTGTTGAAATTAACGACTTTGGATAAATAAAGTTTAAAATGTTTTGAGTTTCCATTTATTAGATGCATTAGGGGGTTATTAAGAATTTAAATTGTTTTTAAGCCGTTTGACATTTGTTAGAATACGAGAAACCTGTAAGACTGAGAGTTTTCATCTAGAGCGAACTTGTTCTCTTAAATAAAATATGAGTTGTCTGTTACATCAGATATATTTAGTTAGATTTGTTAACAAAATTAAATTTGAGTCTTGGATGAAATTTGATATAAAATTAATGTGGGTCTGTCCTTCTACTACCTAAACAGATACATAGGTCGATTTTCTCAAAACGTTGTACTTACCTTTTTACTTGCGATATATGTATGTAGGTACTATAGGGCAAGTTCTGCATTTGGAAAAAAATCGAACTCGAGATTTTGATCAAAGTTGACATTACGATGATAGCGAAGACGAATATAGTGGGTCTGATAATTCCGTATGTCTGTCTGCATGTCTGTACCTCGATCTAGAGCCTAAGCCACTGGACCTATTTTATTCAAACTTGGTACTTAAGGGTCTTCGGTGATTCCCTAGAGGAGAAATTAAAATTTTTTTTTTTGCTCCAAAGCTAACGGTACTCCCCATACACCCGTAATGCATAATCTTATTTATCTCGAAAACGGCTCTAACGATTTTGATAAAAAAAAATTAGGTGTAATATTATGGACATGGACTACATTTTGGTCAAAAAAAAATGTTGGGGGGAAATGATATTAACGGTACCTGTCATAGAACCGTTTTTTGATTTTTTGACTTTCTCATCAATGGCTCTAACGATTTTAAACAAAAATTTCAGCAGGAGCCCCCTTAAGTTTAAAATAATATTGTATATAAAAATATTCGAACACTTTTTTTGGGATTTTCGAAAAAAGAAATCCAAGTTTTTTTTGAAAAACCATATCTTTAAAACGTGTGAACGATTATTTCCAAAATATATGTACTGTATACTACTAAATACTTAAAATTTGGCATCCCAAATTTCGTTTTCGAAAAATTTTAAGGAAATTCGTTATATAAAAAATTACTTTAATATTAAAAGGATTAATCAGACGGCAATTCCATACATTTGAACATTTTTATCTAATTAAATCCATGTTTTATAAAATGTATTTTAAATTCCAAAGTACTTTTACATAAGAGCAAGTTCGTGCGATCCAGTCGTGCATTTTATTTAATTTAAATATGTTCGTCGCGTCTTCGCTGGGTAGCGCCCATCCAAAACGTCCAATTTTCCATAACTGTGGAGCATAAGCCAGGTTGAATTTTACCAATGGCATTGGTTATGTTGGCTTTCAGGTCAGTGGTGGTTTAAGGTTAATTGGGATAGACATGTGACTTTAGAAAACCCCTCAAGAAGAGCTCTAACTGGGTCAAATCACACGATCACGGTGTTTAATTCACATCTTATCAACTTGAGGTAACCAATTTCAAAAAACGCCCATGGACATTTTCCACTATGGCACGGACTGTGTGGAACGTTGACTGTAATGGCTTGGCCAAAGTCGTTCTCCAAGAAGTATAGTCCTATGCTGATGCCAGCCCAAAATACACACCAAACGGTGATTCTCTCTGGATGCATTGCAAATTTACTGGATCTCGTGTGGATTGTGATCGTTCCAAATTCGTCAGTTTTGCTTGTTGACGAGCCCATTCATCCATAAATGGGCCTCGAAGCTTAATAATTATGATTTAATCAATTTTGCATGTTGTGCAGATATAGCTTCAACAATATGGCTGCAATGACCTGTCAAATTGAAAAAAAATCCAATTGGAAAATCCTTCACATATTCACAAGATGAAACAATTTTAAATTAAGCCGTTATTAACATTACCAGACATAGAAGTTTATTTTTGATAAGGCTTATCTTATTGTATTGAGGCATTGATCCATCTCGGATTGTAGTGCCATCTTAAGGATTATTCACATGGGAGCAACCAAAGACCAACGAATAAAAAAACAAATGGGATTTGAAACATATATAAGTCTAAATTCTTAACAAAAACCTTACAAAAGGGTAGAAATCCAGTTTAATTTAATGTTAATATTATTAATATTTGCGTTGTAATTGCTAAAATGAGAAAAATTTGAGAAAATAAATTGGTCGTCGCGAATTGCAATATGATCCACACTGCAACGAATGAATTGTTCGCGCGCGGCTAGCCTAAAAATCAAAAATATAGTTGTCTAATGTCGTTTTTATTTTTCAATCCGGAATCTCTCTCCGATCCGGAATCCCAACTGAACACTTTTTTTGATTATGATGATTCTGAAGTTTTGTGTGATTGTATATGTGAAATATCAAATGTGGACAATAATAAAAATCAAGAATAAATATATGTTGAAAGATACACTTCGCACAATTAGCATACAAAAAATCACAGCTGTTGAGTTTGACATTTAACTATATGAATGTGTGAGTGCTGAACTGTCATTTATTCCCAATAAAAATGACATAAGTAAACGCCATTCGCGACGAATAAAAAAAAATGCATATGAACGAAACGTCAAAATAAGCGAATGTACGTTCATTCGTCTGTCGTTGGTCGCTCTCATGTGAATGGTTCTTTAAGTATGAAAGCGACGTACGACGAATGGAAGAACATTCGGCCATTTTGTTTACAATATTAAGTCGCGTGCCAAGAATTAATTTATTACAGTGTGGATGGTAAGTCGAAGGCGAATCGAGTTTGACAGTTCGTAACAATCAGAAAGACTGGTTTTATTCGAAAGCGAATTTTAATCTTTATTTCTCTTTTGGCTTCCTTTCGATTGCATGGATGCTTTTAAACACAGCGGCGCAAAATTTTAAATATTTCAAACATGCTCTAAATCAGTTTTAGAATGGGAGTCGGCTCTAAATATTGTGTATAAAACGAGAACCGACTTTTTGTTAATTTTAAAGAACATAAACTATAATTTAACGGTAAAGAGCTCGTCTAACTTTAACAGCAGTAAATAGCTAGTTTATCTTTTAAAAGTATACTTTATCGATATTGACAATGGTCATTTCATACCAAAGCAAATCGAACTAAAAATGTTTACAGATGTTTTATTCGATTTTTTAAAGATGTGCTTTGTAAATAGACTGAATAACTGAATATTAGAAATTCGAAACAAACGTACAAAAGTGCTCTACAATTAACAAATCTGTACATACAAATGTATACATACAGTGATCCACAAAAGTCTGCGTACAAGGAAGAAATATTTTTAAAAACTGCTGTTATTCACAAATTTAAAGTGATTTGTTTCAAAAAAAATATTTTTTAATAAAGAAATGTAACTACAAGGTTTTTATTTTCAACAAAAAAAAATTAAAACAATTATTCATAACAAGAAGAAATTAATAACAACAAAATAAATCGCTGAAATTCCTACACAAAAGCTGTAACAGAAATTGAAAAAAGTTAGTTAATATAGACAAATAATTATTGTTTTTATTACTTTCGCTGTTAATATTTGGTCGGATACCCTTTTAGCCTTATAATTTCTTTCAAATGGTTTTGCATTGACCCTACCAGTTTTTCTGTATAAGAACTATTGATCTTACTCCATTTAAGCAACAAGGCTTCTTTTAACTGCACCTTTTTGCGTATATCGTGGGTTCGGATCTTTTTTTCCAATTCATCCCAGCAGTGCTCGATAGGGTTAATATCTGGACTCTGTGGTGGGGTTCGTAGCAGGTGGGGAGTGTTATATGCGTGGGAGAATATAACCTTACGCCAGAAGTCCGAAAGCTTGTTAACCTACTCTTTTGCAAATGCTAGCCGTTTCTTTCTGTTTATTTTACTGTCCAATGTTTTTTTCCTGGGTGTGCGTGACTTAAACCCCTCTTGAACAATAGCTCTTCTTAACGTTTCTGGATACACTGTATTGTTGTTATATACTTATTTGGAGCCGTGTACTTATGGTCTTAGCCGTTATAAAGTGATCTTGCTCCACCATTCGCTTGATCACATGCCTAATATCTTTCGGAGAGCTTCGAAAGTCGGCCGGATCTTGTCTTCGATTTAATCTGTCCTGCGTTTCTAAAGCGATCTACCGTTCTCTGTATAGTTCACCGAGCTCTTGAGGTTATTTTTGATATTTCACCATACGACTTTTTTTTTACGTTAAAAAGATTAATAAATCAACTGCCGCTCACTCAAACTTAACTCTTTATTTGCCATTTTTTGCTTTAAAAAAAAACAAAGACAATTATTTGCAATACGCGTTAAGAACGATTAAAAATAAACAAACAATCATATTATGCAAAAACAAATTTACCGATACTTAAACAGTGTGTAATGCAAGAAATATTCACCTGTACGCAGACTTTTGTGGAAGAATTTCAGAGGTTTATTTTGTTTTTATTAATTTTATGTGATACGAATATTTTTTTTTTATTTTTTTTTTGTTGAAAATAAAAACGTGGTAAATTTCTTTTAGTAAAAAATACCTTTCAGTTCAGTTTACATTTGTGAATAACAGAAATTTTTAAAAAATATCTTCCTTGTACGCAGACTTTTGTAGATCACTGTATACTCGTATCTTATGTGTGCATGTCGAGATGAGTATAGTCAAATGAATTTGCACCTTGCAACAACAAATTGGATTTTAATGCTGTGAATTTGCGATATACAATACTTCATTTCCATCTAAAATAATGTAAATAACTTAGAAACAATCAAAATCTGCAATGAGGTAGTATATAAAATGTACTTTTTTCGGCGAAAAATTATTTAGTTTGAAGTTGTCTGCTCTTTTTTTGTTGTGTGTAGTTGTGTTTGAGTTACGTATCTGTCAAATTAAGGGTTGTTCAACGTAAATTCGCTTAGGTACTGTTGTAAAACCCACATTAGTTAGAAGAGCTGTCTAACGTGTTTAAAATAATGAAAAGGCTAGACAAAGTCTCCAAGCTAAACGACTGCGGTAAGTAGAGCCGGTTTCATTGCTTAAACGAGAACTGTTTAAAATTTTGTGCCATCGATTTTTAATAAAAGTTAACTTTGTTCAAGCGAAAAGGAGTCATCTCTCCGCAGTCTTTACTCTGTCTTCTTAGTATATAGAAGAAGAAAGAACAATAATTTCGCAAATATTCCAGCCGCAGCAATTTTTTGCACCCCCGCCACCACATACATACGTCTCTTGGCTATAAGCTTAAAAATCGCAAGGTAATATTGCATCTTTTAAAAGCATTCATAGCAATTGGTGGCTACAAATTTATTTTCTCAAATGTCTTAGTTAAGCAATTAAAATGCAACTTTTAGTATTCTAATATTAACTTCAATTAGTTTTCAACCATTTTTTTCTATTTTTTGTGAAGAAGTTAGGCTCATAATTGTTTTAAATTCCATTTGTTCTTTTATTTGCCGGTTGCTCTTATGTGAATAGTCCTAAAGTAAACCCGATTTAAACGTGTTATTTTTATATGAAAATGATTAAGCTCCAATAATTCCTTATACCTTTTTAAAAAAAAATTAACTGACTACCTACGATTGAACGTTGTTAAAAAATGGACACTTCCTCTTTCGTGGAGAAGAAAGTGAAAATATTTTCTATTTTACTCTCATGTACATGTATGGAAGAAACTTGCATCATTTTCAAGAACTTCCTTTTTGTGCTCTAGAAACTTAAATTGACGTAAACTCTCATGGACTCAAATAACAATAATCATCAAGACAATACAATTGATTTCTTTTTCTTTATGTTAATTCTTAACACATGCCGCTACATATACATATATAGATAGTGTCAGTAAAAATTGTAATCGTTCCATAAAAATAAAAAACAGCTTGCGTTCCGAAAGTGGCGTGATGTTGTTCATTACACGCAGAGACTTCAATTCAGCGAGGAAAAGTTAAAAGTGAACAAACTACTAACTAGCATCTTGATTAAGCTTTCGCCGTATTATATCCACCCGGACATAGTAATAAGTTTTGTTTTTTATATTTTATTTATTTTATTTTTCGAAAAATTAAAATATTTTTTTTTCAACAATATGAAAGCTTTCGGTTATGTTGCGCCAAAAAACAAACTGACCGGTTTTCCTTCATAAATAAAATATGTGCTTGAGGTAAATCGCTGGCGCTGGCTGGTGTGTCAGTATGGCATGTGCGGTGCCCAGACTTGAAGTATTTTCGTTTCCGTAAACACGATTGGCTACAATTTGTGGGCTTGTCTCATCTTATATTGTTGTATGTAGTTGTTTTTTCTGTGTGGTGTATAAACGCATTTTCGATTTAAATATATCTTAACTAAACGAGAAGAATTATTTCATAACTAGATGTAATTTTGATCTCATAATCAGCCCAAAATAAGCCCGAGACACACGCACTTCCGTCATTCCATTATATCTCTTGTCGCCGCTGTTTATCAAATTTCAGGGTCGACGTCGAATAGAAATTTAACTTATCTAAAAGCTTTTCATCAAAACAACAACAAAACAATTTAGTTGGTTGTTGTTTTTAAAGAATGCAAATATGCTCTGCGATGCAAAATATTTACTAAACTGTTTATTTGTAACGCATTTACATGTAGCTAGTTAAGTTGTGGTTTGGAGGCTTGTCTTGTTGTTTACTATTTTTCTGACGGAAATGCCTTATTTTGCTTGCGCAATGATGTTTTTCTACAAAGCACCGGTTTTTCCTTTTTTTTGAAATTAATACATATCTATTTTATCGTGTTATTCAATAAGCTTAGTCTTGTTTACAAATTAACTCTGGTCGAGCCTCTTGTTTTGCAGGGTTTTGCAGGTTGAGGCCTGTCATGTGTTCTATATTTTGTTTACGAAATAATAGCTCAACAAATATTATTGTATCTACCTACATATAATTGTGTGCTCACGCATGTGGATCATTAAAAATGATAATAAATATTCTATGTTTGGTTCTAGAGCAAAATTGTTTTGATTCCCCTTTGATTAAAAACAATTGCCCAACATTTTAAACGATTTTAAAAAATTATAAGGCCGTTTTTGTAAGTTACTAAGTTAAAAAGAAGATTTTGCTAGTTTTAAACGATATAAGAATCTTACTATCTCTTAACATGTTACTAAAGTTAAAATCACAAAATGGCTACTTTAACTTTTAGTAACTTGCTAAATCCATATGACGTACTTATGTCATTTTCCTTAAAACAAATTTCTCTATCAATTTTATTTAAAAAAGTTAAATTGTGTTTTTCTTTGTATGATTCGTCAGCTAATTGTTTTGCAAAGTAAATAAAATGTTTTCGGAAGAGGAAGATTTCGATATGTTTGAAGACTTAACTTTGTGCAGAAAAGTGCGATGTTTAAGTCCTGCTGTTAACATGAGATTATTATTTTTAAAAAGGAAATTGAAATAATATTATATAATAAATACAAACATATGTACCTATAACGAACAGCAATTAGTCCAAATAAAGTAAAGCTAAGTGTACACGATTGGTAGATCTTACAATTCTGTCGACCCCAACAATGTCTGACAATTATCTACCAATGAGCTGACAATAAAGTTGTGTGTTTACACGGTTGGTAGAAAATCTACGAATCTTACAATTAATTGTCAAATACATTTTCTGACAATTAATTGCAAGATTAAACGATTCGCAGCTAGCGTAGACATAATTGTCAGATTTCTTACAATTAAATGTCGAACAATACTGACTACACAGCTGTATGACATTGTAAACATGTTTTTCACTGACATATCTGACAATTTTTTTTTTTTTAATTCATTTTTATTTTCATCAATCTTAAAACTATCTTAAAGCTAGACAAAATTCATAAAAAAACTAGCCTAATTATCCAATAACTTAAAACAAACTTACTGCAGAGATTTTTTTTTTTTTGTTTTTTTTTTTTTTTTTTTTTTTGATATACATTAGAAGAATGTACTCTAATTTTTTTTTTTTTTTTTTTTTTTTTGGTGCCACCCTGACTGTCCCTACCTAAGAATACCCTTAAACCTATGTAAGTCGGCCAAGACAACTTCTCAACTATCGCTATCAACATTAGACAACCACCAAAACTGGTTCTCCTGTCTTACCCTGTCTTTCAGGTCCCGATCGGACACAGTCCTACTGAACCGAAGTCGCTCAGCTCCGTCTTGTGCGAGGACGTCTCGACCATAAAGGAGCCGCCTATCCACAGCCCTACGGCCGACGTGGTAGATTAGCGGAACCGCCTCTCTATCCTGGATCAACCCTATACTATCTAAATAGAGGAATGCATTAGGTGCAATATGGCCACTTAAACGCACACTCTCGAAGTATTCTGTGTTGGGGTAGTAAGCCCCAAAGATTAAGCTATTTGCTGAGGTCATCGCTCTCGCAATGTGACTCCGAATCAGCTTTACATATCTGACAATATTGTACCAATCGTGTACATTTATGTCGTTTTTATTTGGCAATCCGGAATCTCTCTCCGATCCGGAATCCCAACTGAACACTTTTTTACTTGCGACTTGTAGGTACTATAAGGCAAGTTATGCATTCGTAAAAAAAATCGAACTCGAGATTTTGATCAAAGTTGACATTACGATGATAGCGAAGACTAAAAAAGTGGGTCTCGCAATTCTGTCTGTCTGTCTGCCTGTCTTTCTGTCTGTCTGTTCGACTACAGCCCAAACGGCTCGGCCGATTTCCTTTAAACTTGGTAGATATCATTTTTAATTCCCCCCCCCCCCCACGTTTTTTTTCTTTTTTTTTTTAAGACCAAAAATAACGGTACCTGCCATACGAATTTTTTTAGAAATTTAATAAATATTTTTTTTCTCAAAAACTTTTCGACAAATTTAAAAAAAAAAAATATACAAAAAAATTTCTTTTAGCTAAAGCTAGGTAATGGTTGAAAAAAAATTTCCGAAAAATGTCTATTGAGGGTACCCCCTATGGAATCATTTTTTTGATTTTCTCAAAAACGGTACTACCGATTTTGATATTTTTTTTGGCTAAAGATCCCCAAAAACATAAATAGAATTGTGTACTCAAATTTTCAAAAAAAAAAAATTTTTGGATTTAAAAAAAAAACTTCAAATTTTTTTTTTTCAAAACTCAATATTTCGAAAATCTCAAGCTAGATTTTTTTTTAAACTTGATAAATAAAAGTTTCTCAATATAATCTATAAGATGTGAGAAAAAAAAATTATTTTACCTAAAAATTAAGGTACCTACCATACAAATGCTAAAAAACTAAAAAAAAATGGTTTTCAAAAATCATATTTTTCTCGAAAACGGCGCCTAGAATTTTGATAAATTTTTTTTCTTTCAATTAATTTGTTCGATCTTTAATTTAATAAAAAAAAATTGAAATTAAGATATTACAGCTTGTAGCTACCATAGAACCATTTTTTCGAATTTTGAATTTCTCATTATCCACATAACGGATCTTAATGAAATTTTTTATAGAGAAGCTTCTAAAAAGTCTAAAAAAAAAATATTGGATTTCAAAACTTTAAAATAAATATTTCTTGAATTTTTGAAAAAAAAAATCCATTTTTTTTTTTTGAAAATTCGATATCTCAGAAACGGCTTAATATTTTTTTTTTGTAAATTTAATTTTTATTCGAACAATAATAAAAACTTTAAATTGGCGTACCAAAATTTTTTCTTAAAAATGCTTTAAGAATTTTGTATATAAAACATTCGTTTTTAAAATTCCTAGTCTCTTACACAGGAGCAAGTTTGTGCGACCCAGTCGTGCATTTTATTTTGATTCTGATGATTCTGAAGTTTTTTGTGATTGTATATGTGAAACATCAAATGTTGACAATAATGAAAATCAAGAATAAATATATGTTGAAAGATACACTTCGCACAATTAGCATACAAAAAATCACAGCTGTTGGTATTGACGTTTAACTATATGTATGTGTGAGTGCTTCTGGTTTCGATTCTGATTTAAAATAAATTGTAGGTTGTCACTTTGACTTCTGAGTTTCCGACATTTTAAATTATTAGGTCCGTTCCCCAGATGTATGTTTGTTTGCTTTGTTTTTTCTTTCACGAATTTTCATTATTTAGACGTGTTCAGATGTTTTTAATAAAAGGGAATTGGTATTTTACTAGTTTATAAAAACGGAAAAAAATTATTAAAATTTTTGAAGAGCAGAGCAAATGTTTAGCAAATTGCAAACTAGAAACATGCTGAGCTCTTAAAAATAGGTTGTTTAAAATGTTGCCTCAAACAAACTTAATTAGTTCATTTTGTTCACATAAGCGCTAAGCTAGCTTATTATTCAGTCTAACTATATCAGGTTCTGGTCTAAATGAATCAATCTGACTTTAGTTCACGACGCGGTACATAGAACTTAATACATCTAAAACTAGTATAATTTTGGTTTTGAAACTATTTCGGCAGTTTGAAGACCTCACATTCACCGAATAGTCAATTTTGCAGCGCAGCAAAATTTTACAGTCAAACAATAACAAGGAAATACGAGTAGTACGGATAAATTGCTCAGTTTGCAGCAAAATATTTCTCATAGAAGTTTAATAGGTTTTGATTATTTGAAAATGTGTTCTTTCGTATTGTTTCATAGTATGCTTTTTTGTCGCTAGAGCCAAAATGTGATGTTCAATGTTCAAATGCATACAATTGCCGTCTGATTTCTAGAAAAGCATGCATTTATGCAAACAAAGTTTAAAAATCGTTTTGTTATTAAATTAATTTTTTATATAAGAAATTTCTTTAACATTTATCAAGACAAAAATTTTACATGACAATTGTAAGTATTAAGTAATATATGCACATAATTTTAGTTGGATTAGTAGATACAATGTTAAAGCTGTTTTAGAATGAAACTATATTAAAACTACGATTTTGCAAATTTAAACTTTCATTGTTTTAGGAGTGTTCAAAAGAAATTTACATGTAAAGAAAATTGCTTTAGTACGATACTACTTTTTAGTTAGGAAATTGTTAAGTAGTATTGTTGGATGCTGCCTTAAAACTGTGGCAGTGAATGCGGCCATAACCATCTATGACCCATATTCAGCTGTCAGTTCCACACACATATAAATAATAATATATGTATATAAAAGAAAAGGTTATATGGAGGGCAAAAGGAAGAATAAAAGGTGACTGATTTTTAAAAAGCGATTGAGTTCAGTTTGTTTCATTTCCTTTCATATATAAATTAAGTTTTTTCCACTCGTATATACTAGAAAACAAGTATCATACTTACACCTTAATGAAGGCTGATTAGAATTTTGCGCCATAGATTTTAGGAAATAATTTCAAAAAATTATTATTCACACGTTTTCAAGTTGTTGATTTTTCAAAAAAAAAAATTCTATTTATTTTTTATACATATACCCAAAATACATATTTTCGAATTTTTTATATACAATATTATTTTAAATTCAAAGGAGATCCTGTACGAAAACTTTGGTCAAAATCATTAGAGTCCATAATGAGAAAGTCGAAAATCAAAAAAACCGTTCTATGGCAGGTACAGTTAATATCATTTCTTCCAAAAATATTGTTTAACCCAAATGTAGTCCATGCCCATAATAGTACAATAAGTTCGTAAGTTCGTAAAAAAAATCGAAATCGAGATTTTGATCAAAGTTGACATTAAACTTGATAGACAGTATTTTTAGTTTCCCCCCACACGATTATTTCTTTTTGTTTTTAAGACCAAAACTTTACCTGTCATACGAACTTTTTTCGAAATTTTATAAATATTTTTTTTCTTAAAAACTGTTTAATAGATTTTTTAAAAAAGTTCGAAAAAAAATTTCGTGGACCTTATTCGGAATTCTCCCCACCAAAATGAATTTTTTTTTTAACGAATCGATAAAAAAGTGTTTGCAGTTGATAAAAAACATCAAATTATGGAGGAGAAACACTTTTTTATGGTAAAAAAGTGAAGTATAAGCGGACCACCCACAGTACTACATATAACTAAAACTACTTTTTTATGGGGATATTTGCTTTTTTTGCTTGCTTACGCATTACGGCGTATAAACAGTGAGATATGTATGGGGGGGCATGCTGCCCCCCTCTGCTTGGGCACACTATAGGATTTGGGGTATGGTTTGTATGGTAGGTACCGTTATTTTAAGATACAAAACAATGTATTTCTCATTTTTTGTAGAATGTATATAGGATGTGGGGTAGGTGCGAGGTTGGGTGTATGCAAAGTTTCTTTTGCATTTACAGAATCTGGATTTAAAGAAACCTTGAATACCCTATGGCCTATATTAATTTTTTTATACTTCACTTTTTTACCATAAAAAAGTGTTTCTCCTCCATAATTTGATGTTTTTTATTAACAGCACACTTTTTTTATCGATTCATTAAAAAAAAGTACATTTTGGTGGGGGGGGGGGAATTCTGAATAAGGACCAATTTCATTTACATAGTTAAAGGTAGATAGTGGTTGAAATTTTTTTTCGAAAAATGGTTATTAATGGTACCTCCCATGGAACCATTTTTTTGTTTTTGATTTTCTCAAAAACGGTTCAACTAACTTTGATAATTTTTTTATGCTAAAGCTCCCCAAAAGTTTGAATAGTATTGTGCATTTGTTTAGAATCATTTTATCGAATTTTGAATTTCTCATTATTGGCATAACGGGTTTTGATGAAATTGCTTATAGAGAAAGCTTGAAAAACATTCCATTTCAAGACTTAAAAAATATCTATTTTTGAAAAATCCGATATCTCAACGGCCCAATATTTTTTTTGGAAATTTAATTTTTATTCGTACAATAACAAAAACTTAAAGTTGGCCTTCCCAATTTTTTTACTTAAAAATGTTTTTAAAATTTTGTATATAAAAGCTTATTTTTTTAAGAAACCAATACAATGACTTACATATAATTTGTGTTCTTGCATAAACTAATATTTGCTTAAATCACATGGCATCCTGTTTTTAGCTCCATCTACTAAAGGAGTTGTTTTAGTCATTTAAAAATGAATTTTATGCTTATGAACAGTTTTTCTCTAATAACACTCATTTTTGAAATTCTTAGTTCGTACGACCCAGTCTCGCATTTTATTTTTATCAAAATCGTTAGAGCCGTTTTTGAGACAAATAAGATATTCCATAACGGCTGTATGGCAGGTACCGTTAGTTTTTAGTTAAGGAAAAACTTAAAAACTTTTAATTTCTTCTCTAGGGAATCACCGAAGACCCTTAAGTAACGAGGTTGAAAAAAATAGCTCCAGCAGTTTAAGCTCTTTGTCGAGGTACAAACATACAGATATGCAGATATACAAACGGGATTGCCGGAGCCACTTTTCTCGTGTTCTTTATCATCGTAATGTCAATTTTGATCAAAATATCGAGTTCGATTTTTTTTTTCAAATGCAGAACTTGCCCTATAGTTACGGTGACCATTTTTTCAGGAGCAAAAAAAAGGACAGTCTTTTATTAACGTACAAAAGTTTAACAAATAATTATTTGCATTAAAAAGTTTTGTACTTCATATTACAGCTCAGTTCAGTTTTTAAAACAAATAAATAAAAATTAATTAACAAAGAACGAAATAATATATACTTAGATATGTGCATGACTATGGGTATAAGATTCATTCAAAGGAACTATGAAAATGTTTAATGTTGGTATTTTTCTTCGCAATGTATTTTTTTAAAGATATCTTCCCGATTTCTTAAAAATGTGTTAAATTCTACGCAATCGAAGTCATAATTGCACTTTTTTTTAGTAGCGTTGCCTCTAGCATATCAACTTTTAATTGTGTGTTAATGTTACTGGAAATTGAAAATACCAGTCGGGGCATTTGAAGCCGGAAGCGAAAACTCTACGAGATTTAATATATTGTCATATTTAACCTAATTCTTCTTCTTTAAAAAGCCGAACGAAAGCCAATGCTAACGACACTAACTTGCAGATGGAGATGTAAATTTGAAAATCATTCACAATAGCAAACAATATGTGACGGAATTCAATGAAATAAAGCAGTCCTGCTAGTCGTAAAATCGTGGTTTGAAAGAGAAAAAGAGGAACCTGAAAGGACAATTTAGAAAAGAGAGGACAAATGTATGTCCTCTCTAAGAAAAGTAAACAGAAAGGACACGACACAAAAAGAAAGGACTGTCCTCTCAAAAAGAGGACGGATGGTCACCGTACCTATAGTGCCTATATCACAAGTAAAAAACAGCTGTCGACATGTTGTAAATAGAAAATCCAATTTGAATCTGACAGGAAGATAAGAAAAAGAAGATTAACAAAATCTTCATATTTTGTTCATTTTTCTTCTTAAGTTCAGAAGCTTTGAAGAATTCATAATATAAGCACGACTAAATGTTTAGCATTGAAATATTGCTTTTATGCAAATTTTGACAGTTGGTGGTAAACAATTTAAATTTCAAACGAAAACGTGTAAATGTTCTATCTGATTGCTTTAACGGAAACACGTTTTGGGTTTAATTTGAAAAGGCTGTTAGACGAATTATATACATAATTTTTTAAATTTTCTCAAAATTTATAACATTCATCGTGTAAATGGTCTAAGATCTGCCAGTATTTTTTTTTTCGTCATAAAAATAAGTGCCCAACGCAACTGTTTAATCTTGACATAATATGACGAAAAATAATGCTATATTTCCATTTGTTAAAACGGAGAGGCCAATACTAACATGTGTAAATAAAATGCGAGTCGCACGTGCCTGCTTTTATGTAATAGACTAAGAATGTTAAAAATTAATTTTATAAGAGGAAACTGTTCACAAGCATAAAATTCATTTTTTAAACTCTTTTTAGTAGCAAAAGATAAAAGCAGAATGTCAGGTGATTTCTTTAGAAAATATGTACTTTTGCAAGAACAAAAATTATTAATCTTAGTAGCGGTTCCTTAAAAAAAAAAACATTTTTAAGAAAAAATTTGGAACGCCAATTTTTAGTTGTTATTATTGTATCTACGAATAAAAATTCAATTTAAAAAAAATTATCAAAATTCTAGGTGCGGTTTTCGAGAAAAATTCGATTTACGAAAACGGTTTTTTAACATTTGCATGGAGAGTACCGTTATTTTTAGATAAAATACAATTTATTTCTCATATCTTGTAGATTGTATTAAAAAAAAACTCTTAAGTTTACAAGTTAAAAAAAAAACCGAAAATAAAGTTTTCGAAATATTGAGTTTTGAAAAATAGTCTTTGTTTACTCAGAAGATATGTATGTTGAATATATTGACAATATAAGTACCGTTTTTTAAATGTAGTATATTTGTTCACTTATTCACCTGTGCAACATGCAGTATATTTTAAAAGTAAGGAGTTTTACTAATATTTTGGCCATGGCCGTATGTCGCTTTATATTAGACCCAAGCAACAAACTTTGTATGGTTTCAAGAAGTGAACAAAAAAATTGTGTTTCTTTGAATCACCTTATAATTGTACGTACCTATGTATGTACATACAGCTGTGTTCATAAAAATAGCAGTGCTCCCCAAATAAAACAAAAAGGCTTTCATTATCAACGTTGTACTATATTTCACTTAGCTTCTAATAACAGTTTAAGGTATTTCATTTATATTAACAGAAAAAATTAAGATTGATTTTTTACCGTTACTTTTATCACGGTAAGAAGCGTTTTTTTAAATTTATGGCTGTTCACAAAAATAGCAGTGCATCTGAATGTTCTGAATCTATAACGCAAAAAGTCAGGAAAACTGTAAAAAACGTATATGAAACTATATTGATATTTTATCTTACCATTAATACTTCGCAGCATAACCATTGTTTTTTTATAATGGAAATGCATCTGCGTGGCATGGAGTTTGACACCTCTCGACTGGTATTGCGTTCCACAAATCTCGCACTACTTCCCACAATTTTTTCGAATTCTTCGGTTTCGCTTCATGAACCGCATTCTTAACATCCCCCACAAATTTCCAATGGGGTTAAGGTCAGGGTATTGAGCGGGCCATTCCATAACGCATAACTTGTTCTCCTGGAACCATGATTTTGCCCTTTTTGAAGTGTGCTTTGGGTCATTGTCTTGTTGGTATACCCAAACCAACGGCATTTCCTCTTCAGCATAGGGTAACATGACTTGCTATTTTTATGAACACGCTATATTCAGAGAGCTTGAATAAATGCGTCTACAACGGAAAAAGTAAGGTTCAATTACAAACTTAAAGCCTCAAATATAAAAATGAAAGACCGTTAGATGCAAATAACAGTTTAATTTTTTTTGTAAGAAACTGCGTGTTTAAAATTATTGACTAATTAATAAAGTGTGACCAGCACTGCTATTTTTATGAACACAACTGTATGTATATTCACATAATGACTAATTATTTAGATTTCATAATAAACATGCATCAAAATACTTACTTTATCGTCTTGAAAAGAACTCAGGCAATCAATGTTTGGCACCAAATTTGCCTGTTGTTCGGCAAAACAATCAGAAAATAGAAACAATCAACAAGATAGTTATCGAAGTTACGTGTTTTACCAATCAGACAATTGACAAAAAAAAATTTAATCACTCAAGTGGAGCAAGTAAACAATTCAATCGAAAAACACCTCACTTAGAAATGTGACATTTTTTTTTTTAATTATTTGAATTACATACCTACCTAAATAAATATTTTTTGGATCATTTTCAATAGAAAGGAAAAATTAAATTCGTCAAAAACAAAATCTGCCGTGGATTTCATCAAAAGTGAGTACAAATATTGAACATAATGTACACACACCACATGGAAATTAAACTAAAATAAAAAAAAACATCAGCTGATTAGTGTTGTGACATCAAACTAAATAACACAAAAGCATTCCAATAAAAACTCACTAGACATAGACACCCATGTGGGATTCGGTATACGATGGAGGAGGAGGTGTCAATTGAGATCTCCGAATGATTTTTTTCTTTTCAATTCCAATTTCACTTCTTGAGCGATATGAATGCTACAGCTTCCAAATTCCAAACTGCAGTAGCTTTCAATTTAGAAACAGAGTGCATTGTGTCGTGTCTCCTCAATGCGTACCACACACCACAGCTCATCGTCCACCGTTGTCGTCGTTACCGTCGCCTTTCGTCGCCGTCATAGTCGTTATTAAACATTCAAATTCCAATATTAGAACAACAAAAAATGAGGACGCCAGCTGTTATGAAAGCTTAGCGTCATGGAGAAGCTGAACCCACATCTATGCACAATTCCCGCAACGAACTGTGAGTGTGAGTGTGCACATTTTTATATTGTCGTTTACGGCAATTGGAGTATCTTATCTTGTCCCAAGATAAGACAGCAAATAGCCTATTCCAGTGGAAACTTATTTCTCTTCTGAGAAAAAAGCAAGAAAGAAAAGATATTTTCGGTTTGTGATAATTGACGGCAGCTAAAAGGTTCTTCTGTCCCTGTACATACAAAAAAAAATTGCTTTTATAAACTAAAAATTTTATTGTAAAAATAAAACTAACAAATTAACTACATACATACCTTCCTTTCTTAATAAACACACACAAATCTGTCCGGTGGTGGATTTACATATATTAATTTGATGTTATCTAATTAAGTGATTAATTGTTCTTCATTAATTTGGAAAAAGGTGAATAATTTTTGTTATACTATTTATATATGTCTCAATGTGGTTTTTGTGTTTTGAAATGTTCAATGTTAATATTAAGTATATCTTGTGGTCTCAAGTTCTTTTATTTAGTGGTTTTTATTAAAAGACGAAAAGAAATGTTTAATAAACAGAATCAGAGGTCAAAATCCGACATCAAAAGTAAATTACAGTCCAATTGAATTAATTAAATTAGAGTGAGACGCGTACAGTATCCCGGACTATGAACGAGCGACGAGAACGGAACGTTGTGAGCGTGCGTGATGTTGAATTCATTTTGCCGATATTCAAAACATAGACCTACCTACATACATATTAAAAAAATGATCTAGTGGTTAGATAATGTTTTAGGTACAGGACACACTTGGTGCATTGGGAGAGATTATTTGTTATTTATTTGATAGGTTAGGTACCTTACTTCAATTTAAGAAAATTTGCCTGAATCAACTGACTTTTCAGCGAAGTAGAAGACTTAGCACTATTTAATTGGACTTGTTGAATTATTGATTCAAAATAGCTTTTTGTGGTCTTTAGTGTATAAAATATGGCGTTTGGTCCCGGCGATCTCACTTGGACTCATCAGTTGACTAGTAAGTGCTATGTCAATACGCAATTTCTTTTTTTTTCGTAAATTCAGTTCATCTTGTATCAAGTTTTTGACAAAAATCCAATGTATGTTGTTCTTAATTATGACAATTAATAATTAAGAATTGATCGATTAGTTTCAAACTTCGAGGGTAAGAGAAACAATCTTGTTCACAAAGAAATTTAGATGATGAAACTCTGTATGGCGGACTTACCTATGGTCTTTGTTGTATTCGTACTAAAAAAACACTAAATGTACATACAGTGTTGGCCAAAACTAAACCACGAAATGACTTGACTTAAGAAAAAAGTAACCAAAATTAAAAAAACAATTAATAATTTCATAATTTTATTTTTGATTTAATCAAACTATATAAGTCTTCAGTTAACAGTTACTTATTATATTATAACTTATTTAAAAATTAACAAAAATTGAGTGGACAAAACTAAAGCACATTTTTAAATCCATAAGTAAAACAACTAAAAAATAATGACACCTATTACTCAGGTGTCCAGCTATTATTTCTAATAATTTGAGCACACTGACGAGGCATGGAGTAAATAAGGTCGTCAATTATTTGCATTTGGATGTTATTCCAGGCAATTTGCGTTTGTTCGAGGATGTTTTCTAAATTATTACATTTGGTCCGATCAATTCTCTGATCTATAATTTAACATAGATTCTCTATGGCATATTTTCCTCAGTATGAGGAAGCATGATATGTTAAAGAATCTCCCTGTACATGAAACGTTAATTTTGTGTATTGGATACAAAAAAAAAACAAACTCAGTCATCACCATGCTTAACGATGGCCTTTGTATAACGTACGAAATCCGTCAGATACCTTTAAATTGAACTTGGATGCACCTGAAATGAGAACCGTTTTGCATTTTGCATTTTGCATTTTGCGACATTTCAGTTTAAGTGGGCCTGGCGAATTCCAGTCTCGTACGCAGGTTTTTCCGAAAAGTTAGTGGTTTTTTTTATCACTCGATAAGATGGAAAGCCATTACCTACCGCTCTTCCCTCGATCGTCCTTTTTGAGATCGCTAAGTCTAGTTAATTTTTTATATTTGTTGTCGATTTACATAATTATGTATATCTTCGCGAGGGATGGTTTTCCGGTATTATGAAATGTTTGAACATTTCCTCGGGCTGGAAAATGGCTTATACCAAATTTATTTTCAACAAATGTAATTGATTTTTTTTTTTTTTTTTTTTATAATCTACTCACGCTCAAGGGAATATGACTACCCTTCAAATGTTTCAACACAGCGTGGGCGTGAAGTTAATGAAGAGAAAGAATGATAGGAAAGATGTGTGGCACGATGTTCTGAGACTGAAGGTGGTTGTCTCAGATTTTTTTTATCTCCAGGGATGGCGGCTGAACTAAAGCGGAGAATTGGCGTGTCTTTTCTTTCTATGTCCCTTATAATTCGCATTATTTTATTCGTTTCGTTTTACATCCTTGTCGGGCATACTAGTTTAACTCAATCACATGTTGTTAGTGTTATGCCTAAACAACATGTAATGAGTAAACCAGCAACCCATTGATGACAATTTATAGAAGGTTTTAATGGAATTAAAGACGACATAGACGACGGCAGGGATCGAACCTGTGATATTGAGGTTGACAGGCGAGCACACAACCATCGCGCCACGGCCACCCCCTCACCGTTAATGGAATCAGACACCATATTTTTTCTTTTAGCTCGTTGGAATATTTATTACGGACCAAATTATCACTTTTTTATATAAATTATAAATTATAATATTCGATCAAAAACGCCGGCCGATGACCCACAACTGATTTTTCTCATTGTTTAGATCAAACTTGAAAATAAAAAAAAAAACACATAACGGTAAAAATGAAGAATTGCTCTTAAAAAAGGGTACATGTGGTTTAGCACTTACCTTTTAATAATTTCTGTTAATTTGTTAAATTTTAAATAAGGTTAGAGTTATAATATAATTAATTACTGTTAATTAAAGATTATGTATTCATGTATTATCAACTTTGTGTACGTCACTTTCTCAAAGTTTACACTTACTCAACGAACTTTTATAAATTACAATAGGTTAAAACAATGATAGTTTTCAAAAATATCATCTGCATCAAAAATAACTTTGTAAACTGTTCTTTTTCACATGTCCGAAAACATCATCTTGCAGTGTGTAAAAAAATCCATATGACACAAACAATTTAGTTGAGCCAGTAGCATTTATACAAGTAGTACGAGTACGACTGCTTGTTTAACGACTGAACCTAGTGCTACTGTGTCATAAAATGACAATCATTTGTTTTCCATTGGAAACTCAGATTTCAATCAAAAATTTGATTTTTTTTCGCGGCAATGGAATGTGATTTCAAATTGATTTATTTTTGTCGTTGTGTTATTGTAGTTTTGTATCTGTCTCAATATTTAAACAAAAAAACGTCCTTAATTTACTTTCAGTAGAGAATTATGAACTTTGAATTTACCGATTCATTTTAAACTGCTTCAATTTCTTATTAGAAATAATCTCCTTCGTATTTTGGATATAATTTTCACAATAAGAATAAATTAAACAAACCTAAAATGACATTTTGTAGTAATGTAGACATTTTGGCATAATGGTTAATATATTGGACTGTCATGCAAAAGGTCTTGGGTTTGATTGTCAGCCGCCGTAAAAAAAAGTTTTTCAGCGGTGATCGGTAGAAAATTGTAGGTCCTCTCCATTCCTGGTTGGTAACACGCACACAGAAATGGTTGAGAGTTTGAAAGTCATTAGGTCACTGATTCTTCTCGAGCTGTTGCATCAACAAATTTATTTATTTTTTTAAAACGACATTTGCAAACTGACAGCTGATTGTTTTGGCATACGAACAGAAAGGGGTAATTATTTTTGCAAAATTAACTTAAAATTGAAAAATAAATCAATTTTTTGCCCAATGGAATGCAAAAATTACCTACATCGATATTTTGAAAAAATTAAATCGAAAATAAATTGATTGATTTTACCAATGGAAATGTAATTAGACTCGAAGTTTTGAATTTGACTCCGTTAAAAAAAAAAGATTTGTTTGAAAACTGAATATGTATTTGGAAAACCACATGTTTGATTTTGGCACAACGGTTTTTTTTTAATAAAATTTCAAAAAATCAGAAAACGGCTGCAAGAATTTTGATAAAATTTTGTCCGTGTAACTAAGGCCCCAGTTATAGCTTTCATTGAAATGCATCATTGGAACAAATCAGTGGAATGCTGACTTCATTTTTTTGACAAACCAGTTATAGCAATCATTGAAAGATTGGTTTAAGTAAAGATCCTGTCAATTGCTGATTACAACCAATTCTATGGATTTGATGTTAGAGTTGATCATTGAAAGGAAAACTGACATTTGAGAATAGAAAGAGAATCGAACACATTCAGTGGAACAATTGTGTTCCATATTAAAGAAACGAAAATCAGCTGTTCATTGAAATTGGTTTCTATCAGTGAAATAATAAAAGTGGATTTAAAAGAAAGTTCAAATCAGAATTTTGTATTTTATTGAGTAAAAAATACTATTACTCATTACAATCATTTTGGTATAATAAATAATAAAAGTGGATTTAAAAGAAAGTTCAAATCAGAATTTTGTATTTTATTGAGTAAAAAATACTATTACTCATTACAATCATTTTGGTATCAATTAAAGCCATTGCAGTTTGTTTATTTGGCTTAAAAATGGGAATGAAAATTTTTAATGATGCATTTCAATAATAGCTATAACTGGGGCCTTAATAGGCGTGTTTTTTTTGCAAGTCCATATAGAATAGTAGAAAAAAACGACATCGGGACTAAGCGCTTTACATGCAAATGCAACAACTACTTAAATCTATGCAGAGTTAGCTAAGACCAGATAATTTTCGAGAGTTAATCTAAGACCCGATAAAAAAGGTGATGCCAAAACAGTATTATCTATATGTTATCGATAATTTGCTCAGAGACGTCAAAAGTGACATCATACAATACAGCTCACAAATGTCATAGCGTACACAGTGCTTCCAGCTATTTCGAAAAAAAGCTCCTAAATCCCGATGTCGTTTTTTTTTACAATTCTATATGGACTTGCGGTTGGTATTTGAACGGTTCCCCATCCAAGTACTAACCGCGCGCAATGATGCTTGATTTCGCTGATTAATGGGAAGCGATGCTTTCATCAAAGCCAAGGCCGTTGACCTTAATATATCTTTTATTCAAAGTAAAACAGTTTTCTTTATAATATTTACCATAGAAACATTCCTTTGATTTTTGAATCTTCTCATTATCGGCTAAAAAGATTAAAACCATTAAATTTTTTTAGCCGATAATGAGTACTCGTATTATTTAGCCTTTTAAAACATGAATTTTATGCTTTTGTATATTTTTCTTCAATTCTAAGTCTTGTTAAAGATAAGAACAAGTTCGTGCGACACAGTATTTTATTTCATGCCGAATGAATTGATTGCTTGTGTTCAATGCGATTGGTATCCTTGGACCTAGAAACAAAATATAAAAAAAAAAACAAATCTTGTCAAACTGACGATTGTGATTTGCTCTAGATCTGTCAATTTGTTTTATCATTGTAAAGTGAAAATTTCAATATGCCTTTATATCAAGCTGCTAGTTACAATTTAATTATAAAAAAAAACAATACTAAAGAAGCCAAAATTAAATATACAACCAAAAAAGTTCTTGAGATGCACATAATGTATTTTATTCAATACTGTAATTAAACCACACGACACGAATGTAAATTTTGTACACACAAAAAAGTTAAAAATTAATTAAACCAAAAATATATTTACTATACGAGTTCCAATTTATACACAGATATGCCGCTTTTTGCCAAGAAGCCCAGTAAACCAGTGCCTGACACAATACCTCACCTTGATAATAATAACAAATTGTCAGCTGTTCCTGCAAATGTTCCCAGACCAGATAACAATGCCACAAAACAACAATTGGTGTTTCACTGCCAACTGGCACATGGCAGCCCTACAGGACTAATAACGGGATTCGCAAGCGTTAGAGAGCTATACAAAAAGATTGCCGAGTGCTATGACATTCCTGTTGAAGAAATTTTATTCTGCACACTTAATTCGCACAAAGTTGATATGTCTAAGCTGCTGGGCGGTCAAATTGGTCTTGATGATTTTATATTTGCCCACCGGAAGGGTCGACCGAAAGAAATCGAGATTATCAAATCAGAGGATGCCCTTGGCCTAACGATCACAGATAATGGGGCTGGCTATGCATTTATCAAGAGAATCAAGGAAGAGAGTGTCATTGATCGAATTCAGCACATTTCCATTGGTGATCACATAGAAAAGCTGAACGGAGTGGATATGGTGGGGAAACGCCACTACGAAGTAGCCAGACTCTTAAAAGAAATCCCTACCGGCGCCACATTCACCATTCGATTGGTGGAACCCATGAAGAGTGGATTCCAAGGCATTGGACCACGTTCACAGCCAAAATCCACAGGAAAGGGCTACGGAAGCGGTAAGGAGACACTAAGATTTAAAGCGAACGGCAATGTTGAAATCGAAGAAAAGCCCGACGACTCTACACAATGTGGCATTGAGGCAATAAATAATTTGTTAGAATCGTTTATGGGCATCAATGATGCTGAATTGGCCACACAAATCTGGGATCTGGGTGCAAATAAAACAAATTCAATGGACTTTGCTGAAGCCATCGATAATTCAGACCTAGAGTCTTTTGGATTCACAGACGATTTTATAATCGAACTATGGGGTGCTATAACAGATGCTAGACGCAGGAAGTCGAAAAATTGATTTATTATAGTTAGAAGGGGACGGACGGGGGATGTGGTGCGATTAAATTTTAATAACATTATAGATATTTTATTTACAAAACAAAAATGGTTGTATTTGAGTTATTAAATTATGCAATGTTTCACAAATTTAAGTACCGTACATACGTTATTAATAATAATTATTATCATTATTGCGCATTTTAATTTTGTTTGATTTTTTTTTTGTTTGTATAAATATAAAAGTATTTCATTATTGTAAAAAGAAGAAGAGAAAGAAGAGGAAAAATATATCAGTGCATTTATATTATTAAAATTATCTTCGTTTTGGTTTTTATTTTGTATTTATTATATTTAAAGGAAAATTTCTTTGCTGTCGAGTTAAACACGGTAAATTTTTTTTAAGAATTTTAGTACATCCACTTTCGATAAGATTAGACTGTTAACAAAATTAAATCAAAAATAATTTCATTGTCATGTTTGTTCTGTTGCAAAAAGTCATTAAGTACAATTTGATGGATTTAAATCTAGTAACACAAAGTTGTGAATTTTGATGATATTTATCAATGCAATAACTCATTAAAAGCATCAAAATGACATAAGCTATTAAATTTCAATAAATACGCAATTGTCCAGAGTGAAAAAATTATCAAACTTAATTATGTGATATTAAAATGTTACTTAGTGACTTTACACAATTTTCAAATAAAGCAGGATTTCTAAACATTGTGGATATTAGGAAGTGTGCAATAGAATTTGGAATGAATTATAAACACAATTAAGCCGACGATATGCATTGTTTTTATATCAAGTATATTTTTCTAATAATCGCTGACCTTGAATTCATCCTCTGAGTAAAGCAGGATACTATGGAGTTTAATAATGCTAAGGTAGAGTTTATACAATACTGAAGGTTTTTGGGGCTTTGGGTTGCTCCTTCAACGCAAAGCTACGGGTAATTGGTATATTGCTCTTGAAGTAAAATACACAGCTGAGCTGCATGTGGATGCTCTTATAGCTCAAAGTATTGAAGATTTAAGATATTAGTTCCGTGATTTACATATGGGATCCACAAATTTCATGAACCAAATAGCAAATTAGTTTAACTAAAAAGCAAATAGGTTTAACCAAAATGCAAATATATTTAACCCATGTAAAAACTACTTCCATGACTCTCTAACTTACGATGAAATATCCATGATTTTCAAAGCAAGGTGTGAGCTCCTTTCCCTAAATGGTACCCCGTATAATGGAAGCTTTAATCAATTTTGTACGCTCTGCAATCTGAAATCGAAAGAAGATTGCTTTCACATTATCAGTATATGCCCCATATTCAGACCGCAAAGGCTAATATTCTTTGGAAAAGAAACTCTATCGATGCAGGAAACTATACAACTTCTAAATGAGTGCGACTGGAAAACCCTAAGCAGTTTTTTAAAAACAGTTTATAAGTATAGGATGTTATTAATATCAGAATATTTTTGAGTCTTTAAGTTTTTTTTTTTATGTATTGAAAATTTAATTTAATGAACAAAATACATGTATAAACATTTGCTAACCAGGCTGACGGCTTAGCCATAGCTCTTAAATTCATATATTGTAATCTAAATTCAATATCGAAATGTAAATAAATGAATCACTTACTTACTTACTTACTTACTTACCTTATTTAACCCAAAACACAGAATCTATTTCTAGCTAAAGTTTCCTTTTTTTTAAATTTCCATTCAAAGTCAGAACTAATGAGCTTGTAAATAAAGCTCTATTTGTAAGCATTGTTGGTATTAGTTAGAGTGGAGTAAAATTGGAATTGGAATGAATTATATACACTTCTTCAGGTCTAGTTAGTACATACAGGTCAAATAGGTTTCAGAGGTAAGTTTGAAATTTCATTGTGCCATTTTAGTTTATCCTGGTTCACGCTGAAACTGGCATATCGCATGCTTAATGGAATACTGACCCATTAGGAAATAGGTCAAAATTGAGTTACGTTCAGATACAGTCTTTTGCAAGCCTCAGATCTCATGAATAGTTTATCATACTTTAAGAATACAAGTATTTATGATTAATTCATGAATTAGTTTTAATTTTATCCGTCAACAAGTAGGACAAGATCTTTTTTTGCACCTTCCCAAAAATCGTTTTTTCGAGTTAGGTTAGTATTCCATTATAAGCATGCGATATGTTCAATTTGACATGGGCTCGTGTTATCTTCACAAGGAGACGTTATTAAAATTGGAAGGTATCAAGTTAATTCATAGCGGTAGTAGAGTGAGCTTGACATTGCTAAATGTTTAATTTGACAGGGGATCGCATAAACTACATACATAGTTTAGTATTTTCACAACAGTTTGTTAATTCTCCCTTGTTCTTGTGTAAATTTTACATGATTACTTATTCAATTTAACATTGAGTCGTGTGGAAGTAGTGATAGTTTAATAGTGAATTGAGGTGATTTGTCTAGATTTTTAGGATTATTTAATAGGATTATTTATTTAAGGTTGTATAAATATTATAATGTGCCATTATCACTTCGCCAGCAAATAATTTTTTTTTAAATATTCAACATGATCAAACGTAATCAATAAAGCAGCCTGATAACTGGTTATTTTCTGTTTAATTTAACCAGTTATTGTTTGGACTTTTTTTTAAGCCAAATAACCAAGCTCTTATCATAACTGGTGATAGGTATGCATAAAACACCTTTGTCGTTGTGCGTTTATTTTATAGTATTCAACAAAAAAATTCACAATATCATGATAGACTAAGAGCCCACAGCAAATTTTGGGTGTGATTGATAACAAAAGATAATTAACATAATTAGATAGGCCTTTTATAGTTATTTACAAATGTGAAAGTATTGCATACTCTAGTGGGATCAATAGTGCATAATAGTGCATTAAGTATGCAGTTTTTAACTTAACTTTTTTTTTATATACATATATCCCTATACATAGTGACATATACACATGTATATAATATACAATAATATAATAGGTTTGGTACATTAAGACAAAGATCAGGCTGAATTTTGATTGAATTGACTTTTGGAAACACTGGCAGTTTTCGGGGTCGGGGTATTGGCATAGAATTGGGACTCAAGGAAACCCCACAAGAAAAAGTCTAACAGGATCAAATCGCACGATTTCGATGGCCAGCTTATGGTGCCACTTTGAGTGATAATGTCATTGACATGAATGTCGACTTCCTTCGATCTACGTTGATGGTGATGGCACTACCATTGTCGTTTTTGAACCGATAATGCTGGCAGACACCAAATAGTGACTATATGCGTAATGCGTATACATCATTGCCACTTGGTTGACGTCGTGCGGATTGGTATCGTCTCGCTGTATCCGTTCATAAAAAAAAGGGATTCGTTGCTGAAGATGATTTTTTTTATTTAAAAAAAAATTTCATTTCTACTCCCACTAAACTTATTCCACTTCTAAACGATCTTAATTTATTCAAAACCTGGTGTGACAAGAATTGTTTGTTTTATTTTCGATAGTGTCGATTTTGATTACATAATTAGCAAGGCCAATTCTCCACTCGCCTTCATAAAACGTTGGTCTAAGGAATTTTCGAACCTCACATTTCAATAAGTCCCTTTACATAACATTTGTTAGACCTTTCGCCATAACACAACTCTCATTCGCAAAGAATTCAATCTGTACAACGCAGATTTCATCTATTTGACCTTATGGACTTCCTTTGTCTGATATTCTCATTTGAAGATTGATTAAAATTGATCAATTTGCAAACTTTACAAAAACGTCGTGATATCACTGACATTCTGTTTGTGCACCAACTTGTCGCTGGGACTATCGATTCGCCTTTTCTTTTAGAATTGATTACCATTAATACTAACTCACATAAACTCAGATCAACTCCTCTCTTTTGTCCTTTTCATCAACGTACAAACTACGGCCACTTTGAATCAATCTCAAGAACTTTGCGTTTAGCCAATAAATCCCAGGATATCTTTGACTTCTATATCAATTCGGCCTCATTCCGAAACTCCCCTTACAACTCAACCTAATCAAAAGCCTCTGTATTTTTTATCATTTATTTTTAAGTTTTGTATGTATATACATATTAAACAAAACTCATGGGTGGGCCTGTTGGTCCAGATCAATAATAAAATATTAATACAAACACAAAAAAAAAACAACAAAAACCCACCATAGATTTAAGGTTAGATTTAAGTGCTTGCAAATAAAAATAAATAAATAGTAAAATGGTATCACCCACCCTATCTGCGTCTTTTAAAGACAAGTGGAGACCTAGAAAACGTTAAATAAAGGCGCAAAATGTTAAACATCTTATTATAAAGGTATTTGCATAATAAATTGCTTTTGAACACAACTAAAATAATGACATTTCGTGCAAGAAACGAGAAAACAGACATTTTTTGACGTTTGTAAATGTCAAAGAGCCATATACTTCATATACTAAAAAAATAAAATAGCTGTTTCATGATTTTAACGTCAATAAAATGTTAGAGAAAAAATGATACTAAACTTAATTAAAATTTGCAAAATCGTTGTTTTAAGCAGGTATAATAGTAAAACAGTCTTAACTTCGTATTAATTCAACTAAAATTTTGTTTGTTTGAAATGTTTATTAACTTAAAAATTCTTTTTTTTTTCTCTAAATAATTTCTAAATCCGGAATTAAAATAATTTTAAAATAAATTCAACTAATGTGTTCTCACGAATAGAACATTATTAAAATTTGATAAAATTAAAATTTGGCGTTGTTTTTTATTTCAATATAAAATCTCATTCACTGTTAAGTTAACAAGTTAAGCTTTTCTTAAAAAAAAAAAAAAAAAAAAAAAACAAAATATAACAAATAGGTATCTACGCGTATGAACCTATCTACATAAAACTTAAGCATTCAATTGTGTCAGCTGATAAATAAAAACCTCCGTTACCATACGATTTTTCAGATACTTAAACAAGTATTTCACGTCATAAAAAGCTTTCATCAAATTAATCATGATTTTTGCACAAACAAAAAACACTCGTCAAGCTTTTATATGAATTTTGCTCTATAACAACATAAACAAGCCATTTGATGCAATCGTCTGCTCTTTACTTTGTCTGTTATTTCGGATATTAGGTATTTTCAGTTGCTTGGCCTTTTCGATTGATCATCGAATAACTGTTCTTCATCTGAAAATAATAGTGGGATTTGATTTCGGAATCAAAGTCAGAAGCACGTTCTTCCGGATTGCCAATCGAAAACACCCTTTCCTGTTCTTTTTAAAATCCCAATGACATGCACTATAGCATTTGAATAAAAGCTACTAATTTTACCGAATCTGGAAATTCTGAACACCTTGCTTCCCGTTTCCATGTATATTCTCAATGCTTAGTGTCAGCGAAAAACCAAAACAAACAACAACAAACGGATAGCTAATAAATATAGCCCTCGAAACCGGGTTGATATTTGAGTTAGCGTTGCCATCGCTTTTAATATGTGTATTTTATTATCTTTGATAATTAAAGAAGATTTTAATTTATATATAAATGGAATACACCTTTAGGGGCTTATCGCAGGCGTCTATTTAAATGGAGTTAAAGTTGACAACTTTGGTGTTATTAAACTTTAAATTTAGTAAAACCCATTTAACGAGAAATTATTCTAACAGAAGAGAAAACAATTCACAAATATGTCGTACGTTCCTGCCCTTTAAATTTTCTTTCTCATTTGTTCAACCATTAACCCCTTCAGGTTTCTGAGACATCAGAAGTTGTGAATTGAAGATAACCGTCAATTTTTTTAAAACTTTGAGTTGTTATATTTTTTATTAATTTTTTATCATATCGAACAAAATAAAAAAAAAGATTTTTAGGTTGAAGACGAAGTTTTGTCAAACAAAACTGAATATTGTGGAACGAGTCTTAAATCGTAAATTTATACACGCAACAACTACTTAACTAGAAGTCATTAAGAGATATACTTATGTAAGTGACAAAAATTGAAACATTTTCACAAAATGATGAATTTCATCTAATTTTGCAATTAAAATTAATTAAAAGACGATATACCTATCGAAAAATGGGGAAATCTAAAGCCAGCAATCGGCAAACGGCCAATCAGTTATTTTTTAACTTGGGATTTTAACATGTGTATGAGGTTACCTTTGCCGAAATATTTCAAGTGGTTTCCAATGCGAAATCGAAAATTTAGTATGTCATAGATGGTTTTAGTAGATATCATTAAGATATCAACTTTATTTAAATGCATTTATAAAGACTTATATATCTTCTAAAAATAAAGTGTTACACGAAGTTTTTACCATTTGTATTAACAGAGAAATTTTCGTAGAGAAAGGTCAAGGTTGACCAAAGTAGGCTGTTTCTTAAGTCTCCAAAAAATGATGTGAACATTGGAGATAGACCCATGGTAGGTAGCTAGGAAAGGCGACCACCGGCAGTGTAGCCATATGGCCCAATTAGGCCTGAAGTGCGCCATCTTGATACCATAACTCGTATGAATTGGATAACCCACTGAGAACACCACACTCATCCGACACCATCTACACTGCCAAGCTAGGCAGCTTGTTGACTGGTACTGAAATAGTAGCCTATCCGATTGAGTGATTATTCCCCCCGGCCTGCTAACTCAGTATATAAGGAGTCAAACGGAGGGCATGGCACAGAAGTAACCTAAGTTCATCCTAGAGCCATTTCGTCACGTTGAGAAAAGAGATCAAATAAAAAATGGCCTTCCTAATGATTGTGCTCTAAATCTGACCGGGGGGACAGGGCATTTGCATAGGATATGTAGGACTATTTCAAATTCCTGCTTGTCCCCACAGTTATGACAGTGAGTGTTGTGAAGAATGCATAGCTTCGCTGCATGCTCCTATTGCCCAGTATCCGCTACAAGTAGCTACGATCCTGGCTATGTCTTACCTGAGTCTGCATACCCAATCAAGTGTTCGGGATTTATTATAGGTGGGCCAAATCTTTCTAGATATAATGCAGTTATTTAAACGGCTCCACTTACGTTTTTATATAAAAAAACCTACATAAAAAACCTGCCCAAAATAATTTTTCATAACCTTTGTCACTATTTCTGTTTAAAATTAGTATTTATTCAACAAAACACAGTTTCTAATTGTTTTTTATTAATTTTAGTATATATTTTTGAAAAAAAAAAAAAAAAAAAAAATAAGACGATACTTATAATCTGAAAGTTTCAAATCTGAATATATTTGTTTAATGTATTTTTATTTTTATTATCTGAAAAACGCTCACAAAACAAGTGTTTATTCCTGGCTTGTGCTGCTTCTTCCGATAGCTGACCAATTGGAAGATGGGCATTTTCGATGATAATAGACCCGTGCTTCTATGCTTCACTTCTGTGGTCAAACTTATTACAGTCTTATTAAGTTAATCTATTTTTGACTGGATATAGCTGATTTCGTTTGCTGGCCGGCAAAATCGTGGAGAAGATGTAGTTGGGTTTTGCCAGATGGTTTTTGAAACACTAACCAATCGCAATGGAACAAGTGAACTTTGAAATATAAACGCATCTGACTCAGAGCTGTTTTCAAATGTCTGTTTGTATTGCGTTTGCTGGAATCCATCACAACCCTATTTGGTAATGATTTCAAGAGATTGACATTCATTTTCATTAAGACTATACTTACAACTTCCTGCATAAACTTGAGTAGTCTAGTTGCAGTTTGATCTGTTTTAAGTACTTCGCGGATATTTTCTGTTTTTCTTCTTTTGGTCCTTGCACTCGATTCTTCAAATGACTTTTAAGGTCGCACTGCTGATCTGACAATCATAATTGGAAGTGTTTAAGTCCCTTTAAACCACCCTTTATTGCTCTATAAAAACAAATCCTTTCTTCTACTAGAGGCTAAAATTTTTGGTTTATAGCAACCTCTCAACTTTCTTCCATTATCTTAAAGATATATTTTTTAGTCACAACTCTCGAACCAGATAATCCAAAAAATGCTATCTATTAACAAATCCGCTCCAATCTCTTACCAACTCACATTTTTGCTACACTAAGAACGTATCCCAGTGTATTTTTTATCTCGAAAACAGACAAAAACAGTAAAGTAACATTGCAATAAGTAATCATTAAAACCGTTGTATGGCGTATGAGTGTTTTTTTTTTCACACGATATCGAAAAACTAAAATCTTCATAAAATTTCGGATAGCAGCTAGTAGCAGCCAAATCTTTTTGTATTACAAAGACAAATATTTTATCTAACTTATTAAGTGGATACCCTTACAAAATATCACGGTATACTATATAAAAATGATTAAAACTTAAAAAAAAATTAAAGAAATACGACATCTTTTTGCTGTAATGCGTTTGAACCCGAATTGAAACAAAATCAACAACACAAGATTCCCAAAAATGTATTTTAATTGTCAATACATGCTTGTAGTAGAACTCTCCATTAAAAAAAATAAAGATTTAAATCACAACAACTTGAAATCACTTACAGAAGAACACTAACGAAATTACATGCATGCAAAGAGAAAATGCAAAAAAATCCAAACCGTCAACTTTGAACTCAGTTTATCACAACACACGACGAAAAAGAAAAAAAAAAGCAACAGTGTGTTGACCCATGTACATATATTTAGGTTCCGCTATAGCAAACTTTTACTTCTTGATTTTACTTTTTAGAAAATTGAATTTTGGCCAGCTTTTCGGTGCATATACTCCTATGTGCTACGGTTTGATTCGCTAAGAAAAATTGAAAGAATTTTGCCCTTCATAACTCTGAGCGGAAATATAGACCCATACTGCAGAACGATTTTGTTTCTGGAATATTCCCAAGATTCAGATCCCTATATAACCATATATACATAAATCATCCATCTAAAAATGAATTTCTTGAATAGGAATTTAAATCTGCAGAAGTGTGATCAAATCTACAACAAATCTTTAACAGAAGAACTAAATCCTACTCACGACTCACAGCTTTAAAGGTCAATTAAATAGAAAAAAAAGTTATGTTATAGCACTCTGTACACAAACAAATTTAATATTTCATCGATTTTTTCAAAATTTAGTATTTAATTTCATAACTTTACTAGCGTACCCGTGCGCGAACTCCCGCAAGCAAATTTTTTTTTTCAACTGAAGTTTTTCAAAATAAATCGTGTGTCTAAAAGTTTCTGTAGATTCGCTCAGTTTTTCTTGCATTGGAAATCTTGCGTAAATGGAAATCTTGTGTGAAGTACGGAATGTTGTTTTTGGGTTTTTATTTTACTTCTGTGTGTCATCGTTGAACAGCTCTATTTGAAAAAGACGACTTACAACTGAAATAATAAACACGTTTAGCTTAGCCAAAAACTGTCACAACTGATCTCCTGTTCAACATGAGAAGTTGAAAGCGTACGAATTATTTTTATTTAACGTATGCACGTATGTACCTGGATTAAAACAAAACAGCAAACCAATAAATCCAATCAAGTCCTTTTCTTAAAGGTAATGGAGCCAAGCGAAGGATATTTTGAAAAAAACTAACAAACAATGAGCAAATCACATACTATTTATATATATGTACTACATTTCAGTGCAATACGAAGATAGAAGTAGAGATAAATAATTTTGGGGTGTTTCGACCACCCAATGCCCCTCCCCTGATAATAAAAAAGTAGCCTATACGGTAATCCAGACTATAACTTTTTTGTGTGTTAAATTTTATCAAGATCCATTCAGTTGTTCAAGCGTTATTGAGTAACAAACATCCATACATCGTAACATTCACATTTATAATATTAGTAGGAAGTAGGATAGTAGGATAGTTGAAAAAGCATGAATACAAATTTAATTAACATCCACACAAAATGCGTTATTTTTATTTAAGTTCTTTGAGTACAAAATATATAATCCAGATTTTTGTTGTTTAATTTCAAATATGAAACATATAATTTCACTAAAGTGGCAACGCTGTGGATTATAGTGAATGAACAGCAACAGACATTTTCTCAGTCCATCCGCGGCGGTCGTTATCGGCTGTTTCTTTGATTTCGTCTTATTTTTCCACAACACCACTAAATCGTCTCGCCGAACGCTAGCCGTCGCTCGTTGACCGTTTTCTTAAAACTTTTATTCGTTTAGTATTAGTATATTTAGCTTGTAACGCGTCCTACTATTCGCTCAGTATGAGACCCGCACTTGTCGACGTTGTATCGTCAGTATATTGAAAAACCCCCAAGTCGCATTTAGCATTTATGTACGTGAAAAAGCAATACAAAAAGAAAAAAAAAAAGTAATAATAAAGAAACAAACAAGTTGGAAACAAAATATAAAAAAAAGCTTTTGCCTCCCTTTTGTTATGAAATAAAAAGCCTAACAAGTTTTCACTCAAATGTTAACCGTTGTACTGTGCTGTTCTGTGCTGTGCTGAGTTGTTTGTGGACTTTAAACCTAATTCAATAGCTAACAAAGCCAATATACTATAATAAACAAATGCAATTTACAAATAAAAGTCAGTCCAGGAGAAGCGTGATTTACAGTAGTTGTTAGTTTGTTGAGTTGAAACAAATACCTAATAATAATTGAATTGAGAAAATTTAAGCTTAATCTTCTAAGGTGCGTTTGTTTCGTTTCGAAATAAAGTGTAGTTTTGTTTTATTATTTTGAAATAGTCGCGAAATAGAAGAAAAAAGAAACAAAATAGTACTAAGTAATCTTTGATCGACGGAACGAGCGTTGGAGAGTACCAAACCTGCTGTATTTGAAACCTTAAATAGGTGCTTTATCGCAAGTGTTTTTTTTGTTTAAATAAAATTAAGTTAAATATTTAAATTATTTCTTATAAAATCTAAACTGTGTGTTGCTAAAGCTGCATATGTAATAATTAAGAAAAGAATAGTGAAAGTATGGTTCTCATTATCTCGTAAAATCAAAACGAGCTCGTAAGCTAGCTAACTACTTACATATCTGTCAACTGTCACTTATCAGTTTAAGAGTTGAAGAACATCATCTATCGCCACAATATTCCTCAGCGTTTGTGGAATAATCCATCACCATTACGTCATTCAAGTTACAGCTGTTTAAATTAGACGCAAGTAAGTTTGAATAAAAAAAAATAATTGCACCGTCCATCTGGTTTTTGTTTGGCCTTAAAAATGTATTTGTTTTTTTTTTTCTTTGATCAACAACAGAGAGTAGTTCAAAAGATGTGATGATGCACCTTTTTATTTATAAAAGCGTGCGAGCTGGGAAATACAACCTACATAATTTAGATGTTAAGGGTTGTGTAACTTCGTGATTTGCGATTTAAAAAAAAAAAAACGGGAGCAGGTGTACGTTTGATAGCCTGCTGTCAAAATGAACATTGTTGCAGTTTTTATCTTCAGTGAACTATAGAACAATTAGGCTAGTTCGCTAGTTCATAGAATTATATTCATAGAAGTTCAAAAACCATGGATAAAACAATACAGATAGCGGACCCGTCTCTTCTTATAGAGGGTTTTTCAACTGGCGCGGGTAGATTTTTTTGTTTTAGTGACATCTGCCAAATCTTTTGTTTATTATATAGTTACTGATACCAAACCACAATGGCAAGTGACACGATTGAACAGCACGTCCAAATGATAAAAGTTTACTATCAAAATGAGTGTTTGTTTGTTCAAACGTTGCATCCATTTTACGGTAGACGTTGTGGCTCTTTACAGTCGAATCTTCAACGTTTGGTGGCCAAATTTGAGACGACCAGTTCGGTAATCAACCACCCAATATTCGTACGCAAGATCGGCCGAGAACATCACTACGATCCGTGAAAGTGTACAGTACAACACAGGAGACAGTCAATTCTTCGTCGTGCATAAGATCTAGGAATTTCGCAGACTTTGACTTGAGCCTACACCCGCACAAGATCCAACTAACCTAGGAGCGAGTGCTACAGAATGATTATAACCAATTTCTTATGGCACACATTGAACCATAAGGACTTAGACGAGTTGTGGATCCAGCAGCACGGTTCGGCGCTTCGTGACACCCAGGGTGGCACATTTTGCATGAGTGATTTGAGAGTAAGGTTATCTCTCGCAGAGGTAGCGTGAATTGGCCACCAATGTCATGCGATTTGACCCCACTCTCGTGAAGAAGAATATTCGTCGTGACATGCGCTGTGTGGTACTTGGTCCTATTGAAGCCACATGTCGTCAATATCTATGTCATTCAATTAAGACCACAAGAAGTTTCATATCATTGAAATGTAGCGCTTGCGGCTGACAATTATGAAAATAAAATTTCCGTTTTGGAAGAAAGACGGATCGATGAATCCACCAGACCGAAAAATGCGGATTTTCTCAGATATATATTAGTTGTTGCTGTATTTGATATCGGTTGATATCTTCCCAAATCTCACAATTTTGGTGTTTACATCTTTATGAAATATTTATAGTGTGTTTTTTAGAAGCGGGTAGCTTTAAATTTGAAGCACTGTTTTCTATGACAGTGGATTTAAAAAATCTCTGTTGTTTTAGATGTGTTTTATGGTGCTCATAATCGTCCATCAGAGCGATTAACTCGATAAAGTTTGCATTTTTTTTTACAATACGTATACTCTAAATGATAAAAGGCATCTCGTAAGACATCTTAAAGTGCGCACAGAAAATGGGATTGCTAATTTTCAAGGTAGTGTTAATGATGGTAAAAATGTATCAGTTCGTCATCGTACTCAACAATAAAACTTTTGCCCTACACCTTCATTTCTTTCGAAGAGTGTGTGAAAATTTGTCCCCATGCCAGCTACGGCCGCCACATGTCCGAAATCATATTCAAACAATAATGACAAATAATTATCAAATAATATATTAGCCCATTTGGTTCATATAAAAAACATTTTTCTTTTTTATTTCTACACCTAAAAAAACACCCTATACAAGATAGGTATCCCAAAAGTTAGTTTTATAATTAATTGGTTGGTGGTGCGTATAATACCGGCTTTAAGTAGCTTCGGAGCAATGAATCGTTTAATTGAAGCGGTGCGTGAATTTTAGAAAAACAATGGCTACTTCAATATGACTCAAGGATTTTGAAAGTAATTGATTTTTCCATTGGTAAAATAATCAATTTACTTTTGATATACATAGATCTGTCAAAATTCAGTTTGCATCCCATTGTGCAAAACAATTGATTTATAATCGGCCTAAAAAAATCAATTTTTGTATTGAAATATGAATTTACCAATGGAAAAACATATAAGGACCATCTGTCAAGAAATTGTTCTGCCAATGAGCTGATTATATTTAGTTAATAAACAGTGAAGACTGAATTTCATGATTCGTGATTCGTTAAGTTTTTTTTCAACATCTTCGTTTTGAGTGAATAAAATCTTTGTATATAAAACCTATAGTACTCTCATGAAGACGAACGATTGGGGCGACTTCTTAAGCATAGCGATAGTACTTGTTAGGTTTGTCTGCTAAATTTAATAATAACATACTGTCTCTTTTACTACTTGTTTTGTATCTTATCTTATACTCTCCACTGTAAAATCATGCGCTAATTTCAGTGCCACCACCAGGATAGCGTTGGTACCACAAAATCACCAAACTTTTGTTTAGAACAGCTTGTATAATGTTTTTCAAAATTCCGAAATTTTCCATCAACTCTTGTATTTTAAATATCTAAAAAAAATCCAATTGATAAAGTCTCCACACCACTGAAAAGTTTATTCAGAAAATCAGGAAAAATGATGGCGTAAAAGCTCGTGGAGAACCACGGCCTAGTGACTTACTCTCGACCATTCCTGTGTGTGTTTTGCCGACTGAATGGGACCTACAATTTCCGAATTAATTCCGAATAAGGTCCCCATTGGGAAAGATTATTTGAAATTCCAAATAATCTACGTACGATAGTGTAGCATGTAATTATTCCCGATTCTGACACCTTAACATTGAAGATATGAATATTCAAAAACACCCAAGTTATAAACTTCGAAAAAGAAATATCGATTTTCTTGCGAAAAGTTTTCTAAAGATAATGGCGTGTTCCATGAAAATCGTCGATTAAACATACAACTTGTTTCGATTTTGATTAATTGTTTTTAATTCGTCATCTGGTCTGCTTTATGGCGTGACGTCAGTACTGTCTCGGTCGGTTATTCTGTGTTGATTCCCCATTCCGTCGCAGCTTGCGTTTTACTAAGTTTCACTTCAACATACTCATGATTGCGGGGCTTTCCAATTAATTTTTCTATTCATGAAAACCCACTTAAGTTTAAGTCAACCAACTGCACATGAATAGTTTAACATTAATTAACACGTTGGAAAATTACTTTTTATTCAATATTGTTAGGTATACTACTTAAATATACTTACTTTGTTACACATCTACATATGTGTGTGATGCAATACAACGATTTTGGAACATTGTTCGAATTCACTGTAAGATGAATATCTACCTACATTAGGCAATTTATGGATTTATTTTTGTATAGTACGTAGATAAATACAACCAGTCATTAAACAATTTTTATTTTGTTATTGTTTTATTAATGCAACCACCTATTCTGTTTAAAAATCTTCTTTTTATAGGGAAAAAAATTGAAAACAAAGACACTGTGTTCACAGCGGTGTCATGAATGCATATGTATGTGTATTAGTATATGAAAATTGGTATATTCCAGTAAACATATGGAATAGACTGAAACAGGTGGGTTGGGAATTTTTGTATTTGTTTATTATGATTCTCTACTCCATACCTATATTCGATTTTTCCACTCATCGGTAATTTTGGTTTCAGTTTAATGGTTGAAAATTTAATGATTTTCCAAAATGTAAATGCGGAATTCATAATGGAAGATCAATAAGTACAAAAAAGCTTTATAATTTAATTAAGATAGGGCGCAATAAAAGGATTAATACATGCAAATCGGAATGGAGAATTCCAAAAAAAAAAAATTATAGTAAACTGTTCCATACATGCTTGACTTTAAAAGTCAGCTTTTAATAGCCAACTGACAGAAAAATTGCAATGAATTACGGTTCATTTAAACAAGTTGAAAACTAACGGATATCGAAGTCAAATAAAATTTTGTTAGCTTCTTACAAATGTAATATAATAACTTTAAAGTAAACGTAAAATTATGACGCATCTTTTTATTATTTACTTTAATATTACATTGGCGCAAAATTTTAGTTGAATTAGTACGATGTTAAAGCTGTTCTAGTATGAAACTTTGTTAAAACGACGATTTTGCAAATTTTAATTGAATAAAGCATCATACTTTCTCTTCCCTTTTATTAAAGTCAAAATCATTGAATACCTTTTTTATTTTTTACTTGCGACTTATAGGTACTATAAGGCAAGTTATGCATTCGGAAAAAAAATCGAACTCGAGATTTTGATCAAAGTTGACATTACGATGAAAGCGAAGACCAAAAAAGTGGGTCTCGCAGTTCTGTCTGTCTGTCGGTTGGACTACAGCCTAAACGGCTTGGCCGATTTTCTTCAAACTTGGTAGATATAGGTTTTAATTTCCCCCCCCCCCCCCGGACGTTTTTTTTCTGTTTTTTTTTTTAAGACCAAAAATAACGGTCCTGCCATACGATTTTTTTTCGAAATTTTATAAATATTTTTTTTTCTCAAAAACTGTCCCACAGAATTTTTTAAAAAAAAATTGAAAAATTTCATTTGGTTAAAACTAGCTAATGGTTGAAAAAAATTTTCCAAAAAATTGTTATTTTTGGTAGCCCCCCTGGGTCCATTTTTTTTGTTTTTGATTTTCTCGAAAACGGTACAGCCGATTTAAATAATTTTTTTTATGCTAAGGCTCCTCCAAAGTTTGAATATTATTGCATATTCAAATTTTCAATTTTTGATTTTTTGGATTTAAAAAAAAAAATTCAAAATTTTTTTTTTGGAAACTCAATATTTCGAAAACCCCATGCTCGATTTTTTTCAAACTTGACAAATAAAAGTTTCTTAACATAATCTACAAGATTTGAGAAAAAAAAATTTGTTTTATCTAAAAATAACGGTACCTTCCATACAAATTTTAAAAAATGGTTTTCGAAAATCGTATTTTTCTCGAAAACGGTTCCGAGAATTTTGCTAACTTTTTTTTTCTTTTGATCAATCTTTACGATCTATAATTTAATAAAAAAAATTTGAAATCTAGATACATACATATTACTGACTGTACCTACCATAGAACGATTTTTTCGAATTTTGAATTACTCATTATCGGCATAACGGATTTTAACGAATTTTTTTATAAAGAAGCTCCTAAAAAGTTTAAAAAACATTGCATTTAAAAACTTAAGAAAAAATATTTTTTTCAATTTTTAGAAAAAAAAAAGTTTTTTTTTTTTTTTTTGAAAAATTCGATATCTCAAGAACGGCTTAGTATTTTTTTAAGAAATTAGACTTTTATTCGTACAATAATAAAAACTTAAGGTTGGCGTACCAAAATTTTTTCTTAAAAATGTTTTAAAAATTTTGTACGTAAAAGCTTATTTTTTTAAGGAACCACTACAACGACTTATAATTTTTGTTGCTGCATAAATTCATATTTGCATAGCATTCTGTTTTTATCTCTTACTACTAAAAGAATTTAAAAAATTCATTTTATCCTTATGAACAGTTTTCTTTAATAACATCCGTTTTTAAAATTCCTAGTCTATTACATAGGAGCAAGTTCGTGCGACCCAGTCGTGCATTTTATTTAGTATCGTGCTCACTTTATATGACTTTTTGACACTTCTAAATGTCAAAACAGGTATGTTTATTTTCTTTGCGTGGATTGTCATAACTTTAGGTGTGTTAAGAAGCAATTTATTAAAAAAATTGCCTTAGCACGATACTAGTTAAAAAATGTAAAAAATTAAGAAAGTTTTAGTAATCTACTTAAAAGTTAGCAAATTGTTAAGTAGTAGTATCATACTAATACCTTAATAAAATTTTAAACAGCCTAGTTTTAAAGTTTTAGCATGATACTACTTATATTAGCTAATTTGCTAGTCCTAAAGCAATTTACTAACTTTTTCTTAAATTTAAAAACTTTTAACTAGTATCGTGCTAAGACTATTTTCTCAATAAATTGTTTTTGAACACACCTTAAACAGTTCATCGAAAAAGAACAAAACAAAAAAAAAAGGTTTTTGATATTAGGCAATGTATAAGTGTCATAATGAAGAGCGATACTAAAATTTAAGAAATGTTAAATTCTATTAAAGATTTCAAAACGCTAGTTTTAACCTATTATCATATGAATCTAATTTTAACATCGTACTAATTTGACCAAAATTTTGCGCTAATATTTTCAACTACATATTTCAAATTCTTTATTTCAGCTATTAATAAAAACCATTAGTTTTGCAAATTAACGTTTTCTTTAAAATCTATAGTTTCAGTTTTAAAATAGTTCGCCGTATGATTTCTAGAGAAATACGAGATCATTTTTTGAAAGTTTCTATAAGCAATATTATTGCAAATTCAAGAGTTCCAGAATATTTTTTTTTTATCGAAATCGGTAGAGTCGTTAAAAAGAAAGTCGAAATTAACAAAGAATGGTTTTATGCCCAGTACATCCTTATTAACAGTTTTTTGTGAAAATTTTCTTTCACCTGATGTAGTACACAGTATTCAACAAGTTAGTATAAAATAATTAAAGCTGTTTTCGACATAAATAAGCTTTTTCATAACGGTTGTATGGCAGATACCGTAAATTAAATTTTCTTTCTTAGGTCGAGATAAGATACGATATCGTATATTGCAATAGCATTGATTATGTTGGCTTTTAGGGCAGTGGTGGTTTATGGACCTATGACCTGTGTGTGTATGGACCAATGATGCCGCCAGCCCAAAATCTACACCAAACAGTGAGTTTCTCTAGATACATTACAATTTGATGGATTTTGTGAAGAAATTATTCACCTTGAATATGATTTTTCTAAAAAAAAACGCCCGAAATGTTGCTCGAACATAAGACCCACTTTCATAAAATAATTTAATTATTTTCAAATGTTGTTGAACTTTTTAATTCTACATGTTGACAAGACACACTAAATAAAAGACAACCAATTTGACAAATTTGCCTTCAACAACAATATGGCCACAATAACCTGTCAAAGTTCTCAAATCCCTATTGAAAACCTTTTTATTAGAAGAAGAAGAAGCCTGTGTTATCTACGAGTATTTATGAAAAATTTGTGATTTGTGTTTAATATGATGTTTCCTATCTATCCAACGTACATATTTCTCCCTTCCCCCCATTTTCTCCTTCCTTTTTTTTTCATAAGTTCTAACGTAGATTCCTCCTATGGTATCAATTTACTTGATTTCCAGCAAAGAGAGAGAAGTGTTGTCGTGACCAGTCACAGTGTTCGTTGTTTTAGGCTTCGCCTTTAAAAAACAAACCAAAGCTAAAAACAAGATTAAGAACTGCTTGTTAAAAAATTTCGATCAGCTGGGACTTAGATGGACTGAAGTTTAAATCATTTTTAAGGCACCATTCATTTAAAAAAAAAAACTTCTAGTAAGCCAATTGTACAAAATAAGCAAGTTTGCACAACATCAGAATACAAGTGAAACTAAGTAATCGAACAAACATTTGTTAATAAAAATATAAATAAAGGAAATATGATAGGTACCAAAATAGAACCTTTTGGAACCCCATCTTTAAATAGCTTCAGTGAATGTCCAACTTCAGACGTACTGTTAAATTCAGAGATTCTTGCTTTAGCATGAATGTGAAATGTTTTACCCGGCCCAATATTTAGCTTTTCAACTTTCCTAGACATAGCTTTGTGCTGATAAAGATAGTCATAATCCCTTCAGTGTATACATAATATATATAAAAAATTAAGAAATTATTTGATCAATCTTTTCCCTCTGGCTTCTTTTATAAGATTCAACGCTGTATCATGAAAGCTGTAGTTTCATGCAAAGTATGTACATATTTGATGAATTACGAGTACTCTTTCAAATGCATTTGAAAAATGGGGAAAACAGAAAGCAGTAGTAAGTACAGTCTTGAGCACTTATTGAGCACCCTATCAATTTCGTGCGTACATGCTTTTTACAAATTAAATTAAATACAGTTGGTGGTGAAATAATTTTTTGGTCTCAGATAAACTAAAAAAAACCGTTATCTACGTTGTTATTGAAAATGCATCATCCGTTATCTCAAGATTAGTCATTTGCACATGTTCTTAGGTATTGATCAGTTTGCTTATTTGCCTCTTTATGTGAAATCTCAAGTGTTTTTTGTGGGTTTCATTTTAAGTATTGGTTAGTATTATTGGAAAATGCCCAAAAAAGCGAACTAAGTTTAGTTAAACGTGCGCAGGTACAGCAGATACATGATCAAGTGAAATCTCAGGTAGAAATTTCCAAAACTCTAGAATATTCGCGTCGATCTGTTCAGTACTCTCTTAAGCGGTTCACAGAGACCGGAAAAAGCCTGGGAATAGAACAAGAACTGGGCACATGCGAATCACAACAAACCGCGAGGACCGAAAATTGGTACGAAGCTCCAATTAAAAATCGCAAAAAAACTTCCTTAGTGCACGCTGTCGAATTTTCAGCAGAATTTTAGAAGCCCATTTTTGCTGGAACTACTCGTAGAAGACTCCAAGAAGCTGGTATGAAAGGCTATAAGGCCAGGAAAAACCATGGTTATTTGAAAAGAACAAAAAGGTGAGGCTTGTATGGGCTCGAAAATGCCAAACTTTTACTGAAGAATGTGTGGTCAGACTAATCGAATTTCGAGCTAAGTTAGATCATACGATGTTGCAACAATATGTAGTAAATAATTTAGTATATTAAACTCGTAATGAAAATACCTAACTTTCAAAACTTCTTCATTTATGGTACGCTTTAAGATTTTTGGTACCGCTTGTGCAACCTTTGTTCGTCGTCAAGCCGGTGAAGAATTTAGTCTTGAGGGTTTAGTACCGACAGTAAAACATGGCGGTGAGAGCGTTATGGTCTGGGGGTGTATGAGTTCTTCAGGGGCAGGCGAAATGTTTGTGTGTCACGATCGCATGGACTCTACGAAGTACATAAACGTACTGGAAACTGCACTGCTGCCCTCATTTTTCTTATTGTTTGGCGTAACAAACACGAATGGAGTAAAGTTCAGCAAAATAACGTACCTTGCCACAAAGCTGCACAAAGACCTGGTTAGGGGAAAATTGCGTCGAGGTCCTTGATTGGCCTACCCAGTCCCCAGATTTAAGCCCCGTAGAACATTTGTGGACCTATTAAAGCAAAAGATCAGGCAGAACACAATCAGCAACAAAAACGACTGCGTGATAAATGAAAGGCATTAAGTGCAGAACAATGCAATAAGCTTGTACGCTCTTAGCCAAAAAGAATTGCTCCCGTGATAAAGGCAAAGGGCGGTCCAACTAAATATTGATATTTGTTTAATAAAAAGCAATGTTATATACTATACAAAGTGTTTGAATTTATTTAAATTAAACAGTTGAACGTAAAGTGAGAAATATAATGGGTGCTCAATAATTTTGGCCAAGGCTGTATCTTTAATACTTTACAAGTTGTAACCTTGAACCACAAAATAGAACAAAGTCGTGCATTTTATTTATTTTTATTTTCACTCCAACATCATGTTTCCCTTAAATGGTTTTGCAAATTTAAATATAATTACACATACATATGTATGTACATATACGAGTTCATAAAATAATGTGCAGTGTCATCTACATACATACATATGTAACTATTTTTTCCCTTATTTTTAAATGTGTTCCTAGGAAGAAAAACCCCAGACTTTTATGGTTTCGTTTCTTTCCGTTAATAAGACTTTTGTGTGTATACATTGGTTTTTCGTTTTCTAAGCTTTAATAACAAAGACTTGGAGAAATAGAATTCCTCATAACAAAACCGATAAGCCAAATTGATTGGAATTGAATAGATTAAAGAAAACAGGAAAACACAGAAAAATGACCGTTGCATAAAATGTTTTTTTTTTTAGATGAAAATTCGAATCCGTAATTTCCGTCGTGCATAGTGAGATAGTTTTTTTTTTTTCTTCAATTTCAAATTTAAAATAAGAAAAATACCTACAATTGTTTGTAAATATATACTTATTTAGAACAAGTTCGAAAAATTTCCATTCATGTCCATTCATACCCGGTTTTTGGCAAGAACATTCAAAAGTATAGACACACAAACTTCCAAGTACCTACACACATGTTTTGAAAATTAATTTAGTATTTATTTTTTGTTGGCAGACGTTTATTATTAATAAATCAGCCCGGAACAAAGTCTAGTCTTGTTTCATTGCTCTGAAAGTAATTTCATTGGTAATATCCCTTAACGTTTGCTGAATTTGTGATTCATTACTTTTTTTGCGTCGAATATACCTCAAGTCCGAAAGATTTCATTTAATTTGTGAGCCAATTAAAATCAGAAAATCCCTCTTGGCGATTCATATACGAGTAAATACATAATTTGTTTTAAATTAGCAAAATACATTTCTGATTTCTCAAATAAATAACCACATGAGTAAATATTTGTTGTATAATGATTTTCATGAGTGTAATATAATTGGATTCTGTGTGTTTAACACGCAACAACATTGTATCGTTTTTTTTGACGGTTGATGAAACTTTTTTGAAAGTTATCAATGCGTAAAATCATTTGTTTGAAAATATTGTTTCGCACTAGTAAAGTTGAACATTCATACATATGTAAGTGGTAGAAAATCCTAAAGAAAGGCCAAAACAAATGTTTGGATTTGAAGAGTTTATAATTTGGAACATACATGGAAAGCTTTAATGGAACTTAGAGGTTGTTATTTTTATTGTATAATTAAGTTTTTATCCGAGTTTTTTTTTAGAGTGAAAGTTAGATCTAGTATAAAAGAAATTACATCTAAATTCATAAAAATTGTACCTTGAATTACATTTTTTCGCAAACGATTTTTGAGAAAATAACCCATATTCTGAATTTCGATCGAAAGTGAATTGAAATCACAGTTCAATATCACTCAAATTGAAATTCCATGTTCTATATTTCGAAGATCACCAATTTAGAAAATTGTGAAGTTGTTTCGAAATGTCAAAAGTGGTAGTTCCTCCATTTGTAACTTTTTCTGAAGTTAAATTAGAAGCTTGTAACTTCCTGTCGCGATGAACTGAGGGTTCTTTATACACAGCACAACATAAGTCTTTGTTAAGTTCCTGGTCACAGTGGTGTCCCAGGTAATGAAAGCTCTGACGAGCTGGCAAGAATATGATGAACACTTGATCTCAATCAGGCAGGCACAACAGCTTAGGTCCCATCCTGCAATCTTAAGCAGGTAATCGAGAGCTAAGTTCTAGCTACAACAAATAAAAGATGACGTTCGCTCGATACTAACCTTATAACCAGAAAACTATCGCCTAGTTTCAACATTATCATCCAACTCAATAAAAAGTCTCTATCTCTTCTCGTGAACATTACCACCGAACACAACCAACTGGGTAACCACAAGAAAAAGATGAAACTCAGTACTATATGTGGAAAATGCACTGACGAGCAGATACATGACGATACTCTTCACTACCTGTGTTACTGCCCTGCTCTATATCATCTGACAAACAGGCACCTAGGAAGACACTGGAGGAGCTGTCTGACATTCCAAACAGAAACCTTTTGAAATTTATTAACTCTACCAAATGGCTTAAAAATTGCTTATTTTTTTCAACCAGCCAACCACGAGATTGAAATTCGGCTCCAACCAAAGTTAAAAGACATATAAAAAGTCACGGACGACATTGATAGAACGAGCGAAAAAGACTGAACGATGTACGTGTTTCTTGTAGGAGCAGCAACAACTAAGAATGGCCACCTCACCCATACACCAACGATTGTCACTCCTAGGGTGAATACAAGCGTCCGTCAGTGAGTTGATGGGGCAACATCTCGCTAAGATTGGTAAAATCCTTTTGAAAAAAGGTACAGCCTCTTATACTTATTCAGCAATCCTGACCAAACCAACGGACATACGTATACACCAACCACTCACCTATAAAACTCATCTCCAGACGTTGCAAGCAGCCACATGTTCCTAAGGGGTCTGGTAGATGGATGATTTTTCAAGTGGGAGTAAAGCAGAAAATCACACCCTTAAAAGCTGTCTACCTCTCTTCAACCAGATGAATTATGTGGCGACAGACATTTCTTCAATGACTTATAAGTAGCCTCCGACATTTCAGGCTTTAGCTTGCTGAAACCCATCAACACCTTTAACGGGCTTGAATGACATAGGATTATCATACGTTTCAATACATGGGAGTCACAATCCCTAGGGTATCACAACGGATCTACATTGATCTTAGTGTGACGGTAACAAAAGCCACTCTTCACCAGAGTATAAAACAATGAGAGACATTAAATACGATGTCCATATCATAATCCGAAATTTAGGGCAAGTGATTTATGTGGTGTTTCCATCCCACTAAAAGATTAAATTCAATTCAATTCAATTCTTCTTTATTGAGGCTTTTTCTTTTTTGTTTAACATTTTGATAGAGATAAATTAATAAACTTAAAAATAACTTGGCTGACTTAGAATTGGTCTAGCTTATACTTTTTTTTTTTTTAATATTTTACAGATTTCATTATCTTAAAACTATAGTATACTCTACTGGGAAGCATATGGTTTAGCGTTGCTCAAAGGACACTTTCTGATGATACATTTGTGGTGACTTAATACTAGGAAAATAATAATAAAGTGTTAAGAACAAGGAGCTCAAGTCAGATCACATAGTGAAAATGTTGGCTCTTTACCGTGTTAGGTACATTAGTATTTACAAGATATAATTTATAAAGTTACTTTTGGTTATATTTTTTATTTGTACAAGATACATAAGTATTTACATTAGATTTAAGTTGTATAGGAGAGTACATTGTTCTGAGAGAAGAAAATACATACGTACATAGATAAATATTATCCTCGATAGGTTAGAAGGTCATTCCTCCTGTAGAAGTCAGAAAGGAATTCGTTTTGTGAAGGTTGAAAAAATTGTTCAGAGGAAGGGTTTGCTAAGGTTATTGGAGAAGTGTAATATCTTTCTTCGATTCCATATCTGATGTTTTCATTAAATATGTTTTGTATAAGGGGATTTTCATGGAAGCTATATGAGTGAATTCTCTTTATTGCTAGTTTATAGAGATAAGAAAGTAGAGGTGTTATGTTTGAATTTTCATATATAATTGAGTTTTTAAACCATTTTCCACCAGGTCTTCTGAATTTTGATATACATTTTCTTATTACATATCTTTCAAATATTTGTAGTTCTTTAGCGACTGTAGGGGATATCGTGAACCATGTTGGGTATCCATAAGCAAGTATAGGGCGAACTAGTGCTTTGTACATTAGTAGTTTGGTGCTTTTATCAACCGCCGAGGAATTGAAGAGGAATTTAAGTTTGGAAGCTGCTGCTCTGCCTTTATTTAATGTTAGTCTAGCATGCGGGTTCATTCTCATACGATCGTGTAGGTTGATCCCAAGGTACCTAATTTGATTTTTTAGGGGAATGTTGTTGCCATCTATAACTAACTGTAAATATTTACTCTCTCTTACCGCAAGGTAGTGGCCTCTAGGGGAGGCATTCCTAAAGCATATTAGCTCACATTTTTGGAAATTAAGGGAGATTCCCCATTTGTTAAAGTAAGTAATCGCCTGTTCTAGATGTTTTTTTACGTGCTTCAGAGCCTCATGAGGTCTTTCATGTGGGGCAAACAAAATCGTGTCATCTGCATATTGTATTCCCTTTGAGGGACCAACTGATGAAGGGAAGTCATAAATGAAAATGTTATACAGAAAAGGGCCAAGAAAAGAACCTTGTGGAACTCCTGAATACACCTGTATTGAATCAGAATAGACTGTACCTAATTTGACTTTAAGGCTACGATTCTGTAAAAAGTTTTTCAAAATTTTTATAGAATTGATTGGAAAATTTAGAGCGATTAGTTTGTAAATAAGTCCGTCGTGCCAGACGGAATCGAAGGCTTTTTTTAGGTCAATAGAGCAAGCGACAGTGCAATCCTTTTTTCTTAAATTGCCCAAAATTTGATTTTCAAAGAACATTACTGCGTGCTCAGTGGAAGGATGTTTTTTAAATCCAAATTGAACATTTGGTATTATATTGTTTTCTTCACAGAAAGGTTCTAGATTCATATATATCACACGTTCAAGAATTTTCCCTAGGTTTGAAACGAGAGATATAGGCCTAAAATTGTCGATGTCGTTGCTGGAACCTTTTTTTTTAATCGGGATGAGGGTAGCTTCTTTCCAGGCACTTGGGAAATATGAGTTATTTATACAGTTGTTTATCAAGATAGTTAAAGGTTTTATTAGAGGGTTTCTACATTTTTTGAGGAAAAAGTTAGATATTTTATCAGGGCCTGAAGACTTTTTATTATTAAGGTAGTGAATTGTGTTTTTGATGACTTCTGTTGAGATATAGCCTGTTTCGGAGGGTTCATCGGATTTGTTTTGAGGTGAAAAAGAAGAAATGGTTGGACTATTATTCCAGGCCAAGAAAGAGCTTATGGAGGTGGACACCTCCATTGCAGTGATTGGATTTATGATTGAGCTGCGATCATCATATAATTCTTTGAAGAAGTTTTGGAAAGCGTCGATTTTTTCTGTGTCTGAGGAAAGAGTGATATTTCTATAGGTGATAGGGTTCTCAGAATGATCAGCCCTTTTCCTACCAGTTAAACGGTCAATTTCTTTAAATACAAATGGGGAGGGTTTGAGATTTCGTAGTTTTGCTTTTAAGTTGTCATTAAGATCGATTCGGATTTTGTCTTTGATGATTTTACTTAGGCAAGATATTCTTGCTGACAATTCTTGATATGACTGGTTCATTCTGTTTCCGTTACAGTGAAAAATACGTTTTAGTTGGCGTTTCCAAATCTTTCTAATTTTCATCAGATTTAGTGATTCGGCAGAAATGTTTTTGTACGAGCTTTTGATTTTTAATTTGGAGGAGTGGGAGTTTAGGCAGGTTATAATCGAGTTTGTTAAAAACTGTATACGATTGTCTATTTCTTCATTTGATAGATTTATGTCGTTGGGGATGGGGTTTTCGGAAAGTAAAAATTCAAGGTCTCTGTTGCATTGATTCCAGTCTGTATTCTTGAAACAAATGGGGTGTTCTTGTGTATCTGGTAAAGGGTTAAAATTAACAATTTTTAGAGCTAGTAGGACAGAAAAGTGATCAGATATTGCATCTAAAGTGATGCAGCTAAAATTTTGTGGTTGGGGGTTGGTAGCCGTAAAGCTAGGGGATGTGAGAAAGAAATCTATATGAGAGGATGATCTAGGAAAGGATGGTCCATCAGGAAAAGTTATATCTGTGTGAAGAAAGTTGTTATTCTGATACCATGCAAAGAGGTTGGATCCGTTTTGATTGATTGTTCTGTCGCCCCACAAAGGATGCCTAGCGTTAAAATCTCCACCGATAATAAATTGACTACATCCGGAGATTGCTTGAAATAGATCGTCTAGCGCTTGATTGAGAAATTGACCCAGGTTGCCTGGGACGTAAATAGAAACTAGTGCTGTTTTACTGGTTTGACCTAAGGAGTCTGTAGTCTGAATACATATGATTGTAGCAGAGATATGATTGTTATTGAACGAGATGACAGAATGATGGATCGAGTCTTTGATAAGTACTGCAGTTCCCACTCCATCATCGTTTCTTATAAGTTTATAATTGTTAAAAAATATTTTGTGTTTAGATTCAAGACGTGTTTCTTGGATAAAAATAGCTGTAGGGTTAATATCTTCGATAAGTAGGCTCAGATCTGAGCATTTTTCGGAAGAAATCATTGAATTGATGTTTATGGTTAGGGTTTTGACATTCATGGTGAGAGAGAAGCAATGAAACCAAGATACGCTCCAGGTTTTTCATTTTCGTTAAGTAACTTATAAGTAGGCCAAAAAGCTTTTACTTTTAGAATTGGGATGTTAACGGGTACCCCGAAAAGATTGATTGACTCATTTAGAAAGTCACCAAAAGTAGATGCTCCACCTTCTGGTGACACGCGTGGGTTTGCAATAGATGGTGTGGAATTGTTTTTCTTCACAACATCCGCGAAGGAGAGTTGTGGAGTTCTATTAGTAATTGAAGAGTTTACCTCAACAAATCTTGAAATCTTAGTTCTATTGCTAATTGACGCTTTGTTGTCTAAGCGTTGCATATACTGTTCGCGTTTTGGACATTTACTAAAACTAGCAGGGTGTCCTACTTGCCCACAGTTTACACAGAATGCGGATAGTGGGGGACCACCTTCATCAGGAATGGTTGTACACTCAGATTGGTTAGCTTCGTGTGTCTTATCACATTTTACACATCTTGGGTCATATGCGCAGTACCTACTTGCGTGCCCGAACCTTTGGCACCTGTAGCATTGAATGGGTCCTTCTCTTTTTATTGTGTCCCACCAGATCCTGTGTTGAAAAACTACCTTAATTTTCCTCAATTTCGCAATTTCTTCACTACTCTCAACAGTACATATAAATAAGTCAAGATCAATTTTTTGTTCTCTAGACCATTTGGTGGAAAATGGCTTAACCTCTAATAATTTAATTGAATGGTCTATTTCAATTAATTCCTTTCTGACTTCCTCAGGAGGAAAACTACCGGTAAGTCCCTTCAGTAATATTGATGGCTTTTTCAAAGATTTAGGCGTAAAAGAGAACGCTTGAACTTTAGATTCTTTAAAATTGTTAATGAACATCGAGTGAAGTTCAACATTTTTAACAAAAAGCTTTAATCTACCATAACCAATATTCTGGAATCTTACATTGTTAGTTTCACTCACATAATTTGTTTTAATAAATTCTAAAATAAACTTAGACTTCAGCAGAGTATATCTAAGAATGAGTAGGGACACTCTCCACGTGTTTATTATTTGTTTACAATTTTTAATCACACATACACGAGAAATAGACGGCACTAAGAAGTATAATAGTGAAAGAGGGATAGAAGAAAAACAAAATTATTTTCAAAAGTAGCACAGGGTGTGTCGTAAAAAAAAAGAAAGCAATTTTAAATTCATTTTTATTTAACATTTTATAATTTGTTTACATATGTGTAACACTCAAATATTTATGTTTGTTGCTAGTTTGTTTTTTATCTTTATTAAATTTCTTAAGAATATGGTATATTCTTACGCGGACATAAAATTTTACAAGAAATTCTTGATTTTGTTTTGTGCAGCAATTGTAGTCAAATTCATTTTTTAACACATTAAAAATATTCATCTCAAAATTGTTGAGAAAATACATTTTCGGAAAGCAAGTAATAAATTTTTGCTCAAGATTCTCTAATGAATTTAAAAATTCTTGTGGAGGCCGTGTTAATTTTGCATTTTCAAATTCTTTGAAATCTAAAAAAAGAGAGGAATTGTTAAATTGCGGACTCAATTCCATTTCGCACTTGTGGTTTAGGCGGTATTTTTTGAAAATATAACCCGCGAAATAATAAAACGCATTTTCGTTACCAAAATCAACAGTTTTATAATCAGGTTCAGTTTGGAAATAGTAAACCACATTTTCCTCACAAGCTTTTGGTAATTCAATTTGTTCTTCAAAGTTTGGAAGCTCCAAGTTTGCAGTTGGCTCACAGTTGCCACGGGTTACATCCTCCATGTACTTTGCCGCGAAACATCGTTTGAATGAACAAATGAATTGAAATGGAGTCAGCAACTTATTATTTCCTTTTCCAAGCAATCTTGGTTAAGATTTCTTGTTAAAAGAAATTTGACATCGTCACCTTTTATTTCATACCTATTTGAAAACGGAATTTTCGCTTTCCTCTTTTCCACACGCTAAACATTTGAAATAGTGCTTTCCCATTTTTTTTTTTAATTTTAATATTTTTATTTGAAACCTGAAATCAACATTTTAATTTAACTTTTTTTAATTTATTTAACACCACTTTCACTTACACTTTCAATATTTATGCCTTTTCCTATTGTTTTAATAAATATTTATCAATAACTTGACACCCTCTGTTTTTTAATTTGACATAAAACAACAATCAAAAGCGACTCAACTCTGGACCGCCTTTAAAAACAAGTAAAAAAAAATGTAAACAAAATCCTCGTCATAGTTACTTTTCACTAGTGGGACCAGCTTGCAGTAAATTTAAACTTAAAAATTGTTGACAATAGAACTCAAAAACGTTAAATATGATATTTTACGAAGGCATAACAAAGCAAACACGTTTTATTTAGCATTTTAGAAGGAAATCTTAGTTTTGAAGATATATAAAGATGACAATTTTATCAATAATCAATGACAAAACATTCACATTCAACTAGTTTTATAAAAGCAAAATCTGGTCACACTAATCAATACGATTGCTCAGGCAAATACTACTACACTTGAAGTAAGTTGGGACCGCTTTTAGAAAAACATTATGGGAAAATCACATTCATGTATCTTATGCAAAATAGGTGTGTGTGGGTAATCTGTAAAACGTGATGTGTACTCTGTTCTTCATAAGCTATTTTACTTAAGGCTAGAAATCAATACTTCTTGCCTGTTTTCACTTATAAGAGCTTTTTTTCCTAGTTTTTTTCCTGTATTGGTTCAAGTTGAAAGTGTGAGAAGAGTGTCCCTACTCATTCTTAGATATACTCTGGACTTCAGTCCCTTAATAAATATTGGAGGGCACCATTTTTGTTCCGTCAAAGTTGAAATATTCGGTTGGTTACCTTGTTGCTGAGCGAAAAGTTCTTCTGTTTCCATGCCACTATTGCCGTCTTCTTCTTGAAGGATGGTGAATCTGTTTGTGTTGTTGATGTTGTCTCTGTTTTGGGTTTTATTTCCCAACGATGGTTTCTTAGACGAGGAGAGAAGACCAGAATCAGATGCTCTCTTTCTCCTTTCAACTACTTTTATAAAGCAGTTTGGATCGTTTGATAAAATTTTTTGCAGATTCTCCTCTGCTGAACATTTTATAGATGTATGCGTGAGCGACGCGCTTTGTGCGCCCGTTATTTTATTCGGATGATTATTATGCATTTCTTTTAAAGAATTTTGCGAAGGGTTGGAACAACTGAGTTCAACATTAGCATATATTTGTTGTATATCACTACTATCCAAAAGCATGGATGGGGGGGCACTTTTGTAAATTTTGGTATTATCACTACCAGACATAATATTTTTGTTATGAGGTAAGGGTGGCTTTATTGGCCACCCAACACTGCCGTCCATTTTGAATAAATTAAGTTTTTTTGATAATCGAAGTTTTTTTGTTTTTTTTTTAAACTATTTATTCTAAAGAATTCTTCTTTTTAATCTATTTTTTGTTTTGGTTTATCCACTTTTAATTGTTTAGTACTTAAACTTGGAAGATTTAGTCACAGCGCAATTTAAAGTCGACCGAACAGTACGGCGTCCAAAACGAGAATCCCCACTAAAAGATTAAAAAGAAGATTTACTTTGACAGCACCTATCAAAATGCTAATATTGTAGAAAGAAAGTTTCATTTGTGTCAAACGATGAAAAATCATCGAGATACTATAGCACGATATGGATATATGTATGTAGGTCTGTTTGAATTATAAAACAATTAATCCAATAAAGATTTACGAAAATTACTAGTTTAACGAAATATATATTTGTATGGCAAATCTTCAAGATGTGAAGAAGAAGAATTGTAAATCCACTTAAATCCAGGATTATCTCTTAGTGAAAACGTAGTATTCCTTAAGCTCTTTGTAGTCAACTTCGATTTATAGTTCTTTTCGGCCTGTGTGATAAGTAGACACTCTTTAACCCACCTTTTTGATGATTTGAATATTGTAGTTTAAATTTTTTTTTTGTGACAACAACCTAGGCAAGGTTATTTATTATCCCTTATTACTAATAAAATGCTAAATAGCACATAGTCTTATATAAATTGAAAAAAAAAAACTAATATATTTGGAATTTACGATTGGTATCTTCATTTTTTCGATAGCATGTTGATAAGCCGATAGTCTAAGTGTCAAGTTCATAGTACATTCTCAGAAATTTAAGTTAGTTAAGGTTTGGATCGAAAACAGTGTACAAAGCTCCAAAGGTACAAAGAATAAGTTTTAAAACAAATAAAATTATTCAATATTTACTGGTAGTTAAACTCTTATAATAATTTTGGTCTTAAAGTTCCGTCCTGTTTGTTGAATTGTTAAATAGATCTACAGAATTTATTATCTTTTGTGAGTAATAGTACTCATAAGTCTTTATCAGAATTCTCGATTAGTTTCTAAATGTTAATCATGTAAAAATAAATTTCGCGATTGTTTAGTACGTAGTTGCTCTTATGTTCAAGTGGTTTAGAATTTATAGTATAAAAGCATGGGCAGGGAATTATTTAAATAGCTAAAACAATTTCCTAAATAGTTGTTGGTGTTCTGTGGATCTAACTAATCCACCCCCTTCAATAGTTTTTTTTTTTTTTTTTTTTATAATCTACAGGCGCTCAAGCGATTATGATTACCCTTTAAATGTTTAAACACAGCGCGGGCGTGAAGTTAAGGAAGAGAAAGAAGGATAGGAAAGATGTGTGGCGCGATGTTCTGAGACTGAAGGTTGTTGTCTCAGATATTTTATCTCCAGGGATGGCGGCTGAACTAAAGCGGAGAATGCCGTGTCTTATTTTTATGTCGCTTATAATTCACATTATTTTTTATTCGTGTTCATCCTTGTTGGGCATACTAGTTTAACTCAATAACATGTTGTTAGTGTTATGCCTGAACAACATGTAATGAGTAAACCATCACAACCCATTGATGACAATTTTAGAAGGTTTTTAATGGAATTAAAACGACATAGACCACGGCAGGGATCGAACCTGTAATCATGAGGTTCACAGGCGAGCACACATCCATCGCGCCACGGCCACCCCCAATCTACTAAACTTCTGGCCCATACTGATATAGACATATCATCAGCTCGTTGATGAACGATTTCAGGCTGTAGATATTAGAACATGTTTATTAATCATCTGGAACGAAATTTTCTGCCGAATCCGTACCACTAAGATGAGAGTCACTTGTTAATCAAAAGATATACTCTTGGAGAATTAGTTACTTGCAATAATCAAACAAATATTGTCTCAGACAGAGAAAACCGATGCCACAAGAGAAAACCTTAAAAACAATCTACAAATTTACAAAAAAGCACAAAAAATACAGCATCATTTGGCCGTCTATATCTTACGACCAAGTAAAAATGAGATAAGATACTGACGCGTGAAAATAAGGCTGCAAAGTTAGTCCAATTTGAATACCGTCATGCAATTCAACAACACTATACATATAAACATATATTCGAGCAATTTCTGTATCTTGTTAAAAAAAATAAAATTAATAAAATGTGTTTTTCTTTTGCTTTCAGATAACTGAAAATTAACAAAAATCTAAACCAGTCGACTTTTAAGCTGTAAAAGCTAAATAAAATTAATCGCGAAAAATGGAAAAAGAATAATTGAAGCACCATAAGTTTATTACTAACTAAAACTGACACAAACATTCGTATTCGAAAAAATACAAAAAAAAAAAAAATAACTATTTATTCGAATAAAGTTTTCCTTAAATCGAATTAAAACAAAAAATCAGCACTGATACTATAAGAAATTAATAAAATGAATAGCTTGGTGAAAGTTTTCAGTAACTTCAAGGAGTTCTATAGTGAAATTAATGGAGCCACCCTAACAGGAGCTATTGATGTAATTGTTGTTGAGCAACCAGACGGTGAATTCCAATGTTCTCCATTTCATGTGAGATTTGGAAAACTAGGTGTACTAAGAAGTCGTGAGAAAGTGGTGAGTTTCTAATTTTTGTTTTTATATTTATTTAAGACAATTTAATCCATCAGTACCTTAAAAAATGTAATTAAAAACTATTTGTCAGGAGATACAATGTGATATGTGAACAGGTTTTAGCGCTGAGAAGTTATATCATTTTTTTCGTAATTACTATGAAACCTTTGTTAATGGCGATGATTGATAATGAATCCCCATATTTTATTGTACCATTGTGTATGCTCTTCAAACTAGTTCTTTGAACTATTTATTTACATACATATGTACTGTACCTTAACTCAGGAAACAAAGAAAGATTGTTATTTCTTTTCTTTGTTGATTTTCTATTGGTTTATTATCAATTTTATGCTTTTCTCTTAAGGTCATAGACGGAGGGAAATTAAAAGATATTACCTGTTATATGTAACAAGTTTAGGTAAAGGTGATAACGAAAATGTTCATCTGCTAGCACTTAGTGGACACATTACCTAGCAAAAGAAGCATACAAAGTACAATATTTTCGAAAAAAAATATTGTGAAAGAAATCACTTCAAATGTCTCACACCTAAAAGCCCTTGACTCATTGATAACAAATGTTGTCAAGGCAGGCATTCAAGTGGCCTTAAAACCACTGTTGGACGTTATCGTTAATCAAGCTGTAGACTGATGTAGACCATTAAAATATATGACAATCGAAAGCCTTGACTACCAGACCGCGATATAATTCACGTAATACATTTGTATTTTCTATTTTAGAATTATTTAAATGAGAGGCACACTTTTCACCACAAGAAATATTTTCGCAGAATTTGCCACTATCTAGCAAGAGAAAGTCAAGCCCAGACCTCCGACATAAGAGCCTAAGGGAATAATGTTATGCAAAGGCGTAGAAAACAGCAGACATTAAAAATCACAAACAAACAAATTTCTAAAAAACACATATTACTTAATTACATCTCAATTACCGACCAATCGCACTGACGTCCCTTCTTTCCAAGATCATAGAAACGTTGATCAACAATCAGCTCAAAAAATATCATAAAAAAACGAAAGGTCTTTAACTTCCCGCAGTACAGCTTTCGTAGCAACAGTTTCACTTAAGATCTAATGGCTGTTCTCATCAAAAAGTTGAACTTATCCTAAGACCAAGATTACACATGTAAGTCTTACTTACAATTTACGTTAGTCTTACAGAAGTAACTTACAAGAAAGTTTACACTTTAGATGAACTATCAGTAAGAAATGCTTTTGTAAGTTTAACTTACGTAAGCACCTACAAAACCGTTTATATTTACATACGAAGAAACTACTGCGATCAAGTGATCATCGAGTTTATTGTGAAATTGAGTTCTCGAAAGCAAGGAGCTGCTGCTATTGTTTTAAAACATTTTAAAAACAGACTACAAGTATAGTCCCACAGAACACTATTATGTTCATACATATCGGATTTAGTTCACACTTAAGGACCCATAACTCAATAAAAATAATAATAACGAATTGACGCGAAAACAAGATTTGTTTTCCAAGAAACACAATTTTTTCTTCACTTAAGTTAAAAACTTATCACTGCCAGACGTGTAACCTGTGAGAATTTCGTAAGTGAGGAAAACCATATTTACACTTGTAAGTTTTTCTCTCAATTTACAGCTTACGAAAGTTGATCAAATTTACTGTAAGTCACTTACAGAGCCGTTAATTCTAGTAATTTTTTTTAGAAGTTGCTTACGTAAGCAACTTCCATGCATACATATACATAAGTAAAACTTACATGTGTAATCTTGGTGAAACAAAATTATTTGTTGTTGTTGCAAAGTTGAAAACGGAGCTTTCTTAACCAAAATACGCGAATTCCGTCGATAACTCTCTTTTTCGGTGGATTAGAAATTATCTTTCTCACAGTTCAATTTGAATTATTCTGGACGGTCTTAAGTACGTATTCAAAACCAAAAAAAAAAAAATCATTTGTACCCATGCCTACGTTTTGTACTCGACTTTCTTCTTTTCTTCATAAATGATCTTTACGCAGCGAAATGCTTAAGTTATCTTAAAAGGTCTAGGATTTTGTTTACATTATTATCTCGCTACCATCTTTATAGTATACATCTGCCAAAAACTTGACTAAAACTCACATCTAGACGTGAGTCTCTATGATTTATTTGAATATATTAAATATATCCCTAAAATATATAGGAGGCACATTAATTACCTTTATAATCCATTTGTGTCTCGTTAATACCCTTGTAAGGCCTCCTTTCTTTTTATTATCTAAGTATGAATGCTCATCAATTTTCCCCTGACCCAAACTTCAGACGTACCGTCAATTATAGAGGCTATTTCTTTAGACCCTCTGCTCGAATGTCGAATACTTTGTCTTTATCCAGTGTTCCCCTTCATGTGATGTACAAGCTTTCAAGTTCAATGTTTATTCGCATATATAATTCTCTCCACTTTACCTAAACTCTGCCACTGTGTTGCACCATAACATTATAAGGGTACTTACAATCCCTTGAGTATGCGCAAATTATAAACAACATTTTTGTATTAACCTGTACGGTGCGCGGCGAAGTGTTTCTCAATTTCTCATTCAAGATGAGAAAATTTATTTGTTTTTCTAAGTTCTAACTTCAAGTGCAGTTTTTTTTCGTAATAAAACAAAAATTTCAAAAAAACCCTTAAGTAATGAGGATTTCATAATGTTATAACTTATAAGATTCTATGTACAAATACGTGTATAAGTGTAGGATTGACCTGTTTTCGTTTTCTAGAGGGAAATAATGCTCTTGAATTGATCACAACGACCCTTGGATCTTAAATCGTTGAATTTCATTTCAATGACTAAATCTTTTTCTACTCTTTTCTTAAGCAATGTTTTTAAATTACCCAAACAATTTAAAAGAAAATGTTCTTTAAAGCCCATGTGATAGTGACTGACCTAGTAGAATTCATTTTCACGTTCTATTGAAGCTAGACACCTCAACCGTTTTGTCCAATATACCTACTGATAATTTTATTTATAAATCCTCGTTCTTCACAATTTCGTTTCGCTTTGTCTTAAAATCATATTAGTTTTGCTCTAATTTAGGTGGTTGTCTTTTGTTCTTGAATAAATTGCGCAGAATTCTTCTTTTTAATCTATTTATCTCAATTTATCACTTAAATTTTCACCGGAAACAATCGATTTTTCTATCAAAACCAATTCGCAAATGGAATTAAAAATTAGAAAGAGCCAACAAAAAGAAAAAAAAGAAAATAATACCTAATAATGCATATTCTTCTTTAAATACATTAACATTGATATTTTTCTTTTTCAGGTTGACATTGAAATCAATGGCGAGCCAGTTGATATTCATATGAAATTGGGCGAATCCGGTGAAGCTTTCTTTGTTGAAGAGTGTGCCGAAGACGATGTTGAAGAGTTGCCAGACAATTTGGCAACGTCACCCATACCAAGTGACTACTTCCCCAACAAATACACTGATGTTGATATCGACGATGCCGCTGAGAAAGCCAAGTACGTATGAATAATATAACTTGAGCACCACATTCACCCAGCCAGCGTGCACCTTTTATTTGTAAAAAAAAAATTGTCTATTAAATTCAGCTTCTTTGCGGAACCAAAACGAGTCATTGCTTCTTTAAATTATGATAAAATGCATGCATGTTGCTTACACTTGAACTGAAAATACATTTTCTTCATTGGCTTTTAATTTGAATTTTCTTTGTAATTTCCATTTTTCATTTCTTATTTTGACTTGCATTTTCGTTTTTATTTTTATTATTTTTGTTTGTTTGTTTCTTTTTTCTTTACATAATATTTAGAAAAGCTAGTGAAGACATACCGATGTCCTTGCCATTGCCAAGACGAAATTCAATTGATTTTTCCAAAGAAAGTATTAAAGAAGACACCGTGCCGAAATATGAGAATCAAGTCTCTGACTTTAGCCATCGGAGGTATATTATAAGTGTTTACAATTAAGGAAATCGGACAACAATCGTTTAGTTTCATTTTATTTTTGTATAATTTATCGTATTTTGTCATTAAACGAAATGTTGTAAACCATGGACTTATCTTCCTTAATCCTTATAATCGGATTTAGTTTAAATGCCATCAATTATTTTGTTTTTTTAGGCACACTGACAATGTATTGGAACGTCGTAACTTAACTGAAAAAATTAAGGAATATACCACACAAAAAATTCGTCAGGAATGGGCGGAACATGAGGAACAAATATTCCAATTTGATGTAGCCGAAAAGAATGTAAGGCTTTTATAAGAATGTATGGATAATTTTCTAACGAAAACGTATTTCACAGGATTGGAGCAACAGTACGGCGAGATTGGAAGAGCCTTCTTCAAAATCTTTACCTGTAGAACTGAAGTTGGAATCTACTACCTCACAACAGTCTGAAGTTGCAACAAAACAACTAAACGAACAAGTTGAATCACTTAAAACCGACTCAACATTGCCCACAACCAAAGAAGCAACAAGTGCTATAGTAAGTGACCTACGCACTGATAGTATTAAGGAAGAATCAAAGAGCAAAAAGAAACGACGCAAGAAGTCTCAAATGAAAAAGAAAAATGCACAGCGTAAGAGTTCATCGAGCAGTTCGGTGGGCAGCGCAATCCAAATGGAAACCAATGACGTCGAACCAGATGCTGTTTCAATGTCAAATAATACCAATTCATCCAATGACGAATCACCCACAAAAACTGACGAAGCAAGTGAGACTATTGCTCCTAGTCCTATAAGTGAATACCAGACTAGCCCCATTACACCATCTAGTCGTATTCAAGATTTGGATATACATTTCTTTAGTGACACCGAAGTTGCATCGTCGGGAAGTCGCGCTGGTCGACCTAGTACACCAATACAAAGCGACAGCGAATTAGAGATTTCAATGCGTGAGAAAGACACCGATGTGGATATGAATTCGGCTTCATGGAAATGGGGTGAGCTCCCAACACAAACCGATGACCAAAAAGACATTCAACAGGGTCAACGAAATTCCATGCTTAGCAGCATGTTCAATTTCATGAAAAAAAATAATAAGATGCGTAAGAATGCAACAGATGGTGGTGTCTATTTATCGGAGCTGGATGCTGAGGGTATGGATCCGGAAATGGCTGCTATGTATTTCCCTCTGATAAAGGATAACACAATTATTGGAAACGAGGATGATAGGGAAAGTGGAAATGGTACAAGTCTTCCACATAGTCCAAGTTCGATGGAAGGGCCAAAGAGCTTGGATTCTGACTATGAGGATGGAAAACTGCCTCAAGATCCAAAGTGAGTTTTAATTTTTGAAAATAGTCTTTGCCGTACTTATGTTTTATTTTTTTTTTTAGATATCTCGACTTTGTTGCAATGTCAATGTGTGGTGGCTCTGAAAAAGGCGATCCTTCTGATGAGGAATTTGACAGGAATTTAATCAAATATTCGGACGTAAGTCTACATAGAATATCTTGTGATTGATTGACTTTGCCTGGTTTTTGTTTGAATGTGCTAAAAAGAACTTTAAAAGCACATTTCAATTTAAGCGTTCTACTAGAAGTGTGCAGTTTGAAGAGTGTTTTGTTTATTTTGTAGCTCTTGCTGGTAAATTTTGTGCTTGATGCTATGTTATTTCATCAGACCCAAATTCATAAAACCGGTTATGTGTTAGATGTTTGTTTTTGAAAGCACTAATCAGTTATCACTTATCAATCAACTATTGTATTTCCTGTATGGTTAGAAGAATTAAAATTGTTACTGGACACTTCTAAATATCATTTGAAAAAATTTAAAGAAATTAGATTATATTTTTGCCATCAGAGAAAACTAAATTCCAATTGATCAAAATTAATTGCCTAAATTTAAACAAAAAAAGGAAAGCGTGCAAACATAGTTGTAATGTTGACTATAGTGTTGACTGTTTTCGGGAAGGGTACTTACTCTTTGGGGATGTATTTAAAATGGAGTTAGAGTGTTTAAAGAAAGGCTTTTGGAAGTCTTGTTTCTAGATTAAATACGATTAAATAAGGAAAAACATCTCTTGATAAAAAACCATTATGTTCGGAATAACCCCAAACTTGCGCACAGTAGTTCATCACTGATTTTGAAGTAGCTTCATATATTTTGTACTTAGCTGAGTGCTGAAGTTTGATCAGGTAGCTTTTATTGAGTTTTTAGAAATTGCAAGTCTCTGCCTAAGATGTTCTGCCCACGACATATTGTAAGTCAAAGTTATTCCTAGGTACTTGTATTTGTTAGATATTTTTATTTCATCGTTGTCCACTTTTCTTCAGCTGTCCGGCGCGTCCATCGTTTCGAAAAATCAATACTTCTGATTTTCTTAAGTTCACAAGCAGATTCCATTTTGAACAATAATTTGTGAAGCTATTTATCATTACTTGCAAGGAAGCGGGTTTGTCAGAGAGAAGAACAATATCGTCGGCATAAAGTAAGACTTACCGATATGCCTTCAATAGTTACTCTACCCAGTAGATAAGAGTTGAGGTCATTCAAAAATAAGACAAATATCATAGCACTAAGAACGCATCCCTGTTTTATACCTCGATTAATAGGAAACAAGTCGCTGATGTTTGTTCCATACTGTTGCAATAGTGTTTAGGATTGAGAGCAATTTTGTGGACATTCCCAAAAGTGTCAGTTTGTCTTATAATGCGCCTCTGTTTATATTGTCGAAAGTAGCTTTTAAATCAATGAAAAACGCATAGAGTTTCTCTATTGTTGAAATGTAGTTTTATAGGGTAGGAGAGATTGAAAATTTGGTCCACAGTTGAGTAGTTTTGCCTAGAATTCTTTCAAAATCTGATTTGTGAACAGCTGGTATATGGTGTTCATAAAAGGCAAACCGCTGTAGTTGGCAACATCGTTAGCGTTCCCGTTCTTGAAAAGAGGAAATATTATTGACATTTTGAAAGAATCGGGAATAGTTCCTGTACTAAAGATGTCGCAAAATAGTCGGTAGATTTTTTTGATTAAATTAGGTGAATTATTTTTATAGAATTCGAAAGCAATACCATAGATGCCGGGGGCTTTGCTATCATTTGCTGATGCGATAGGTGATTGAACTTCATCCGAAATGTCTTCATCAAGGAAAGGTATATGGATATCTGTATTTAAGGTATACTCGTATGATATCACTACAGACGATGTTGGATTGAGTAGGTTTTGAAAGTGCATTCTAAACTCAATTACACTTACGAGTATGTATCTCAAAAAGTGAACTACAGATGAACGCATTTGAAAGACGACCTAGATAAAATTTCTGTAAATTAAAACGCAAAGCGTTAATAGGAGTAAGAACTTTACAGACACTGCAAATTCAACTATATTCCCTTGTGCTTCCCTTCAAAATTATAAAGTTTCTGTATTCAAGTCTGGAAGACTCCTTTGTTTGTTTCTAAGACTCGTTCAGCTTTTTTCTTTCTTATCCCTTTAATATTTTTAAAAATCTGTAACAAGAACACACATTCTTCCTTTTAACTATCCAACATTTTAAAGAAATGTTGAAAACATTTGTAAATATTTTCGTATATAAATTGAAATGTGCTTCATAGTAAAAATGTAAATATTTATATCATAACTTTTGTACAAATAAAATACAACAACAACAACAAAAATATTTCATTCATTCACATAAATACAAAAACTTAACCATTAATTTCGCAACAATATCACAATCAATTTGCACATTTGTGTTTGTTCAGGTCTGCCAAAATCCAAGCCTGTTTTCCTCGCCAAATTTAGTTGTTCGTTTGAATGGTAAATACTACAGTTGGGCTGCTGCATGCCCTATCGTCATGACTATAATAACATTTCAGAAGCCCTTATCTAACGTAAGTTTGCCTATTTAATAAATTTTGTTTTTATTTGATTTTGTAACTAATGTACCCTTATTGTATTAATAAAGAATTTTTTTTCATTAATCAATATTTTTCTTTTTAACTTTATAAGGATGCCATTGAGCAACTAATGAACAATTCCAAGATTGAAAACGCAAAAGCTGAAGGTGAAGTTGATGGCAATGCAGCGGGGGGTGTTAATGCCACTGCTTCTAAACGTTCTTGGTGGTACTGGCGTCGTCCAGCCACCGGAGTTTCTGGAAATTTAAAAAATCCCAAGTTAGATTCCAAAGACGATGAAATCAAGGGTAAGGAGCATGATTTAACGATATCAAACGAATGTTTTTTTTAATTCAAACGAGGTTAGTCTTAGGATTGGATTCTGATCAGGCTGCTGTGGCAACTCAAACATCTCGCCCAACATCACCAGATGTTAGTATGAGTGAGAATACACTCAGCAAAACTGATAATTCCACTCTGAATGCTGAAAACACTTCAGCGGCAATTGACAACGATGAGCTTTCTCAAGAATCAATGTCATCAACCAAATTAGCTGTTAAAAATGAAAAATTCAAGAAAAGCTTAAGACTCAGCTCTGTAGCTATTGTAAGCACCATCTCAAATCAACCACTTGTTTAAAATATTAAATATTGTACTTTAAATCTTTTTTAGAAACATTTAAATTTGAAAGCAGGCATGAATGAGATCGAATTCAGTGTGACAACAGCCTATCAAGGCACGAGTCGTTGCAAATGTCATCTCTATCGCTGGAAACACAGTGACAAGGTAGTCATTTCGGATATCGATGGAACTATCACAAAATCAGATGTTTTGGGTCACATTCTTCCAATGGTTGGCAAAGATTGGGCACAATTGGGTGTTGCGCAGTTGTTTTCGAAAATCGAAGAAAACGGTTACAAATTACTGTATTTATCAGCGCGAGCTATTGGTCAATCGAGGGCTACTCGGGAATACTTGCGATCAATTCGTCAAGGTGATGTTAAATTACCTGATGGACCATTACTCTTGAATCCTACTTCATTGATCTCAGCTTTTCATCGTGAAGTTATTGAAAAGAAACCTGAACAATTCAAAATTGCTTGCCTGTCTGACATTCAAGCCTTATTCCCGGAGAAGAATCCTTTCTATGCCGGTTATGGAAACCGTATTAATGTAAGGATATTGTACTTTTAAAAATACCATTTATTTGGATTTGGGTTGGTTCTTATAATATTTGTTTTGTTTTCAGGATGTTTGGGCTTATCGAGCTGTGGGAATTCCTATTATGAGAATATTTACAATAAACACTAAAGGAGAGTTGAAACATGAACTCACACAAACATTCCAATCATCGTAAGTACAATTATTATTTACTATTCATTCAAGACTTTAGGTGATTGAGTGTAAATATATAAAACATTGCACGAATCGAATATTGAGGTTGTTGTAAAACTAATATAATTTAACTTTGGTAGAAATATATTTAATTAATTTTTAATTAACAAAAATAAAAACGCAAGTTTCCAACAAATTGATTGGTACATACGTGTATCTTAACTACAAAAAAAAATCATAATAATGTAAGTGTGTTGAACACAGTTAATAATTATTTAAGATCACCATTAATTACTACACAAATACGTTAAATAGTGCTGATTTTAGCTCGTAGGTGACTATTTATAAATAAATAATAGTTAATTTTTTGAAACGATAGCTTGGAAGCACAAATGCGTAGTCACTTTCAAGCATTACTGTGTGTGTTGTTAGTCCGCAGAAATGGAGGAAACTTTAATTTTTCTTCCGATGAGAGGCACTTTTTTCTTACTTCATTCGAAGGATCTTGATCTTGAAGTAAACGGGACATTGCTAAGGAAAATATAAAACGCGAAACTGGATGGTTAACGAATGTTATTAAAAAGTACATTGTTCATTTGTCTGCTTTAAAATAATTGCATTTATGGCACATGCTTTTCCATTGAGCCTAAAGTGGGGAAGAACCATTGGAGAAAGCAAAGACGTCGAACACCGCATACGTATATTTATGTACACGTTTGTTAACTGTTCTAGTTTTTTTTCGCGCAGGAAGCAACGCCGCAAGAGTGTAGAAACAGAAAAGCAAATCTGCCTTCTAATCGAAGTGTCATTCCTTTTTGAGTTAAAAACAACGTCGGAAAGAAGAGACATCGAATAGAGTAGGTGCCAGCGTATCGTCTATTGTCCGAAGGCAATGGAGTGCTGCAACTACGTGATATTTTGTACGTGCTCGCTCGTCAGGTGCGTTGCGTTGTATTGGGAACATTGAATTTCTGTTTATTTAATATTTTGACAGCTACTGCGGTTACAGCTCCGTTTTCATTGTATTAAGTCACTTAATCGTCGCGCTATTTATGTTGCATAAGCTATGAAGAACTCCGCAGGATTCATACTTGCCTTCATTCTGACACGAAAAGTAAAATGTAAATGTAATTACTTAATTAGGTTTCAAAGTTTTATTTCCCCAGGGTAATATGTACTTCATCATATAATTTCTTTCAGATTAATAAAGCTTCAATATTTGTGCCGTGTATTCCAGGCGCAAGTACTTGCACTTTGAGAAGCCGCAAGTCATTTTGCCTCACATGAAGTAGTAAACAGGAATATCAACGATATCTTCATAGACTGCCATAGGCAATTAAAGCCATTTCCTCGATCACTATTGTATCAAAACTAATAGATCGTTGACGTAATGAGCTGAGCTTTCACAGTGCAACGAATAATAATACCCTCAGATAGGACCCGGGAACGAAATGGCAGCTCAACTGGCCAAATCAGATCATCTTTTTTTTCGATTCAGACCGATACCTTGGTACTTATGCCACTGGAGTAAAAGAGAAAAAGAAACATTCTCCAAAATTTCCTTTAGGCTGCGGATGTCAGATGGTCAGCTATTGACACTTGTCGGGTTTCAAGGAACCTATGGCCAAATATTTCGCAAAAAAAAAAAACAGAATATTTATTTAAGATAAGCGCACTCAACTATCCATGTTAATTGGAGTCTTAATTGAACACAATATAATGGGCACCCACATAAACAGAATGAGCATTATCTCGTGGGACTTTTATAGAGGGTGTAAAAATGAAAAGGCGGGGTAGGGCTCAACCTGAAAAGCAGCCCTCGGAGAATACTTTTTCTATGAATTGGGCTACATCATTATCCCGCCACTAAAGAACATCCTAAAATTCATTTAGAATTCTGGATGGTTCAGGGAAGCATCGAATACATAAGCTCCCTTCAATCCACTACCTCCTTTTCTACACAACTTCCTTATCTTCTTGCTGGGGAGCTTAATGGATTCATTGAAATCCGACCACGGCTTTGCCGTATCACAACCTCTTAACCAATTTATCATCATCATCATCGGCTCGACAACCGGGTTCCGGTCCTGGCCTCTTTCAACAAGTCTCTCCACCTATCCCGGTCTCTAGCCGACGCCATCCAGTTGCGCACCCCAAGGCTTCGGGCGTCCTGGTCTACGCCATCTCTCCAGCGCAAGCATGGTCTACCACGCTGTCGTCTACCATAGAATGTACCACAAAGAACTTTCCGAGCAGGTTCCTCTTCGCTCATGCGAGCTAGGTGCCCTGCCCACCGGAGTCTACCGAGCTTAATTTTTGTCACGATATCTGCTTCTAGGTAGATTGCGTACAATTCATGATTGTACCGTCTCCGGAATCGTCCTTCCTCACATACGGGGCCAACAATTCTCCTTAAGACTTTTCTCTCGAACGCAGCTAAGAGGTCGGAGTGCCTTTTGCTAAGCACCCAAGTCTCGGATCCATATGTGAGTACTGGCAGGACCATGGTCCTGTACAGCAGCAGTTTTGAAGTTATGGTGAGATTTCTGGATTTGAAGAGCTTTGACAGACTATAGTAGGCTCTGTTGGATTTGAGAAGCCGCCCGCGTATTTCTTCTTCTATATTGTTATCGGCTGCTACTATTGACCCAAGGTATTTAAAGGATTGCACCACTTCAAATTCGTGCTCCGCTACCTTGATTGTTTGACCAACTGTTCCTCTCGCATTCGACGCCACCATGTACTTTGTTTTACCTTCACTAATGTGCAGCCCCAGATTTTGTGCCGCCTGCTCGATCTGGATGAAGGAATCGTGTACAGCTTGTTCGGTTCTTCCGATGATGTCGATGTCGTCTGCGTAAGCCAGTAACTGGCTGGACCTGTTGACGATGGTCCCTCTTGTTGCCGTGCCAGAGTCACGGATTGCTTTCTCCAACGCCAGGTTGAAGAGGAGGCAGGCCAAACCGTCCCCTTGTCGGAGTCCATTAAAGATGTTGATTGGTCTGGATAGCAATCCGGCTATTTTTACTTGGCTTGTTACGTTGGTCATGGTCAACCTACATAGTCGTGTCAATTTATTTGGGATGCCGAATTCTCTCATGGCTTTGTAAAGTTCTACCCTGGCTATGCTATCATAGGCGGCCTTAAAGTCTATAAACAGATGGTATGTTGGGATGTTAAATTCTAGACATTTTTCCATCGCCTGCCTAAGGGTAAAGATCTGATCAGTTGTTGATTTGCCTGGAATGAAACCACACTGATATTGTCCGATAACGGTTTTAGCGTATGGGGTTATCCGGTCTTGTAGGATAGAGGAGAGTATCTTATAGGCGGTACTCAACAACGTGATACCTCTATAATTGCTGCACGTTGTGACATCTCCCTTCTTATGTATGGGGCATATTAAACCTTTTCGCCAGTCTTCTGGCATTTCTTCCTGCTCCCATACGTGTACTATAATATCATGCATTGCTTGACGTAAGGCTGGCCCGCCGTGATGGAATAATTCGGCTGGTATGCCATCGGCTCCCGGGGCTTTGTTCTGTTTAAGCCGGCCTATAGCCTTCTCAACCTCTTCTATGCTTGGTGGCGGCAACATAGGGTTTTCTTCTTGAAGTAGTGGAGCCTCCACTTCTGCAGTGAGCTGACCATTTAGCAATTCATTAAAGTACACTTCCCATCGCTCCAGTATGCTTTCAGGATCGGTGATCAGATTTCCCTCCCCGTCCTTGCAGTATGTGCAGCGTGGTGTGTACTGCGTCATGTTTCGGACGGATTGGTAGAACTTCCGCGCCTGGTGCGGACCTCGCTCTCGGCTATTTTCTATTTCACAGATTAGGTTCTTCTCCCAGGCTGATTTTTTTTGTCTGTGTAGCCGTTTTTCTATTCTTCTGAGCTCTTTATATTCCTCTTCGCGTGCCCGCGTTCTATGAGATTGTTGCATTGCTCGGTACGCAACATTCTTACGTTCAGTCGCTAGCTTGCATTCATCATCAAACCAGTCGTTCCGATTTTTACGACTGCTGCCTAAGATGGAGTTGGCAGTACCAATGACAATATTCTTAAGGCGTGTCCACTTCTCATTTACGCCCAGCATACTGGCTCCAGGACTTACTCTCCCTAAATCAAGTGATTCTAGGGCGAGTCCTAACGCATTACCAAAGGTGTTACTGGTGTTTTCATTGCGCAGGGCAGCCGTGTTGATTCGAACCTGATCGGCGGATGCAATGCGTCTTCGCAAGGCAATCCGCCCTCGGAAAACCTTAACTTAACCAATTTAACCTAGCCTATATCATTTCTTTTACTCTTTAACACCTGGACATGAAAATATAGTCTCTTTTCCTAGGAATCATACATTTACGCTTCCATGTCCAATAAGGACAGAATCAGGTTTTTTTATTGCGTCAACTGAGATAAGGCCTAAGCGGTAGAACCGAATTGTTTCGAATTTGGTTCAAAGTAGTAGTAGGGAGTAGTTCGGTTTTGGGTTTGGCATGCATCCAAACGAATATATCGTGGCCAATGAACCAGCTCATTATTGGTTTCTATGAAGATATTTGGGTTGCAGCCCATAATTGCAAGTTTATTATAACTACATCCTCTTTCGAGTACTTTGCCATGAAGATATCCGGAAATTGCCATAGGTATAATAGTCCTCATGTGTAGTTGCTTTATCCTATACACTTTGGGGGTGGCCGTAGCGCGATAGTTGTGTGCTCGCCTGTCAACCTCAGGTTTGATCTCTGCTGTCGTCTATGTCCGTCTTAATTCCATTAAAAACCTTCTAAAAATTGTCATTAATGGGTGGCTGGTTTACTCATTACATGTTGTTCAGGCATAACACTAACAACATGTGATTGAGTTAAACTAGTATGCCCAACAAGGATGAATACGAATAAAATAATGCGAATTATAAGGGACATTGAAATAAGACACGGCATTTCTCCGCATTAGTTCAGCCGCCATCCCTGGAGATAAAAATCTGAGACAACCACCGTCAGTCTCAGAACATCGTGCCACACATCTTTCCTATCCTTCTTTCTCTTCATTTACTTCACGCCCGCGCTGTGTTGAAACATTTAAAGGGTAACCATAATCTCTTGAGCGCGTGTAGATTATAAAAAAAAATACACTAAGAGCATTTCCTTTTAATTGTCATCTCTCTTTGAAATTCAATGAAAGAGAATCCGAGACAGCAGCATAAGTCTTCAGGTGTGAGACTTTCTAGTAGCTCGTTTAGTAAAAGATCCGCATTTAGGATGATATATCCTTTCCCTTAAAACAGTCTCTTTATCTACTGATTCAAATTATTCCTGGAAAACTTAGATTAATTCAAGCACTATGTATATGGATTTTCTACTTTTAAAATATGGCACTGAAATCAGACTTTTTATGGAATATCCTCTCAAAGTGATAATTATTCGCCCACCCATTTTTTTTTACATTATAATTGTAGATGGAACCAACCTCTCTTTTAGTCGTCAGTAAACACGCTGTCGACCATCTAGACTACTTAAGGCTATTCTACTTCCATCTGAAAACAGAAGTGTATTTCATAGGTCCTTCGTTCAATCAGCATATTCTCGGGTAAATCTAGGTCTAGGTAAACGGTGGTGTGGGAGTAAATCGGCAACCCGGGATTGGCAAAATGATCTTAGATTCTTTTCTGCCAGTCTGCTTTTTTTAACACGTTCACTTACACTTCTCACATGGAAGAGACGAATGGCAACTTCAGAAATAGGACATAGCCGATCTATCAGCAGATTGATGAAAACAAAGTGGTCGTTGCGAGCGGAAGTAAACATTTCTATCTTGACCCGGCCTCATAGTGTAAGAACCAGTCTTTTGAAATAGTCTGATGGTAATCCGGACATTGGTTTGAAACACAACACTACCGAGTCTGATGGTAATCCGGACATTGGTTCGAAACACAACTCTCTTTCTACCGATGACCTTACCGCTAAACTGACAGCTCTGGCTGTCCCGTCGCGTTTTATACAATTTATACAATTATACAATTTTTGTTTGAAAAGGGCCACAAGTTCTAATTAAACATGCACAAACCGTTTGATTTATTGTTAAATTACCCACTTGACAATTAACATTCATCAGGATAATGTAAACTTGATGTAAAAAAACATGGTGGTTCTTAACAAAGGTGGGCGGATAATTCTGTATATGAGTGTATATATTCATAATTCCGACATAACTAACTATAAGATATTTTTTTGGGTAAACAAGATACAAATCATTTTCAGTAAGTTAGAGCACCGTGTTCAAATTGGGACCTTTCATTGATTCATCACAATGGTTTTGTGAGATGAAAACACTTCCTCGCCGACCTTGCCCACAAAAGCATACCTAATGATGGCGTATTGAAAACTCACCATCTAAACAAGGACTAGGAAAGTGTTATCCCCAACTTTATGAATAAGAAGTTTTTGTTATACATATATCAGGTAATTAAGGTGAAAAATTCTAAACAGATTTTTTAAAATAGTAAAATACTGGCGCTTGATGAAAAATATTGTATCAAACTTATTCACTAAGAATAAAAAAGTACACCAAGTATATATGATTGTCGATCTTCCACACAAAAACAAATCTAAAATGTAAACAAGATACCCAGATTCTTGCGTACACTGGCTCGGCTTTTCGATTATCTTATAATGTTTATGGAAATTATAAAACAGTACTATACAGTACATTATTTAAAAACGAATTGTGGTAAATTTATTGAACCAGTGTAGTAAAAATTGATGACTCAATGTGATCGTGAAAAAAAAAGAATATAAAATTAAAAAACGCTCGTAAGGCTGTTTTTGTCTAAAAAATTATTGTCATGTCCCAAGCATTTCTTTAAACAAAATTCATTATGGTTATGGAGCTATGCAATAAATATGTCATTTTTTATATACATATATTATATGATCAGCTAATTTCATTATAAAAAATAGATAAAATAAAAAACACAGTAAAAAAAGGATCATGCGCCATTTCAGCTTAATAGATACTTCAATTAACTCATTATAAAAATCATAAATAATATATCCATGATGATAAAAATACAACTCTTAACGCTATATATCGTGATTAACAAAAGTGTACCATTTGGTGATGCGTTCCAATATTCCTTCTGTTTCCTCTTCAACTCATACCTTCTCAACATACTGTATGTAAATTTGCATTGCTCTCACTGCTTGTCGAGTTGTATGTAAAGTTCTCCCTCTTGTGAATGGTTTTTCTTTTGTCCATCTATTATGATGAGATTTTCTCTTGTAGCTACATCAATCAATCACTGGAAGTGAATGAATACTTCCCACCAATAGAACGTGATGATAGCGATTTAGAAGATGATTATGACTGTGTGTCGGGCGATGAAGACGAACTACAATTTAGTCAAACCGATGTAGATGATGATTTAAATGATGTTTTCGACGATGATAATTTCAAATCAGCTGAAAACGAAGAGAGTATCAAAGTGCAATACGGACTGACACACTAAAAGTCTCAGTAGCACCAAGACAATATTTATAATCCTAAATATAAGAATTAATGTAAATTAAGGATAAACAAAAATCGTATTGTTGTTGCAGTATAAACGGAAAACAAAATGTGTTACTTAAATGTGATATGCATTACTTGTTAGGATTAAGTTTAAATTTGTATTCTAAGAACAAAAAAAAACTAAAACTTAGTGATTTATTTTGTGCAATAATTGTTGTGTTTTATGTGAACGTGTATTAGAACAATAGAAATTTATCAAATGTTTGGTAAGGTTTAAGAGATTTAATAAAAAATAAACGAAGGAGATTTTCATTTTTTGTTAATTATTTTCTGATATTGTTTTTTTTCTTACTTTTAAACTTCATGCAGATAGTGTTTATGTCTTTCTTTCTTCCATCAATTCAAGGCACTTAATAGGGGTCGCATTAACATTTTATCAAAGTCAGTTTGTACGAGTGTACACTCGGTACGTAAGAAGAAAGGAAGCTAGTAACTCTGAGTCATGGCACATCGGTTAACTGGTGCTAAAAGTGTATAAATTTGTATATGAAATTATTTCTTACCGGAATCAACGAAAGGATATACTGCAACTGATTATCGATGATATCTCCAAGCTGTGATCGAAGTGTCAGAAAACTAACAATAAAAATTTATTTAAAAATTGAGCGTTGTACGTTTTTTCTTTTACAAGCTGTATCGGTGGCATCGACAGGTTGAATTTCACGTCTCTATCACCGGTGGCTGTGCTTTAAGTATATCAGTTTATTTTTCGAGAAGGCATTCATTCAACCGAATCTTTCCTGATTTGTGTGAAAAAAAACTATTTCACTACGATTATGAATTTATTGAAATGAAATTAATAGGAATTTAATGTTTTCAAAATTATTTATTATACTTTGTTGCTTGCACATCATAATCCGAGCGATTCGGGTAGAACTCAAATCATGAGCGAGTCGAACTCGGCTGCATCCGTTATTCCCGAGTCATAACACTTGATATCTGTATCGCTAACGAAATTTCTTATATAAAAATTTGAGCATTTTCTTTTTACTTCGCTGGGCAGTTTATGCCTTAACATTTAATTTAAGCAAGAAAGCACACATTAGGTTTGTTCGTTGAACTTTACCCAGGGTTGACCCAGGTTTTCTTGACAACCCTCAGAGTTGTCAATAAAAAACTGGGGTTTTCGGTTTTCAAAAAACACCCAAGGGCTATCAACTGTTTTGTTGACAACTAAAAGCAAGACAAAATAATTTTGTGATCTGATAAAACTTTAATTTTTTTTATAAATTAGTTTTAAAAATGAACGAAAACAATTTCGCGTTGTTGGTGAATGTTTCATCTGATGAGTACAACAAACATTTAATTGCAAACACAAGCAATAACATGCAACATGCGAATCGCCAAACGACAACAAAAGAAATACATATGAAATCTCATATGACTTTTGACAGTTTATTCTTTACCTGAACTCGCCCCAGCAAAATTCCTAGATCTACTTCATGGCGAGTTCAGGGCGACCCCAGGTCTCAAAAAACACAGAATTTGCTCACCAGGGTGACTTCAGATTTTTCAAAAAACGATTTAGGGCGACCCCAGGGTGACCTCAGGGCTCAACGAACAAACCTAATATATCTCTGATAAAGGACAAACAATAGAAATTTCTTCTTACGGTATTCAGGCTTTTGCTTAGAAATTTGTTCTTATTTATTATTTTTGGTTTACTTTTTCCTTGATACAAAAAAAAGGGTAAAACAAATCCGTCAAATTTAAGGGTATGCATCGATGTCAAAACGTAATATCAACACAACATGAAACAATGCGACTCCATTAGAAATTTCATGTCAGGATGAGTATTCTATCAATATTTAATGCGGAATTTGTTGTCGTTATGAAAACTTATGTTACAGCAGAACTGTCAAACTGAACGTTACATTTTTTTTTTTTTGTAATGAAAACATTTGACAGCAGAACTGTCAAACTGGTATTTTCATACAAATATACCAACATCTTATGGGCTGGCAATACTTTCAACCCTTACCAAATTTTAAGTACTTTTATATTTATTTATTTATTTATTACTATACTTACCCAGAAAATTCGTCTATAAATTATTCAAGTATGAGGTATGACAAATCGATTTCATTATCATACAGCTTAAATTGCGATATTACACTTACAATGTGCTACTTTTATTTATATTTAATATTAGATACATGCAACTCCTGCGATCCATTCATGAACGCCGCTTTCAAATAGATTGGAATTGTAAAATAATCATTTGAAAAATCGTAAAAAATAACGCATTTGTGAATTCGAGTGACGAAATTGAATTTGACTCCCATTCAACTTCGAAATTGAAAATAGATATTTTGCATTTAGCTTTTCGTCATTTTGTAAATGAATTCAATCCAAATTCTTTCTGCTCTGCGAAATTGAATGAGTTATAATTAGATTCTAATATCTTGGTGCAAAATTCGAGTTTTTTGTTTCTGTTTCTGTCATATCTCTTTTAATCCATCTGTTGCCCAGTTTGAATCGGATAGCTAAGAATCCTAGTGTTGAAGTCAGTTTATGAATTGAAAAAATCAATAGACGTTCTGCTTTTTTAGCTCCGAGCGGAGCACAAAGTGGGAAATCGGTGTTTTCGAGAATTGTTTCCTTTTAATTAATTTATGGTTAATACAAAATAGAAATAAATTAATGAAGTTAGCTGGCTGGACCCAGCTTTTTGCTCGATCTGCACGATCTTGTTTTTTACAAGTTGAGCGCTCAGAGTGCTCCCAATTAAAAAGTAACATATAGTTCTCGGCTCAACTTTTCTTTAAGGTAGCACGAATTTTCACGCGCGGATAGTTTAATTTGGTAAATTTGCACTTTTTAATAACAAATATCACAATTTTAGAGTAAGGAAACATTTATAACTATGTATTTTTAATTAATTTTTAAAGTTCGTTAATTTGCATACAAAATGTGTAAGCATTACCAGACTCTGGTTATTTTGGGACATTATTGGGAATTTTTAGTTTTTTGTAAATTTTTTAAGGAAATTATTTGTTAATTATCGGGAAGTTTCCAAACCCATAGTACTTTAGAGTAAAACAAACTATCCTGGACGCTTTCAAAATTGTAAAATTTATTTTACTTATGAGAAAAATTCAAACTTACATCGCATAATTTTTCGTTTAATTTTTTTTCTTAAAATTGAATCCATTTTAATACACAATTTCAGTTCATAGAAAAATTAATAATAAATTCAACTTCAAGTTTGACATTTCGAAGTTTTCGAATTAGAAGAGTCTCTTAAATATAATTCAACATTAACTCTAAAAATGCAAGGTGATATAACTTTATCTTCAAAGAATCCACATCAGCTTAGTTTTTAGCATCATAGTATCTCTAACATTTTAAACTCATCCAATGCCGATTTTATATCTTTATATGACGATTTAACATTTACAAAAGTTTTTTGCTAAGTATTATGTACTATCACTGTTTTAGCTGAATTCAGCTGCAGTTCATTACAAAATCTATTTCAGCTCCATTCTAGTTAAAAAGTATTGAAAACTAAAAAAAAAAAACTTTAGTAAACTGTTTTAAAACAAAAAAATAATTCTATCACCCAACACTCGACATTTTAAAATTTTGCTCCATTTTTATTAAGTGATACGTCCTATAAATGGGAATCAAAGTAAACATTTAGTTAATTTGATTCAGTTATAAGTGTCGTACTGTCGCTTAGTTTAAGGTGCACATTCAATTCACTATTTAAAAATATACATTTTTCTAACATTTTAACTCTGTTTGTTTTTTATATAATATATTAATTTATTTCTTATTTTCAGATATTGCAGCATGACATACATTGTCGACCAGCTTTTCCCGCCCATCAAATATGACGAGGGCTCAATTGAGTTTTCCAACTTTAACTATTGGCGTGATCCCTTACCTGAGCTCGATATTGAAGTGGACGACACCAAGCCATCACTCAACACGACAAATACAAACTTGTCTAAGCCTTTGAGCTCCATTCCAGAAAACTAAACACATACACGTATATGTTAAGTATCTATGGAAAACTTATAATGATTGACACAATTATATATCAAAATCTTCTTAAACTTTTTTTAATAAATACGAACAAACTAGTAACAGAAAAACATATAAATTTGTACCAATTTGCAATACAATAATACATAATAAATACAATAGAAATACACATAAAATAGGAAAGCAAGCATACAGCTCTTTAATTAATCACATTATATGTATTCTAAAATATTTGTATTTTCTGTTCAAATAGTAACGCATTTGTGTGCACTTTTAATTTGATTGATGTGATTTATTATAAGTTTTAATTTGTATGTTATAAAAATTGTATATTTTTAAAAGTTCTATCTGAGAGACACTTAAAGAGTTTTTTTTTTCCTTTAAAAGATTTGATTGTTTTTATACTTTAAGTTATTTTTTTTAAATATTTCCAGGTTCTTTTTGTGATAAAAAATGATTTTTTTTCTTATATACAAACATACCTATTTTTTATTTTTCGGAATGGCTTGCATTTTGGGAAGTATTTATTTTTAATTTATATTCCATTAAGAAACTACTGATTATGAACTAAGGAAAAACAGATGTATGAAATTCAAGGTTTTATTATTTTTATTTATTCGAAACATGCTATTGAGTAGTTTAATTTTTTTTTTAATGATTTGGGTTTAATTATATCTTAAAATATAAAATAAGTTATTAAAGACTTTTAAATTATATTAGTAGTAACAAATTAAGTGTGGTTTTACGAAACATGTGAACGAAATTTTGTTTATTTAGTTGTCATTTAATGATTTTTTGATAGCCTTATACAGCTAGAATATTGTTATTAAATTCCTTTATTGCAACCAAAATTGAAGAAAAACGCTTAGTTGCTTTTTTTCATTATCATCTCATACACTCAATATTTCCATAATCATTCATACATTCGGAACAAAAGGCATTAAATTATCTTATAAAGAATAATCGTACTTATATATTTAATATTAAATTAGAAAGCTTGAAGCGTTCACAAATAAATTATAAATGTAATATTCAGTATATCTGGTAAAACTATATAGATTAAATTTGTGGAAGCTTTTAAAATGTTTCTATATTTAAAAAAAAAATGAATTGGCTAAATAAATAAATAATCAATTACGCTTGTGTTTAAAACAAACTATTTGTGTTTTTTTATTAAATGGTTAATTTTTAAAAAGCTTTAAAAGATCTTGTTCAATAATTTCAGTATTTCAGCAAGCTTCGAAAAATAATGGGTGAATTTTCTCGAAAGCTTAAATTATTTTTGTTGGAAGACAATTTAACTTTTCAATCATTAAAACATATGTAAAGTATACGTATGTATGTTGATTATGAAATTTATATCTGCTTTTTGACTTGATTTCACGATTTTTGCTTTTCAACTTGAATATGTTAAGTCAATTGATTGTCGCTGTCAGACACTAGTACTTTAAGAATGATTTTGTGCACTAATTTTCAACTTGCCGGAAAATCGAGAGTTGATCAACTTCGGAGTTGGTCCCAACTGGATGATTGATTTGATTACGTTCACTATTTTAACTCAGTTGGAAATTTAAACAATTAATGTCGTTTTTAATTTACGATGTGTGTTTTTCATGTACAGCTATTTTTTGAAATTAAAAAAGTTAGTGAAAGTGAAAAAAATGGACATTTTCAAAAAACAAAAGGCTCCAAAGGTTACTTATTCGCCAGAAGAAGAAGATTGACTGGTGAAAAATGCACTGGTTTACAATTCCATCATTAATAGTTCCGCTTTAAGCGTGAAAGCATCTTGTATTCTCGTCTGTTTCAACATACAAATAATTATTTTTTGATACTCGTATATTTATGTTCAATCTTCCCAAAAATAATAAGCACGAAACATTTTTCCTATGTGCTTTTTTGTAATTTAATTACCGTTTATTTTACACATCTATAATTAAGATATCGATAAAATTTTTATTTCAATATGTTGTTTGGTTTTTGCCAGTATAATTGGAATTTTTGCAGGGCTTGTTTAGTATTTTATAGATACCGCTTTTCGACAAATATCGGGCAATAGTTCGTTCATTATTTGACATATATTCGTTTTCAAAGAATCGAGAGTTTACTGATTATGTGTATGAACATGATATTGGTGGCAACTGCACATCACCAAAACGCGAAATTTTCTTTCAAAAAAAGCCCAACTGCGATGTGTTGTGTGAGATGTCTATCTTCAATTTCAGGCCAATATTTGGCTAGGCTATATCTATGACAATTGACGCTAACACCATCCAGTGAGTTTTTGTGGGCCTTTTCACAATAACATGTGGATTTTTACTTGCATATATTCAACATCACTATTTAAATAATCAATGTATATACTGTTTTTCCTATGAAGTAGAACTTGAATTAAATTTTGAATTCAGATTAATTTTTTAATGACATGCAAATAAAATATATAAAAACAATTTTTATTATTGTTTTCATGTGAATTTGTTTATATTTTTTGAAGGGCAAATAAAGTAAATAAAAATAAATATTGGTATCCTTCCGTAATGAATCTCATTTTTAGTGTTTGTCTTCTTCGCGTATTTTCTACATTTATTACAAAGATTGCAACGGCAAAGGTATCCATTTTTAACAACCAATAAAATTAAAATCAAATCAAAAGATGAACAAGGAAAATTTATTTATTTTTTTCACATTTTGACGCAAGTCAACTTATTTTGAAACTCCGAAATTAGGAAAATGTTTTTTTGATTCCGTTCCGATGTAAATTTATTCGTATTCGTAGCGTAACAAAATTTTCGGGGATTTGTTACGAGAGACTCTGTGATAGGGGTGAATAGTTTTGGATTACAATTTTTTTTTCAGCATATTAGGTGTGCTTTATTATCTTCAGATTTAAATGGATCTGGATGAATTCTTAACACCTATTACAAAAAAAAAAACAATTTATGAACCTGCTCTCTATCTGGATTTATTTCAAAGATTTAAAAATAAGTTCATACTCTGGCAGGTAGATGGATTTTTATGGTAATGTACTATAAGCTTGTATTTTTTCGGACAAGAAATGATTAAAAATCAGCAAGAAAGCAACATATATCACCGATGTCACTACGATCCGTATCTTTTTATTTTCAAGCGAAGATCTAACATTGTATGTGGATGATTGATGATAATAAAACATAACTAGGAGCTTTAGCCGGAACTTTAAGAATACGCATACATAAGTATGTTTATGAATTCGTAATATGCAATATTTCAATATTTTTTGTTGAAAATTCAATATCTAAAACGGTAGAAGAATGTTTTTGAGATTTTGTCCCTAAATTTACATATGTATTACCTATGTATTCACATATTTTATTAAATATTTATATATTTAAATTTGTATTTTTTTAATTTATTTTTAATTCAGACAAAAAAGCGCAGTGAATTCCAGTCAAGGCTATAGTTTACGGTTATTTTATTTAAATGAATAAATAAGATTCCAACGGCTTGAAGAGCCTAAACTTGTGACTAACAACTCTCAGCCAATTTGAGTGATAGCATGAATGAAAGGGAGCTATAAATTTCTTCCAAGTCCGAACGTTTAAGATGAGAAGCATTTATCATAAGGATTTATAATGAAGAATTTCAATTCAATTCCTCGCAAGAGCCAGTTAACATCTGAAAACCATTTTTGTAGCAGCTAGGAATCGAACCCAGATCTTCTACATGATAGTCCAACTCACTAACCATTATACCTAGGGGTATGGGGTATACTATTACTTATTAGGTGTGTCACATTCACTTCATTTTCATACCACTTTATTAGGTAAAAAAGAATACGTATACGCCACAGTGCTCCTTATGATTTATTTATAATAATATATAAACTTTAATTATAAAGGGATTTCTGATAGTGTTTGAAAATTGACAGTTAATGACGGCCATGTTTTCTTATCTGTTCTTAATTTTCTATTTTTTTTTTATTTTTAAGGCACTAAAGACAAATCACGATGGCATGATGGCAAGTTAAGGCGTCGAGCAACAAGTAGAAATGATAAAACTTTATTATCAAAATTGGTGTTCTCTTGTTGTTACGATCCCCGGATTCCTGTTATATAAATGTTTACATGGTAGTTCTTCCCAGTCGACTATTCAACGTTCGATGACCGAATTCGTGTCAACGTAATATCTGCTGAAATGTTTAGGACTTAATGTTTGTTACAACCAATTTTATAATGTGAGAATCAGGGAGGTTGACTTTTCTCTGCCGGGAGGTATGTATGTAGGTATACATAATGTATGTATATTTGCAAAATATTAGGATTTAGGCATTTCTGTTAATAATTTTGCATTATTAATATTATTTAAAAAAACTGCATAATTTGTAATTAAATTTGTCAATGAGATAACTTAATGTCATTTATCGTCTATAAATGATGGTGTCATTATTTCTCTACCGCAAAGCTAAATAATTTATCATTAAATTAATAAATTTTAGAGTTTAAATTTGTTCATTTGAAGGTATGTAATTGAATTTTTTCACTCAGAATTTGCACATTCAGTATATGTATGTAAATATCTACTAACATATGAATACCAATCAAAAAATCTTTTATACTCAAAAGTTGTTCTGAATAATCCGTATGATTTCAATTGGATAAGTGTACGAAATTTTAAAATTTTCCATCTACATACATCATAATGCTGACAGCTGAGAATATTTCTTGTAGAAATCTGAATTAATTGCATCACGCACAAACAGTACAACTCGGTTATTATGCTTTAGTTTTCCAAAAATATTTATTCGAACAAATTTTTTATACATAACAAGGAATACGAAAATATAGATGAAGACTTTCTCTCATGAATCCTTTTAGGATTATTTTAAACAAATAAAATCGTGTATGTGTATTTTTATAAAAACATTTTTTTGGGAAATAAGAGCAAGTTCTTAACTTGTTCAATCAAAGCTTATAGCCCGGTCAAAATAGACATTCAAGGTTACATTAATTCGCACAAAGCTGAAAATTGGCATGAATGTTGAGAACACTATTACAAACAATTTGTCAAAAGTCCCCATCGATCCGACGTGTGCAAAAAAAATTATTCAAGGTCAAATGTAGCAAATTTCGGTTTTTTGCATTTTTCAGCTGAACGGCAAGTTTTATCATAAGATAGGTGAGACAAAAATTATTCATCATGCAATTATCTATAGAAATCGTCTTAACACTTTTTCTCCTAAGAATCACCATTTTGGAGATATAGCGAATCAAAAAGTTGAAAAAAAATTATTCAAGGTCAAATGTTGCAAAAATGTTTTTTTTTGCATTTTTCAGCCGAACGGCAAGTTTTATGATAAGATAGGTGAGACAAAAATTATTCATCATGCAATTATCTATAGAAATCGTCTTAACAGTTTTTCTCCTAAGAATCACCATTTTGGAGATACAGCTATGTTGAAAAATTTGTGTTCTTCATAATATGTATGTCAATTACCGTTATATACATTACACAACGGTAATACAAGTAAAAATATTAGTTTTCGTGGCGTATAGATACATATTATACAATTCTAAAGCCAGATATACACTGTTCAAATGCATGACAAGCACGCGCAAGTGTATTGGTGAAAAAATCACACGTATAGATTGGATTTAGGATTAAAGCAAAATGAAAATCTTTTGAGTTTCTTTCAATCTAGCGTCCTGCATTGAAGTAGTGTATATGCAAGATTGATGATTGACCATGCATTTATTGGTTCATTTGCGTATAGTTCGTTGAAGAGATGAGACCACAGTACAACATAAGCACTGATTGAAATATTAAAATAGTAAACAAAAAATGTATGATGAAATGGACAGACAAAATAAAACAAATTACCTACTCGGATAAAATTGAAAAAATCTCAAAGACGTTCTTATATTCACAATTTCGCCGAAAAAAACTCACAAAGCGCAACGTCCTCTCACCACACCGTACATGTTAAAATAAAAGATTGAAGACTCATGCTTGGTGTGTGTATATGCAACTTTAATCCGAATTTTCGAATACACTTGCACAATGTATATTTGGCTTAAGAATATAAACTCGAAAGAAAACCCAGTCCCTCATTTTATGTGACCGTACGGCCTTGAGCAGCATCTGTCTGCGACGCTCGTATACCTGCTCCGTTTCTAAGGGCCCAAACAAAATAGTATTAGTCCCAAGCGTTCCTTCGTAGTAAGAACAAGTAGTTATTGCAAACAGAATTTGTGCAGTTTCTTGTTTGTAAGAGAAATGTATCAATTTTTCTTTATTTGTAGTAAACATTTGGCGGAAAAAGTACACTCGGAAGAGTACCATTACCGTAGTTAAAAGACGTCACGAACAAGAACAAGCTGGTACATCAATAATAAGTCCTCCTCGTACTAGAGCACGCGTAAATGAATCAGTTTTTTGTTTAGGTTACGTTACCTTAGGTTAAGGTGGCTGCTGACCGGAAAAGCCAAAACACTTAGACCAATATTTGGTCCGTTGTTATACTACAGGATTTCAAAAATCAATCTTACTCGTTAAACCATTAACAATGAAGCATTTGAGACAGTGAATGTCAGAATTGTTTTTTGTTTAAAAGAGTGCTGTTTATTCTGTGGCAATGAATTGAGAAAAGCGTTTGAAATGAAAAAAAGCACTGCAATATCGGCGTCAAATTTGTAATGTAATTAGGTGCTTAGATAAGTTTTGGTACTTATCTTTTGTAAAAAATACTCATAATCGCTTTCGTCATTTCCAATAGTAGTATTTTTCAATTAGATACAAAATTTTCAACTCAATAGGACCACAATAGATCGTTGAATAGGCCTACCGGCAAAGCCACCTTTAAAAAAACGCGCCAAGTGTACTACTTCACGGGTGGCGCGGAACCGTGTGCATATTATGAAGAATACAACTTTTTCAACTTTTTGATTCGCTATATCTCCAAAATGGTGATTCTTAGGAGAAAAAGTGTTAAGACAATTTCTTTAGATAATTGCATGATGAATAACTTTTGTCTCACCTATCTTATGATAAAACTTGCCGTTCAGCTGAAAAATGCAAAAAACCGATTTTTGCAACATTTGACCTTGAATAATTTTTTTTGCACACGTCGGATCGATGGGGACTTTTGACAAATTGTTTTTAATAGTGTTCTCAACATTCATGCCAATTTTCAGCTTTGTGCGAATTAATGTAACCTTACCCTTATTTTTGAAGCTAATTTGACCGGGCTATAGGAATTTGGTTGAGTTCGTAATTGCAATGTTTGTTGCCTTTGCCCTGCCTAAAATATGCTTCGAATACAGTTTTGAACACAATTACAACAGCATGTGTGCAGTCATCATACTTTATTAAAAATGAGTTCATAATTGCTAAAATAGCAAGCATAGAAAAAGTCAGATGTGTAGGTATATGTACAATTAATGTTAATTATTTTTCAGGAACTTTTATTTATTTGGTTTTCTAATGTTATTTTAAAAATGGCTGGTAAAAACATAATTTTAAAGCTCATTGTCAATATTCTTTCGGAAGAAACCAATTTTGAAAACGTGGGACGAAAATTGGTAAAAAATAGAAAATTAAAAAAACCGAAGAAAAACATTTTTGAATGAATGATGTTTAGGCATATTCCAACAAATACGAATTTCCTCAAAACGATCAAATACCTCAGCCATTAGCTCTGGAGGAAGTTCAAAATTCTGTCCAGATCCATAAACTTCATCGAAGTGATGGAAGTAATCCTATGAAGAAACCTCTCTACCGCTTAGTTTATTTCTTGTTTTAATCCTATAGCCTAGTACTCAGTTCAAGTAAAAATGAAAATTTCATATAAAAGTGACTGCTGGTTCACTGGCATGAAATCCGCAACGAGAGGTGAGTACTAAAATGTGGATTGGAAAAACAAATATGTTCCACAACTTTTTCCACGCTATGATTTTCATTTCTCAGTGTACAACCATCAGGAAAAAGTTTAAGGCAACGTGGAAAACTGTGACATTTGTCAGTTGATTTGAATATTTTGTTTCAAAACAAAAAATTGAAAATTTATAAACAGAAAGAACGAATCAGTTTAAAAATAATTGTCATTTTTTTTTCATTCAAAGTGATTATCAAAAATTCACGTGGAAAAGTTTATTCTATTTTCATTTTTATTCTTTGCGTGTAATTTGGAACGTATTTATTTTTCATTTCACGCTAGGTGAGTACTAGTCTTATGATATGAAGCTTTTAAATTTTGGAACTTCCTTATAATAAATATCCTCCCTATCATAAGGAAACTTGGGAGAAATAGTTTTAATTTCTTGGAAAACCTTTCCCATAGAACTTTTTTCTTCCTGCGCCCAGCTAAAAATTCAGATTTCATTCCTAAACGGATGGAAATCAATAGTTCGATATCAGCATCGGACCAGATTTTGGCCTTGTATTCAATCCTGTGGATGGATAGTTATTAATTTCTTATCAAAGATGTAAAAATCCATATTTGTACGATTATAAATTAATTTCCAAAAAAAAAATTACTCACATTTGATCCTCTGCCATTTTCCTGCAAATTCAGCAACATAAAAAAAACATGCCAAATTGACCGCATTTTTAATTGTAAGTTTACTTTCATGAACACAAGTATTGCCATGCTCATGCAGAGACAATTATGAACGCAATTTTTGCAGGACTGCGGAAGTTTTGCAAATACGAACTTAGCTATATTCTGTGTTTCAAGAGTCAAGTGAAATAATATCGACTTTCGCAATTTTATCTTATTTAACTTTACGATAGAAAAATACCATCCATTTCTCATACTCGCGGAAAATTAGAAGTGAAATGAGGATAAAGTGAATATTTTCAGAATTTGACTTTATTTCACTTTTGAAACAACTGTTCGAAAACCCAAAACGAAATTTGTAAGCAAAAGTATTATTTTCGATAACGCAGTTTTTGATAAAGTCATAGTATGTTGGATAACATGATTTGCGGCGCAGTTTTGGAAAACAAAAATCGGGTTGACGAAAAACTTATTGATAAGCCAGAGAACGTGTTCGTAAACGTCAAATGCGTTTGCAAGAAAATTGATAGACGTGATTTACCAAACAGATTTTGTGCAAGCAAAATTGCATATTTGACGATAGCAATAACTTCGTCAAAAAATATATCATTAATAGATCAAATTGATAAATTTATTTAAAACAAATTTCGAAAAAAGCCTATTAATCCCGATTCTAGAATGCCGTGAAATAACTTTAAACGTCTGTGTTGGCTGGCATTGGGAAATACGCTGTGCAACTAAGGAATGATTCCTCCGAACTATTTTAAACTTGTATAGGGCTTCGGGAATTCAGAAAAAAAAGCTGATTCGGGGATCTCTCGTAAGAAAGGGTCTTCGACGCATATTTGGAGTGAATAATGGATATTATACATATAACCGCGAACTCTATGTGCTGTAAAAACATGCGAATGTTGTTCATTAAGGCAATTTCGATCACATCGAGCTACTGACCTACAGTACACCATCCATGAAGCTTTCGAATCCAAGCTCCTAGGTTGGGTGCGACTAAAAAGATCAAACATCCGATTTAAATACTAAACCATTCCTCAAAACCCCGAAAGGCCAACATCCCGTAACTAAAAGTGAATAAATAAATATACCTATTCTAAATGATTTTGGGGTTTTGAGGATTTTGGGGTTTCTGAGTTGTTTTGTTTTTAAGAAATACTGACCCCAACCCAAACAGTTGTGTGGTATACAAATATTTGCATTGTTCGGATTTACACACAACATTTGAACTTTTTAATTTAAAGTTTTTTTTTTACTTTTATTTATACGTGAAGAAAAAAAATCTTCTTTTGACGTCAACTGTAGGTCTGTGGTTAGCTTACTGAAGCCAAACAAGAAAAAGAGTGTCATTTTGTTCAAAAGACATTGTCTGTTCTCCCCATAACTAAATAATATTTATTAGAATGGACTCACTTAAATTAAGCCATAATGTATGTTTGTAGTTCAACAACCTAGTAATCTGTTTATCATTTTTTATTATGATTGCAATTTTTCGATCATATGATGCGGTAAATTTCCATGCGTCTGGGATGTGATTGCGTAAATTGAATAAGGAGATAATAAAAAAAATATTAATTTAGAAGGTAATTCGAGGTCGTTTTGACCTCTATTAACGAAGAGTTTTTTTTTACTGTGTCAACTAATTGACGACTAAAAAACACAGTAAAGGATGATCTTTATGACTTTGTTTTTAATAGAACTTAAACGAGACATTTATTATGTACGATTATGAGTACTACAATCACGTGAAACAGTAAAATAACTAAACTGGTCATTATTATTGTGGTATTTTTTGAACCGATTGAAACTGGTCGATTTACCTCTGCAGACAGAGAATTATCACGCTGTTACCAAACTACTAAAACTTCGGTATTTTAAGGTACTAGTACGGTCTAGAATGCCCAAAAAACGCATGATTTTTGGGAATTTTTTCTCGGAAACCTTATTAGGTAATTACATAATTTTTTTTTAAAATAATGAATACATGCGTCAAGAGTACAAACAAAATTTATTTTTTTTTAATTTTCGAATTTTGGCCGAATTATAGAGGGCGCAAACGTCGACTCATTAAAAAATACATGGTTAATCTCCGGATCTACTGAACCGATTTTCAAAAAACTTGTTGTAACTTGACTGTTTTTATGTTTTCTAAGACAATTTACCACAATTTGATCAAAAAATTATGAACAAAAAAAAAAATGGCGACCCAAAAATGGCCAACAAAATTTCCAAAAAAAAATTTATTTTTTCAAAGCTCGATATTTTTTTTGTTTTGAATTGAAAAACAAATTGTTGTAAATTTTCTCGTAAGAAACCTTCCTTTAAATAACCCACTTTGTTTTTTTTTTTGTTTCAGTCCAGCCAATTCTGAGATTAACTGTCCGCCATGGGACCATGTATTTTTTGATGAGTCGACGTTTACGTCCTCTATAATTCGGCCAAAATCCGAAAATTAAAAAAGTAATTTTTATTTGTACTCTTGACGCATGTATTCATTATTTAAAAAAAAAAAATATGTAATTACCTAATAAGGTTTCCGAGAAAAAAATTCCCAAAAATCGTGCGTTTTTTGGTATTCTAGACCGTACTAGTACCTTAAATGGCATATCGTTTCGTGTTGTCGGTGTGGAAACAAAATGACACAACTCAACAAATAAAATTTTTAAGTTGAAATTTTCTAAAAAATGTCCATGTTTTGAATTTACAGAAAATTGATCTACGCCCATTTTGAAAAATGATATGTGTTTTGTCGTTTTTTTCTTCCGAACTGAAAATATGTAAATGACAAAGATCCCTATCTTACAACAACACATTTTGTTATTCTGACTTATTGGCGCTGTATTAGATTGATAGGAATATTAAAAAACTTTTTTGATACAACCAAACAGGCTCAGTTCCAAAATTGAAAGTCATAAGTGCCGAAAGCCAAAAAAGAAAATATTAACAAAGATGCGAGTTTCTTAACACATCCTCATATCAGCGATGTACATTAGTGTCATTTTCCATTGGACGTTCGGAATCGTCAAATCCTTCCATTGAGAAGAAAATACTCTTTTGAGAAGGTATTTTTGCTTCTTGATTTGAAGTCAGAATCCACTCAAGAAGCACTAATACTCAAATGTCAAAAGTGAAACCCAGCAGCTGCATTTCTTTTTTATTTTGTTTCGTTTGTGTTTGTTATATACATAGTTCGTTTGGAAATAAATGATTTAATCCAAAATATCCAAATATTAAAAACTGTCGCAGATTTCACCAACACGACGATTTACTAATGCAAAGGCAAAATTTCAAAGTTGAGTAGTAGATAGTAGTAGCACCGTTCCATTGGATTTCCAAATGAGTGGATCCTTGAGTGAAACCAATGGAAAACGACAACTGAACTGATAAAGCATACATTTTGACTTCGATGCTTCATTTGACGATTTGACTTTCGATTTAAAAAAATATGTACATACATATGTACATTAATACATGCGTAGTTTCAAGAGAATTAAGCAAAATATATATTTCTTAAGTTATTATTTATTTTTCTATAATTGATAAATTAAAACAGCTGTTTGTCAACAAAAATTCAATTGATGCATCTAAAATTCGATTGAATTGAAAATTGTACACTCCCCATGACATTGACTTATTTCCTTTTTAGCTCCGATTATCATTATTATTTGTCATTATATATTTTTTTTAATAATTGTCCGAATTGTCAGCTTTGTTTGGGAAATTGGTGCTTTCAATAATTTTTACTTTTTAATTAATTTCTGGTTAATGCAAATTGAAAAAAATAACGAAATCAGCCGCGCTTAGCTTTTTATTCGATCTTTTCGGTCTGTTTTTACCAAGCTCATCGAGCGAGTCCTGATCGAGCTTTGAGCTTAAAAAGAAATGTAAGTTGAGCGCTCAAAGCGCTCCGAGTTGAAAAAGTAACATAATGTATGTAGTTCTTTTTTGACAGCTCAGTGCCTCGCTCGGGGTTAAAACGAAAAATGGCTATTGTGCTGTTTAAAATGCGTTCCGAAATTTCAAACTAGCTAATGGAAAGTAAAAACTATGCAAATCATCAATACTTAGCAATGCTGCTGTAACTTTTTTAATGTCTTGGAACTAAGGCACAGTTTGTGTTGATTCAAATGAATAAATATACAAAAATCGCAGAAATCAAGTAGTTTTGTGCTTTACACTTGATTAATTGACACCAACAAATTTCTAATCGAACCTGCAGACAGTGTTACCGTTTAGGTGATTTTGTCTCTATATCAAACTATATATCAATTTACAAAATCGTCGTTTAAACCCAGTATGGTACTAAAACGGTTTTAACGTCGTACTAATTCGACTTAAATTTTGCTCTAATATTTTCATAAAAAAAAACATTAATTTTTTAAAGCAATGGACAAATATTACCTGCTGTGCACATTTGGTACAATAGGAACAGCTTCGTTCATTTAAGGCTTTGAGATTAAGGATTTGTTTTATTTTTATTCTGGTGGTTTCTAGGTAGGAAGATTGGTAGAAATGGCAACCATCGCCAGTGTAGCCCTGTGGCCCAATTAGCGCTGAAGTCCTTCATTTTTATACCATAACTCTTATGAACCTGTGGATGTAATTGATATGGGAAATTGTGGACCTTCTCATCCAGTCTCGATTAAGCTAAAAAACATGAAAGGATCTAGTAGGTTTTGATGTCTCTTATTGTGTGTTTGCTTTTGCTCATCCGCCCACAACACTGTAAGCCTCCGTTAAGGCCATCACACTGGTAGCTCTAAGGAGTCAAAAGGAGGGCACGGCACAGAAGCAACCGAAGTTCGTCCTAGAGCCACTGTGTCGCGTTGAGAAAAGAGATCAAGTCTTTGATCTTCATTTTCGAAAGTTCGTCAATGTCGTCAAAAAATGATTGTGCTCCAAATTTGGCCAGAGCAGGGAATTTGCAGAGGAAATGGACTACTGTTTACTTTTCCCGCTGGGCCCTACAGCTATGACAGTAAGTGTTGTGAGGAATGGGTAACTACGATCCTGGCTATGTCTTGCATGTGTCTGCATATCAGATAAAGTGCTCGGGATTTATTATAGGTGTGCCAAATCTTTCTAGATACATATAATGCAGTCCGTTAAACTACTTCCCTACGCACAGTGTGATTCGTTAAGATAAAAATTGAAAGATTATTGCCCTTCATAACTCCGAGTGGAATGTGGAATATTTCTGCAATTGAGTTATGAAGAGCCGATCCTTGTCTCATCTGCCCGCTCATTCCCATCAATGTCACAATGACACCGAACCTATTTAAGAGTGACATTGTGGTTATTAGGCTAGCCGCGCACTAGCAACTTTTAGTTGCGAAACTGCTTGGTTCGAGCAACTAAAAAGTTTGTGTTTTGACACAAACTAAACGATCGACTAAAATAAGTTCGCCATTTTATTGAACATATAATTATCTGCAAATTCACGGACATTCAACCAAACAGTTCATCTGTTTTCTATAAGTAACCAAACAGTTTCGCAACTAAAAGTTGCTAGTGCGCGGCTAACCTTATTGTGACTAGCTAGTTCATTCCGGCATTGCTGAAACAATTTGGAATATGATGTACTAGAATTAATGGTCTTAACAGCCACCTAACTGTATGTGATAAAATAGCTATATTCAGGTTCTGGCTTGGATCCGGTTTGAGTACCTTACATGCATTTCTGATAACTAGTATAATACAGCTTGAAAAACAGAAGCAAAGTGGGTTTTCCAGTGTTTTCAGAGAATTTAGGTATATAAGGTGTGTTTTTTTTGCAAGTCCATATAGAATTGTAAAAAAAAACGACATCGGGATTTAGGAGCTTTTTTTCCACATAGCTGGAAGCACTGTGTACGCTATGACATTTGTCAGCTTATTGACGACTAGCATCAACCAATCCAAAAACTTCACTTTTGACATCTCTGACCAAATTATCGATAACATATAGATAATACTATTTTGGCATCACCATTTTTATCGGGTCTTAGATTAACGCTCGATAATTATCTGGTCTTAGCTAACTCTGTATAGATTTAAGTAGTTGTTGCATTTGCATGTAAAGCGCTTAGTCCCGATGTCGTTTTTTTTTACAATTCTATATGGACTTGCAAAAAAAACACACCTATAATTAAATGAATTATAGCAAGAGCATCAAACTCTTGATTCGTGCAGTCATTTCGGGTAGTTCCTATTAATTTAGGTATGTTATGGTGACAATTTTAATGACCCTAAACTCAGTTGAAATATAAGTACTTGATTGAGTTTAAATGTATTACTACGCCAATTCCTAACATGTTAGAACTCGAATTTAGATCTTAGTTTTATATAGAACTTTGCAGAGGGTTCAAGGTTATGACAAACGACTTGACTTCTTCTACTCAAGCTGTCAACTATATATTCAGTGCATTATTGAAATATTGAGACCAAACAAAAAGATCATTTGTCATATTAAGAGTTCAGAGACAGGAAAATGACACGTTTTATAGAAATCTCGAGGATTCACAATTTAAAAGAGACCGTTACTCTTCAAACAAACAAAAAGATACAACTTATAGTTTTACATTTATCTACTTAACAAGCATTTAAGAGCCTTTAGCCTTAATTAAATATTGTAAAGAATGCATCAAAACAAATTAGCAACATAATTAAGTAACGCAATGTTCCCTATGCAAGAGACCCCATACAATTCGTCAAGCATTCATTGCTTGCAAGAACTTTTTAATGGTTTTAGTTTTTTTCCTCTGCTCAATTTAATTTATGCGGCAAAAAATACGATTCATTGAGGATCGCCCACGTATACTCGTACGTACATATATTCAGCTTAATAGCCATACAATGATATTGTTCCCTCTGAGCACTTAAAAAAATCTAGTCTGTGGCACGACTTGATTTCTTACTATAAAAGCCCCTATCGTAGCATTCTGGATTATCAGTCAGTTTTGATAAATCAACGCAAATACATTTTACTAAAAGAAAAATACAACAATTCGCAATATGAAGTACCTCGTTGTTGGAATCCTATTCACTATTTTCGCTTTTGTAGGGATCCTTTTGCGAATCCGAATTTAAATAATATTTCTTAACAAACTTTAAATTTCAGACATCGGCCCAAGAATACAAAATCAAGACCCAAGCTGACCTGGTTAACATCCGGAAGCAATGTGTCGATCTGAAGAAAATCACCCCCGAGCAAGTTGAGAAGTACAAGAAATTTGAATTCACAGATGATGAAAAGACACGGTGCTATATTGAGTGCATCTTTGATAAGTTCGGTCTATTTAATGCTAAGGATGGCTTCAAAGTTGAAAACCTTGTGAAACAACTAGGACAGAACCGCAACCAGACTGAAGTCAGAGCTGAAATTCAGAAGTGTGTTGACAAAAACGAACAACGCAGTGATTCCTGCTCATGGGTGTTCCGTGGATTCAAGTGCTTCATCAGCAAGAATTTACCATTGGTGCAACAAAGCTTGAAAGCCAATTAAACTAACAAATTTATAGGAAAAGAATACCTAATTACAAATTTAGCTGAAAACGGACTGGTTTATTATAAACAATTTTACTGCCTTTAAATAAATTAAAATATTGCTTCAAAAACACTGTTCATTTTTTTTGTCATTTTCTTGTCAACTCAACTGAACCGAGATTATATGCCTAATAAGTTCAAGATTCAGTGTTTCATTTTAGAAATATGTTGTGCTACCAATAGTGGTTTCAGTGGTTTTTTGGAAGCTTTTCCTGATTATAACATAAACTTTAACTACAGTTTACCTTGGCAGATAAATTCTCCACATGAAACAAAATTATGCAAGAACTTAATTTCGATCATAAGAGTTTTCTCGCATGATAATTTTTTCAAATGCTCTACAGAGACCGAACGACAGTACCAATAGCGTTCACAGTATTTGCTGAGCTGATCAAACAGGCGCCTCACCAAATTTCAACTCTTTAGCATTAGTGAATAAGAAATTCCTGAAATTAAGAACTTCAAAAATCGCTAAAACCGTAGCTGACTGACTCACTGACATATCATCAAAATTATGGAGCACTTCCCGATATCATAGAACCTTGTAATTTCGCACAATGGTAGCTATTGTAGTGCATTCAAAGGAAAAATTGAAAATATGAAATTTTTCAATCAGGGGCATGGCACCCACCCACTATCTCAATCACTTCCGATTATTGTTCAATGATGAAATTTTGTAGATGGCGGGATTTTTGGACTTCTACGACCCAAAATTGGCATAAGGCAAACGTTCAGGAATCGACTGCCTCGGGTTCTGCTGTACACTTTCAAGGACGTGGCGATGTTCTCGGCCGATATTGCGTTCCTTTGATATCTGAAAGTTGGCTGATTGATTAACGAACCGGTCATCTCAAATTTGGCTTCCAAAAGTTGAAGAGTCGACTGTGAATTGGGATTGCAGTTATGGCATCTTTTTTGGTCAGTAATTGGTCAAAAAAAGATCAACTAGCTTTAGAAATTGGTCAGTCATAGAAAATTTGTAATCAAGACTTACGCTTTTGTAAGGTTACGCAAGGACATGTGCGATTTTTGGAACCCCATTTGTGGGATATTCGCAAAAAATCATATATCATTCGAAAGATCATTAGATCCTAATAAAAGGTCAATTATTTTCTGTGCCTTTTTTTATGAGTTTTTAAAGTTCGTTTTAAAGTCATGGAAAACATTTATAGCACCTCATTTGGGCATGTTCTGAACGTGTTCGGAGTACACTCGACTGCACGACTGGGTCGCACGAACTTGCTCCTATGTAAAAGACTAAGAATTTCAAAAATGAATGTTATTAGAGAAACTGTTCATAAGCATAAAATTCATTTTTTGAATGACTAAAAAAACTTCTTTAGTAGTTAAAGGTAAGAATATGATGCCATGCGATTCAAGCAAATATATTTTTATGCAAGATCAAAAATTATAAGTCTTTGTAGTGGTTTCTTAAAAAATAAGGTTTTATATAAGAAAATTTTAAAACATTTTTAAGAAAAAATGTTGGTACGCCAATTTGAAGTTTTTATTATTATTAACAAAAAAAAGCATTGAGCCGTTTTCGAGATATTGAATTTTCAAAAAACAAAAAAATGATTTTTTTTTCAAAATTCAAAAAAAAAATATTTTTCTTAAAGTTTTGAAATGCAATGTTTTTTAAACTTTTTAGAAGCTTCTCTCTACGAAATTTCATTAAAATCCGTTGTGCTGATAATGAGAAATTCAAAATTTTAAAAAATCGTTCTATGGCAGGTACTGACAGTAATACCTTGTTTTCAAAATTTTTCTTATTAAATTACAGATATTAAAAAATAATAGAAAGAAAAAAAATTTAACCGAAATTCTCGGAACCATTTTCGAGAAAAATACTATTTTCGAAAACCATTTTTTAACATTTGTATGGAGGGTACCGTTATTTTGAGGTAAAATGAATTTATTTTTCTCATATCTTGTAGGTTATTTTTTCAAACTCTTATTTATCAAGTTTTGAAAAAATCGAGCATGGGGTTTTCGAAATATTGAGTTTTCAAAAAAAAAAATTGAAAGTTTTTTTAAAAATCCAAAAAAAAAAATGTTTTGGAAAATTTGAATACACAATAATATTTAAACTGCTGGAAAGCTTTAGCATAAAAAAAATGATCAAAATCGGTGGTACCGTTTTTGAGAAAATCAAAAGCAAAAAAAATGGTCCCAAGGGGGGTACCAAAACTACTCATTTTTTGGAAAAAATTTTTCAGCCATTACCTAGGTTTAACTAAATTAAATTTTTTGATTTTTTTTTTTAAATCGTTGGGACAGTTTTTGAGAAAAAAAAATATTTATAAAATTTCGAAAAAAAATCGTAATGCAGATGCAGGTACCGTTATTTTTGGTCTTAAAAAATCAAATCAAAAAACTTTCGGGGGTAAAAAATTAAAAACCATATCTACCAAGTTTGAAGAAAATCGGCCGAGCCGTTTAGCTGTAATCGAACAGACAGACAGACAGAATTGCGAGACCCACTTTTTTGGTCTTCGCTATCATCGTAATGTCAACTTTGATCAAAATCTCGAGTTCGATTTTTTTCAGTTGCGTGTGAGAAACAGAATTTTGGGGGAGAGTACGATAACTTAGGCGCCAAAAATTGATAACGGATTTTTGTAGAAGGGTCAAATACAAGCGTTTTTTACTATGGGAGGGGGGGGTCTATCTCGCCCCGTTTAGGAGGTAGGGGCGATTTTAGAAAAAATGACTTAAATTGAAAAAAAAAATATTAAAAAACAACGGCAACACTTACAATAAAATACTATACCGGTTTTGAAAGCCAGAAGTCTGCTCTATAATCGTAAATTTAAATTAAATTATTTATGTCAATAGTTTTGGAAAAATTTGCATGCAAACTCAAAATTTTGTTAAAAAAAATGAAAAAAAAAAGTTTAGACCAATTTTTTTCAAAATTGTAAGATGAAGTGCTTAATTGGCTTTTTGTGGTCAATGCTACTATTAATTCTGAATCGAACACAAAAAACCGAATGGGTTTGTCCCTTCTAGTTTTTGAGAAAATCGAAAATTACTAAAACTACTTTTTATGAAATTTTTGATTTTTGGTATTTAACTACGGTGATTTCATTTTGAGGATTAATGTTAATGTGGTTCATTTGTAGGTAAAGTACAGCAAATCATTTAGGGTTACCAAGAATGCACCAGAGGAGGTAGAATTGCATGGCATTTCGCGTCTCAGTCAGTCAGTTTGTGAGTAAGTCAGGTGTTACTTAAAAATAGTCAAGTCAATTTTTCAATGTTCAATGTATTAAAATCGTGTTTACAGGCATTTTGATCACAAAAAAAAATTATAGCAAGCACCTCCCGAATCTCTAGCCAATATTGAGGCCCATGGAAAAATGTGCCGATAGATGGGTTTATTGCTCTAAGATTAACTTTTATATGGATTGCACCAGAGAAACTTTTAAATCATTAGTTTTAAGCAAAATTTAAGTAACGTTATTTATTAAAATAAAAGATTAACTATGTAAATCATTTAAATGTAATTTGAATTTTATATACCCACCTACAAATTTGTAACTATATATTTACTTATGTATCTTAGTCTGTAAGAGTATAATATGCTCTGGTTGATGAATAAATAATAATAATAATATTGTATTCTTACAATTTTTGTCACCTTTTTGAGTTGGAGTTGAGGGGAGTTGACGCTTTAGTTGGAATTAGACCAATTTCTTCTAAGAGCGCGAAGCTTTTGAAATATTTTTTTTGAAATATTGAAAAGTTATTTAATTTAGGATGAAGTAGTGGATGCTTAGTCGCCATTCTTTATTCAAAGAAAAAAATACTTCACTCTTACAAAGGTTGAATAACGAATGACCTTGGTAAACAATAACCTGTACCATGTTAGCATTAAAAATGTTAGACACAAACAATAAACATACATATTAATTAAGGAATTATATAAATTTTCTGCATTCGTACAGTAGTACCTAGGTAATGTGAATTTTTCATAATGTATTAAATTTTCATGTCTGAACATTTTAAATGTGCAACTTTAGGCTACGTACATACATATATTTAGTAGACATTGGATATAGACCATAGGGTAAATTCAAAGTTTCTTTAAATCCAGATTCTGTAAATCCAAAAGAAACCTTGCATACACCCAACCTCGCACCTACCCCAAATCCTATAGTGTGCCCAGCCAGGGGGGTTGCAGGGGGGCAGCATGCCCCCCCATACATATCTCACTGTTTATACGCCGTAATGCGTAAGCAACCAAAAAAAGCAAATATCCCATAAAAAAGTAGTTTTAGTTATTTTCAATTTTCTCAAAAAATAGATGACATAAAATCATCTAGTTTTCAGTTTTTGAATAAGAATATATTAGAGCAACGAATTTTAGGAAAAATAATAATATATAACTTTGCAGTTTTGAAAAATTAAACTTTAAACTTTTTTTTTTATGTTTTTTTTCACCAAAATTTGAGTTTAAAACTCGTTTTTTCAAAAACTGTGCATAGATTCTACTTGATTTAAAAATTATCTAATAGACCAGAGTATTGGCTTTAAAAAAAGGTATAATACTTAATTGTAAGTATTACCGTTATTTTATAATATTTTTGTTTCCATTTTAGTAACTTTTTTATAAAATTGCCCCTACCGCCCAAACGGGGGGAGATAGACCCCCCCTCCCATAGTAAAAAATGCTTGTATTGAACTGTTCTACAAAAAACCGTTATAATTTCTTGGCGCCTAAGTTATCGTACTCTTGCCGATTTTTGTGTCATTTCGCAGTGTTTTTGTTCTGATTCGCACCGTTTATGCGAAAACTCACTCGATGTGAGAGTTACAGAACATGCCTCCCTGATGAACGATTACGATACAAGCATTATAAAATGCACGGAAGACGGAACGCTCGATTTGTTTCTCGAATTGAACCATGTTTTTCAAAATAAATTTGCAAACGTTACTCTGGCTAGCGCTAGTCCATTCATTCTAAATTGCCAAACCAAACTCAACTCAGATCAACCGCTGTCACAGAAAACAATGGCGCCAATTCTAAGTTATCTGCCTCTAAATTTTAGCTTTTTAATTTATCAAATTAAACAATTTCACTAACGTGCGTTCTTCACTTTCCATTATATTGTATTAGTTTATTTTTATATGTATGTATGTACATACATACGAGCATATACAATACAATATAAGCTGGAGGCGGCTATAAGAAACTTCCTTCTTTTCTTTTGTACAATCGCCATGACAAACTCAATAAACAAATGAATGATAATGAATGAAAATGATTTTAAAAATTTCTTTTTAAACTTGAAATTAGTTTTGACTTTTGACTGTGATGTCAGCTGTCACTGACAGCTGATTTTCAAAACAAAAATTTTTTGGATGTTGGCTGCACTGTTTGAATTCGTTTGCAATCAATTTTGTTAATGAATTCAATTCGGAATGATAATCTGATATGAGGATAAAAAAAGGAAGCTTATTGTACCCTTAGCATCGGTAACTTACTCTATGTACCGTAAAATCCATTTAGTCTATGAATCTTCTTTCCTTTAGTTTCGGGTATGTCCTATCTGAAATGAGAACTTTTCCAATGCAATTTGTGCACTTTCATAAAATAAACACACACTCGTTTTAATTTGGAATGTACATAGTTGTGTATATTATATTCCATTAATTTTAAAAGCTACACTTATGATATACACTTTATGATACACAATGTATACAAACACTTAAAACATACATTGATACGTAAATAAGCTATTATAATTTAAAAATCAAATACAAAAATATCACCTGCATGAAACTTTAAAAAATTCCTTCAATACAAAATATAAAAAGTCCCGAAACAATGAACTTTTGCTTCTCTAATATGTATGTGTTTTATTCACAAATTCAGTGGAAAACAAACTTATGTTTATGTCACTGTACAAGAGTGACGTTTAAATGAGAATTTGTTCGAAACCGATTTGCTGGTATGTGAAGAATATGATGGCAAGGACTGACGCCTTCTTCGTACTGCCGGGCTTAAATTGTACCGGATGTTTGCTTGCACCAAAAGTTCTTTGAAAACTTCAACAATGCCAGTATTGTCTTTTGCAGAACACTCAATGTATCCTGACTTCCAGTCTTCCGTAACAATCGCCTCAATGGTTTCTCTATGAAGTTTTCTTTCGCTTTCTTCAATGTCGGTTTTGTTTGCAACAACGACTATAGGAACTTTGTAACCTCTTGCGTCAGTTATCTATATATAAATAAAGAGAAAACATTTTAAAATAATTTATTTTTAAGATCAAACTTTAATTTAGCAAACGACTGGGTCGCATGAACTTGCTCCTATGTAATAGACTAGGAAATTTTAAAAATGAATGTTATTAGAGAATAAGCATAAAATTAATTTTTAAATTCTTTAAGTAGTAAGAGACAAAAACAGAATGTTATCCAAATATGAATTTATGCAAGAACAAAAATTATAAGTCGTTGTAGTGGTTTCTTAAAAAAAAAAGAGGCTGGGTGCGACCCACACTGATAACTTCCCATTTGTTGTCTTGAAAACTTGTAATAATTACGAAGGTTGGTAGGTACATATTATATACTGAATTATAGATTTCTACACCTAAGAAAACCTTGAGTAGAATTTTACATCTTTTTTATGGATAAAAAGATAAAAACATATTGTGACGTTTTCTTCAATTTCACCATAGCTATTAATGGAATTTGAATATGTGGGACTTGGGTACAACTGAACAACCTTATTCATATACGTACATATGTACAGTACATACATTCTTCTAAAAACTAAGTTGATAATAAAATTATAATATTATGTTTTATATTATAGAAATTACTTTATTATTTCGGTTCCAAACATTTTAATTGAAAAAAAATATTCAAATATAAAAGATATGGTTTGGTTATTGATGGAAGGGTACTTACAAAATACATATATCCGCTCTAAAACTAGATATATGTCAAATATAAACCATTTGTTAGAAATTGTATTATGTATAAAATTAAATAATGGCAAAGTCAATATCGTTGCTTGTTCTCAAGATATTCTAGTCGAAAAACAAATATTACCACTTTTTAGTAGATTTTTTTATATTTTTGTTAAAACTGTCAATTCGATACTTGTCAAAATTTAACCATATGTTAATAATTGTATTATGTCGATAACTTCCCGTAAGAATGTACTAAGCGACACTTTTTTCGAAAATGACTTTTTGATGAGGAAATATACTATATGTTAAGGGCCACGTTTTGGCCTGGGTTTCGCCAAACTGTTATGCATGAAAAGGAAACTAGAGTACAAATAAAAAAATTTATCAACTGCCACGTTTTCTCATTAAAATAATGTTGCCCCCTGAAATTTGTATTATCCGCCAAAAAATTATGCTAAGCGACATTAATAAAGATCTCATTGTCGTGACAACAAAAAATTTTGTTAGATGTCACTTAGTTTAACCAAAATTGTCTCTTAGCAAACTATGATTCAACTAGAACTTTCTTCGTTTTTTTCGTTTCCTGAACAATTTTAGAAATGTCGCTTAGTATACATTCTTACGGGAAGGTATTGATGTATAAAACAACATACTTTAGAAGGCACTATCGGTGTTCATTCCCAAGAAATTCGACTTGAAATACAATTTTAACTAGTTTTCACTAGAATTTTTAATAGTTTTTTTATTAAAAAAAAAAACTATTAATTCAATATTTGTCAACATTTTACCAATTGTACAAAATTATACTATGTATAAAATAAACTAAATTAGAAGTCAATATCACTACTAGTTCTCGAGAAATTTGAGTCGAAAAACAATTTTTACCAATTTTCAATAGAATTTCATATAGTTTTTTATTTTTTGTAAAAAAACTGTAAACTGATTTTTTTGTAAATGTTCACCAGTTGTCAAACACATTATTTTTCGTAAAATAAAATTATTTTGAGTTTCAAATTGTTTTCCGTTCTTAGAATATCTGGGTTATGAATTTTTTTTTTCAGTTTTTTTTTGTTTAAAAAAATAACGGTATGTTCATTTTCTTCCAAATTCATACCAAATCTGTATGACCTTATAATGAGTACATTAAATTTTATTTGAAATCAATAGTATGAGATATTTGAAACTAACCAAAATTTTTACTTTTTTTTTTAAACCGTTATAGTGAAAAAACAAACTACTCACTGAATTTTAATAAACGCCCTTCCATCCTCTTTCGAAGTTATTATCTATTAAACAAAATTTATTTAAAGTCGATATCTTTACTCGTTCTTGAGATATCGACGACGAAAAATGTCAAAAGAACGTACGGACGTACGAACTCAAAGCTCAAATGAGCTTACTATACGTATAATAGATGGTATGTCTTCGTGTGGTCTTAATCAGTTTAATGGAGTGAAAAATCGTTTGGGAAGAACACTCGATTTAGTTTTTTTCTCCGATACAGTTTGTGCTGAAACTGCAGTACTAGCTTCTGCTGTTAAACTATTAGAAGAAGATCGACATCATCCTGCTTTAGATATTGCACTTAACTTAAATATGTCTTCTCCAAATAATAATTATTCTTATGACAAACTTGAATTTAACTTTAGCAAGTGTAACTTTGTAAATTTGTTTGAATTATTATATACCATCGACTGGAACCAATTATTTCTAAATTTAAATATTGATGATATGTGTAACGTTTTTTATAATACACTCTTTGACTGTTTCAGTAAAACTATTCCATTTAAAAAAGCCCATAAAAACACGCAGGCACCACCATGGTTCGATTCTCATGTCAAAAATTTAAAAAACAAAAGAAACAAAGCTTGGGTAAAATACAATCAAACAAGAGCGGATGATGATTATAGAACGTTTCTTATTCTTAAGCAATTATTTAACGAATATTCAAACTCTTTATATGAAGAGTATATTCATAAAATTGAAACTGATCTTAAATATAATCCAGATAATTTCTGGAAGTTTGTCAACCGTAAGAAAAAAACTTGTGGATACCCTAATTCTATGTCAAGTTCAACATCATCTAGTCATGAACCAAAAGTCATTGCAAACATGTTTGCAAGCTATTTCAAAGAAGCGTTTCATGAATCACACACAGTAAACTCTTCTTGTTCTTTTTCTTCAGTTTTAAACTTTCAGCATCTAAATAATATTAATTTTGAAATAAGTGAACATACTGTTGCACAAAACATATTGCATCTAGAAGAGTGTTTTAGTCCTGGTCCCGATGGTTTGCCATCCTCTATTTTGAAAAAATGTGTCTCTTATTTGTCGTATCCTTTATGCGTTCTTTTTAACACGTCCTTAAAAAGTTCGCTTTTTCCATTTATCTGGAAAAGGTCATTTATCATTCCAATACACAAAAAAGGTCCTAAAAATGAAATTTTGAACTATCGACCTATTGCTAAGCTATCTGTGATACCTAAACTGTTTGAGTCTATCGTATGTAGTGTCCTTATACATTTCATTGTAGTTCAATTATTTGTGATAACCAGCATGGTTTTGTCAAAAAACGGTCTACTGTTACTAATTTGTTTAATTTTACGTCCTTTTGTTTAGATGTTTTTGAGAAACGTGAACAAGTAGATTGCGTATTTACTGATTTTAGTAAAGCGTTTGACAAGCTTTGTCATAAAACACTTATTTTTAAACTGTCTCGTAATGAATGTTCGAGACCGTTTATTGTGAACTCTGGTGTACCCCAGGGCAGCCATCTAGGCCCAATTTTATTTATTTTATTTATAAATGACTTAATTTCGATTATAAAAAATTCGTCTGTCCTTATATATGCTGATGACATTAAACTTTTCAAAAGAATTAACTCTACATCTGACTGCCTACTTTTACAAGAAGACTTAATATTATTTAGGGAATGGTGCAATAAAAATCGTCTTGTTTTGAATGTTGACAAATGTAAAACCATGAGTTTTACACGCAAGAAAGTTCCAATTATTTTTGATTACATGTTTGATTCTTGTCCTTTAAGTAGAGTATCTGTTTTTTCTGACTTGGGAGTAGTTTTAGACTCGAAACTTACATTTACTGAGCATATTAGTTTTATTGTTAAAAAAGCAAATAGAGTCCTTGGTTTCATCAAGAGATTTGGGCGCGATTTCCGTGATCCTTATGTTCTCAAACTACTTTTTGTTTCATTTGTGAGACCAATTCTTGAATATGCCTGTGTAGTGTGGGCACCTTATTATTCTATTCATATAATGAGAATTGAAGCGATTCAGAAGAGATTCTTGCGCTTTTGTCTCCGTTTTCTTCCTTGGCTTCCTGGAAACGTTCTGCCCCCTTATTCACAAAGGCTTACTTTTATTAACCTTCCTTCGTTGACTAACCATAGAAAATATTTACAATTTTGTTTTATTACGGCAATAATAAATGGAGCAATAACATCACCATCGGTTCTTGTTCGTTTTAACTTTAGTTTTAGTCGATCGAGTATACGACTCCAAAAACCACTAAATCAAATTTTTAGTAGATCGAACTATGGTCATAGCCCTATCAGTCAATTAATCGAAATATTTAATAAATTTCATTTTCTAATAAGTTCACCATATGACAACTTTAAAAATCTCAAATTTAAGACATTGTTTTATAGTAGTTTGGATTAAATTTTAATGTTAAGTAGTTTTTAAGCATTTATTTATAAGAACTGTTCACGTTAGCATTTAACGAATTGTAATAAATAAAAACGTACGCACGTACGAACGTACGAACGTACGTACACACACACACACATACATCTCTCTAAAAATGATTGATATAGCCTCTAGGGACCTTGAAACATCGAGAAATGTCAAAAATTCCAATTTGACAAATCGGACCGATTACAATAACTCCCTATGGGAAGTTAAAAAAGCTTTTATATACAAACTTTTTAAAAGCTTTTTAAGAAAAATTTTGGTACGCCAATTTAAAGTTTTTATTATTGTTCGAATAAAAATTAAATTTGCAAAAAAAATATTGAGCCATTTCTGAGATATCGAAATTTCAAAAAAAGAAAAAATAGATTTTTTTTTTCAAAAATTAAAAAAATATTTCATTTAAGGTTTTGATATGCAATGTTATCTAGACTTTTTAGAAGCTTCTCTATAAAAATGTTTATTAAGATCCGTCATGTGGATAATGAGAAATTCAAAATTCGAAAAAATGGTTCTATGGTAGGTACAAGCTGTAATATCTTAATTTCAAAATTTTTTTATTAAATTAAAGACCGTAAAAATTAATTGAAAGAAAAAAAAATGTATCAAAATTCTAGGCGCAGTTTTCGAGAAAAATACGATTTTTGAAAACCATTTTTTTTTTATTTTTAGCATTTGTCTACCATACAAATGCTAAAAATAAAATAAAATAAAATAAAATAAAATAAAATAAAATAAAATAAAATAAAATAAAATAAAATAAAATAAAATAAAATAAAATAAAATAAAATAAAATAAAATAAAATAAAATAAATAAATAAAAATATTTGTAGGTAAAATAATTTTTTTTTATCACATCTTGTAGATTATATTGAGAAACTTTTATTTATCAAGTTTAAAAAAAATATAGCACGGGGTTTTCGAAATATTGAGTTTTGAAAAAAAAATGTTGAAGTTTTTTTTTAAATCCAGTACACAATTCTATTTATATTTTTAGGGAGCTTTAGCCAAAAAAAATGATCAAAATCGGATGTACCGTTTTTGAGAAAATCAAAAACAAAAAAAGGGGTCCATGGGGTATACCCTCAATAACCATTTTTTGGAAAAAATTTGTCATCCAATACCTAACTTTAATTAAATGAAAATTTTTGGTATTTTTATTTTTAAAATCTGTCGAACAATTTTTGAGAAAAAAAAATGTTTATAAAATTTCGAAAAAAAATCGTATGGCAGGTACGATTATTTTTGGTCTTAAAAAATCAAATCAAAAAACATCCGGGGATAAAAAATTAAAACCCATATCTACCAAGTTTGACGAAAATCGGCCGAGCTGTTTAGCTGTAATCGAACAGACAGACAGACAGAATTGCGAGACCCACTTTTTTGGTCTTCGCTATCATCGTAATGTCAACTTTGATCAAAATCTCGAGTTCGATTTTTTTTACGAATGCATAACTTGCCTTATAGTACCTATAAGTCGCAAGTAAAAATATATGATTGGGTCGCAAGAATTTACTTATGCCAAAGAGACTACGAATTTGTAAAATTATTCTTTATAACAATGTTTAAAGAATTAAATGTTATATTGAGACTTTGATCAGAATTGGTATTAATGACAAGGTAGGCGAAAAAAGTTGGTCTAGCCTTAACGACTCGACCGAATTTCTTTAAAAAATTCCAAGAAATAGTTTTTAAAGGTATCTCCCATAGAACCATTTTATTTTGGTTTTGATTAACTCAAAAACGGTACAAATGATTTTGATAAATTTTCTTATGCAAAAGCTCCTCAAAAGTTTGGATGGTAATGTGTCAGAAAACATAGGGGTTGGGATTGCAGTTAGAGAAAATATCGTCTCCTATATGCAAGGCCCAGCATGAGCTTGTAAGTTGTAAATGGTCTCTGATGGGATCTTGGCACCCCATATATGGGATATTCGTAAAAAAGTATGCCATTTTTGGTCAGTAATTGGTCAAAAAAACATCAACTAGCTTTAGAAATTGGTCAATCATAAAAAATTTGTAATCAAGGCTTCCGCTTTTGTAAGGTTACGCAAGGACATGTGCGATTTTTGGATATTCGCAAAAATCATATATCATTCGAAAGATTATTAGATCCTAATAAAAGGTCAATTATTTTCTGTGCCTTTTTTATGAATTTTTAAAGTTCGTTTCAAAGTCATGGAAAACATTTTTGGCACCTCATTTAGGCATGTTCTGAACGTGTTCGGAGTACACTCTATGAGGTCAGAATAAAAAAGCTAAGTTAAATACTTAACACAACAATTTTTCATTCAGATGTGTTTCGAAACCAAATCAGAGCGTTCAGAGCACGTTTGGTTCAGAGGAACATGCTCAGAACGTGTTCGACACGCTCGGACTCTGTTCAGTGCTCTATTCTGAACTAAAAAAGAAAAACGCCAACTTTAGAGTAGCTAAAAAGTGTTTTGGTCGCAGTATGGGGACACATCGCTCGAATACCGGTTTAATTGTTATATTGCTATTTTTATGACCAATGTTCTAGTGAAATTCGTCGCCTTAAAAAATTCCACTGTAATAATCATACTTCTAGGAATGCACGTCAATTTAAATTTTGAAATAAACCGATTCCTTCTTAAGCCATACTACACGAATGTGGAATTCTTTTTCTTCCCATTTTGATATTGAGGCTTCAAAACTAATGTGCACCAGTATCTCCTTTTCAATTCTTCCCCATTTTCTAACGCTCTCTCTTTGTAAATTATATGAAGGGTAGTCAAAACCAAATAAAAAATTACGTATGCTTTGATAATAATTAACTTCTTAAAACTCCTATAAGCCAACAATTTTAATTAATGTGCGCCCAAATATACCTATGTATATTCTATATCATTTGGAAAGTTAATATAATGACACAAACATACCAACAGGTTTAATAAATTTAATTCAAGTCGAAACCTTACCTCTTTTCTAAGACGCTCCACTTCATTCCATGACATCAAATCATCAATTGCAAAAACCAATATAAAAGCGCCAGCGGTTGAAATTGAAAGTGTCCTCATTGCAGGAAACTCAAATGCTCCCGAAGTATCCAGAATATCCAATGTGAGAGATGAACCATCCGGCAGATTATAATCACCCCGATGGAGTTCCTCCACGGTTTGTCGGTAGCGTGTTATGTATTTATCATAAAGGAACTGCGATATAATACAAGTCTTTCCGACCCTTGCTGATCCCATTACGACCACACGCCTGTGCTCCTTGCGGATTAGATTACTTGTGGAATAATCGACTCTAGATGTTCTTATAACGGTTGCCAAAGAAGGCAACCTCAACCGTTGACAAGAGCCCGGCATTTCTTATAGATATAATAAATATACTTATGTATATATCAACTAGATATGATTTTAGATTATTTTTCGCTTGAAATACCTCTTCAGCACAACCCACTTCGCAAAATGGCCTCTTGGACTTGTTTGAAATGTTCTTCGGTTTAAAGATGCTCTCTTAAATCTGAAAGACAAATAACAAAAGTTGTGAATCAAACAGATTAGGAGTGGAATTTTTGCATTTCTTTTTTCTATACTTAGGGGTTTGATTAAGGCAAAAATAAGGGAAGTTCAAACATCCGAATGTTGAAACTTAAGATGCTATTTTAGACCTACGAGCGCAACAAAAAGGAATAACACCAACATTCATCACGAAAGGACACACTTTTCTTTGATATCTTGTCCCTTTTTAAAATTAGGATACTCAAGGACATTTTTATTGGTACGAGAGGGCCAAATTATATATACAGAATAAATTGTTGCTAGATAATAATTGAATCCTCATGTTTCCATGGACGCCCGTTGAGAGGAGGATATACTCGTACATAAGCAATAATTGATTTAAACTTAAAATTTAAAGAAAAATATAGGGTTCAATAGAAATTCATGGAAAGGCGTCTTTAGTCTGAAGGGACGGACTGGTTTTATTGAAGCTCTTGAGTTTGTTTCTTATGAAGTATGATATCTATTGATAAAAAGGCTCTGGTCTTTAATACATATTTTAGTAGGGACGTGGATACTGAGAATGTATCAGTTTGATTATTAAAAAATAATTAAATTATATGCCAACGGGTCGGAAAGAGCCTTAACCTAGTGGTTTATAATTATAACTTATAATTTTATTGCGGCTCCAAACCGCTTAGATGAGAACTATTTTTCATGACGGGAAATATTCTTGGAGTATTCCTCACTTCTTCACAAATGACATTTCATTCCTGAAAAAAAAAGTTTTTGCAGCGGTGCGGCTGGGAATCGAACCCAGGCCTTCTGGAGCACAGCCCAATGCACTAACCATTATGACAAGGGGTACTAAAATAATTTTTGTTATAAATAAACATATTTTTGCTTTAATATCTCTTCGCAGTCATCACGTGAACACTTCATCAAATTGAGGTGATATTCAACTACGTGTTCTGAATTTAAAAAAAATTAAGTATTAAACCGTCTTATAAAATGTATGGGTCTGTTTAGCAGTTTTCGTTTCCATTCTTTAAAACCTTTGTTATCAGGTGGGAAAGTAGAAATAGCGATCACTGGTTATCTAGCCCTGTATCTCAATTAGCCTTGAATGGCGCCATTTTGATACCATAACTCTTTTGAAACCGTGGATTGAATTGATATAGGAAATTTTGGATATTCTCACGGAGTCATCCAGTTTGGATTGAGTTCTAAAAGAAAGGATGTAGGTTATAGATTTTTATGTGTCTTATTGTGTGTTTGCTTCAATCACAATCATCCGGAACAAAACGGGTCTGGACTTTAAGCACATCCGAGTTTTAGGAAAATAGAGAAGTGCTTAAGAGAAAATACCCTTATACATTGGTTTTGAAGTTTTGAGAATCAAAATGGGAGGAAGAAACAGATCTAGGTAAAGCAATCCATTCGTGTCGTGCGGTTAAAGAAAGAATCTCTTTACCAAACTGTACGTCTGAAATTATGCTGAATTGTTAACTGATGAGTATTCCTAGAAGCAGTTTGATTGTCAGTACAGGCCTTATGAGAGAGCTTTTTCAGAATCAGAAGCGCGCCTTACATTTGAACCCTACTGAATTGACCTGCCTAGTGCACAGTTGAGTGCGGTGCGAACTGATTGGTATACTTGGATTTCAGCCCTTATTAAATATTTATTTAATGTAAGGATACTTAAGTCAATTTGTTAACTTGCCACTTCTTTTTTCATTTGGTTTCTGCCGATGAGGAGCTTTCGATTTTAGCCGGTCCCTAGCCACTCAATATTATAGTGCAAAATATTGCACAATATTATTGGCCAAGTGCCCCAATATTTTATCCAATAATTTAGTTGCCAGGTAATAATTGTGTAGACCACAACATGCTTTTGACATTTTCACTTTTTACTTTTCTTGTTTAATTTTCAAATAAACAAATACTGTGCAATTTAACCCACAGACAATACAACATTTTTATATTGTGCAATAAATATAAAAAGGGCTTTTGTTTTTCTTCAATATATTGCACAACCTTGCAATATTATCCATAGACGGACAATAATATTTTGCAATATCAAATATTGCACAATAATATTGAGCGTCTAGGACCGCTTTAGAGCTTTTAGTGCCATGAAATGTTTGCATTTCAAAATGCTTAGTATGGCATCCCTGTGAGAGCTCTTGTTAGAAGAGTACTTATGGAAAACAAAAGACTGCGAGTGGGAGGCAAACCTTCCTATCTTCCCTGTACTGAACATTTTTATCAGACAGAGTTAGAGTATTGTCAGACAAGTCGATATAGACTTACAAAAGGTTGAACTGAACTTCATGCTCTTTTCAATTGCTCTTTTAATGACTTGGTTTGATAAATTCGCAAAAGATTTAAATCAGCTGACCCAAATGTAAAAATTCTGTGTTTACGAAGAATATTTTATAAATATTTATAAAATAAAATATTTTTGACAGCTAACCTCGCCGCAGCTCCATTTAAAGTTGCAGCATTCAATTGTGTTCAGCCATCTAGTCATTAAAAGCATCAAAATGACAAAAACTCTATTAAATATCAAAAATAATTTCAATAAGTGCAAAATGATTTGATTGAACAGAGGGCAAAATGAGTAAACTCGATCGTGTCAAACTTATTAAAATTATACTTTTCGCGATAAGCCAGCAATATAACCTTTAAAGAGAACTGTTACTGTCAGAATTATGTTTGCGATACCTGTATAATTATGGAAATATTTCCATCCATTCTTTTTGAGCAAGTTCGAGCGACGCAGTCGGGCACTTGATTAAAAAAAATTACACGTGGATGAACCTGCAAGGAAATTATATATATGTATATTAGAACTTTTCATTCATCATAATTTAGAGCTGATATCCTCCCTTGGCCTCATGTCAAAATATTCTTCCTCGTACAAAAAAAAAAATAATTTCTGATGGATTATACTTGTTTTTGTTTATTTCATACGAGAGGCCAAGACGTCCAGAGAGGAAATTGGATTTACTTCAAAGAAAAGTTAAAAAGTGAAGCGAAAAAATTTTTATTTAAAGAGGGTGCCAATGTTTGGAGATTAATTTTACAAACTTTGCGTAGAATTAGAAGCTATACAATACATATGTATAACATTTATTTGTTTAGGTTTTCTTCTTTATAGTACATACGAGTACCTATGTATGTATAATGGCAGGGCTACTTTAAAGTAAACGGACATCTAATTGAAACATAAATAGATATTTAAGGTTGGTAAACAACTACCCTCAGCAGGCTGTCGCCTCTGATTTTCATGGCATTCAAGTAGCTCTGCTAACTCTTTGACGTATAACCTGTTCAAATCTTCAAATAAAAAAAAATAATCAAAATCGGTCGAACGGTTTTTGAAAAAAATCAAAAATAAAAAAAAATTCGAAAAAAAATCGTATTGCAGGTACCGTAAGCTTTGGTCTTAAAAAAAAAAAGAAAAAAAACATGTGGGGCGAAAAATTTGAAAATTATATCTACGAGTATGTACCAAGCTTAAAGAAAATCGGCCGAGCCGTTTAGGCTGTAGTCAAACAGACATACAGAATTGCGAGACTTGGTGTTGTCTAATAGACAATGTCTATCATCGTAATGTCAACTTTGATCAAAATCTCGAGTTCGATTTTGTTTACGAATGCATACGAGTAACTTGCCTTACAGTACCTATAAGTCGGAAATAAAAATACTATCAATGGAGTGATCCATTCTGCAAAACAATCATCAATCTTTTCTTAAAGTTTAGTCTAGACATAATTACCGAATATGTCTGTCATCAATTACAGAATTTGTTTTGCTTGTACGTTTATCGTTGTTCATTTCGTAAATAATTTCTCCAATACACATTTTCACGGAAATAAAAATTAGCACGGAGACTTCTCAAAGGACTTAAAAAATTGTATACGCTCTTAGAGTTGACGAGAGTTAACATGGTTCCTGACAAGGTCTTTAATAAACATTACACTAACATATTTGCGTCTTGAATAGACCGGTTGAGATTTGAAAATCAGACATATGTATAGTTGAGTATGCTGGAACTTCAATATTCCATTCTAATTTAAAAAATTGCAACTTGGTGAACTCTCTAAATTCCTAAAGCATGTGTTTCATAAAAAGGATCTCAAATTATGCACTAATATTCAAGAAATATACAAAATTTTGATAGTAAAAGGGTCTGTAAAATTTCTTTGTATAAATCCTATTAATTTGTTTGATTTATTTGCAATGTAGTCAATATGATTTAAAAACGAAAACTGAGTGTCTAAAATTACACCTAGGTCTTTTTTTTTAACAAAAACCCTTTTCCAAATGATGTTGTTAATACTTAATAATATATTGATTTAGATTTTCTGTAGAATCTAAAACTTTGACACTTTTTAACATTAAGAAACAGTTGATTTTCGTTACACCATGTAGCTAATGCATATAGGTCATCTTGAAAAAGAAGACAATCATTTGCTTTTTCAATGGATTGAAAGAATTTCAAGTCATCAGCGTACATAAGATGAAAATCTTAGGCAAATGGAATATCATTAATTTAAAGAAAGAAAATCAGTGGACCTAAGTGACTTCCTTGGGGAACCCCAAAAGTTACATCAATCTTTCTAGACATTTCGATCAAATTTTTAGTTAATAATAATTTACATTCAAAGATAATTTGATAATTAATTTGTCAATATCTATATTTAAAGAATTATTTTTATCACAAATTAGTTCAATTTGATCACTAACATTATTTTTTCGTATAGCAATTTAAACACCACCACCTCTGTTTAAATTAATACTTTAGAACAACGATAAAGTATAGGATTCCTGTCAGCTAGGTTTGTTTGCAAGTTTATGTTTTACAATTACAATTTTTGTTTGTTTATATATTTAAGATAAAGTAGAATTAAATGTTTTTATTCGAATTCAGTTAGTAATAACACCCTGTAATTATAATTTTTTTTAAATGGTAAAGTACTTTCGGCTGAGTTTTTCAACGTCATCGTTGAATATGTTAGACTTTGAGGAATACAAATTGGACATACATATACTTATGACATGAAAACAGTCTTCTTTGGCTTTCAAATAACAAAGTGCCAAATTCGTTTGAAACTTCCATTGCATGGGGAGCTATTGAGAGCCTTTACTATGTGTGCAACACATACAGAGGTTCCGTATGGTTTATTTATGAGGATCTAACCTCGCTACTTCCGCACAAGCTTGCCCTAAGATTTTCCAATTTAGCGTTTTTGTTTCGCATTTCGTAAGAATCCATTTTTTTTTTTTTTGTTTTTTTTTTTTTTGTAAACAGTCGTTCGGAAGAGACAGTACCTTAAAGATATAATCCACTTACGACTTAAGGGTATTTGTGCCAAACTATTTCCAATCGGTTTCCATTGAAATTAAAACTACGTGTGTTTCGGTTCCAATTTGATCTAGAAAACTACGTCACTTTTGAATTGTCCGTGTCAATAACGAGCTCGAAAATTCATAACGCTTTGTACCGGCATATTCCGATAACCAGACCTATGTATGTCTATGTATGTCTCGATGCGCTTGGAAAACTTTGAAAATTTGGTAATTTTTTTAGACAAGTGGTTAGTCCATGATTTTTCCAAGATTCTTAAAAATTCAGTAAAATCACTTTGGTTAGAAATATTTCGAGAGCCAGACGTCGCAGAAGCTTCTGGTCTTCATCTGTACATAGCCCCGGAAAATATAAACGGGAATTTTGGAAACTGGAGACTCTTACAAGGCTTGGTTTCGGAAATAGCACCAACCAAAGACATTATTAGGTTGTTGGATCTCGAAAATTCATAAAATAACTTTGGATCGACGAATTTCGATAATCAGACGACTCAGGAGCTTTTCGCTTGGATGTGTATAGGAATTGAATAGACCTTTCATTCGATGTATGTCTCGATGCGTTTGGAAAACTTTGAAAATTTGGTGATTTTTTTTAGACAAGTGGTTAGCCCATGATTTTTTTAAGATTCTCAAAAATTCAGTAAAGTCACTTTGGTTAGAAATACATATTTCGGATAGCTAGATAGCTATGGAAAATTCAAGAAGGGATTTTCAAAACCGAAGCCTCTTAAAAGGCTTGGTTTTGGAAATAGCGCCAACCAAAAACATTATTACGTAGTTGGGGCTCGAAAATCCATAAAATTTATTTGGATCGACATATTTCGATAACCGGACCACTCAGGAGCTTTTCGTTTTGATGTGTATGTAGGAATTGAATAGACCTTTCATTCGATGTACCTACCTACTGGTCTTATTGGAAAAAAAAAACAAATGTTTTGTCATGAAATAAAATATTGGTAGAAATTTTCGTTTGAACATAAATCGCTTACAAAGTAGTTTTATCTATCTGACAAATTTATTTTGTCAATACATATTACAAAATATTTCAACCTCGAAAAAAAAATATTTGTCATTAGATATAATAAAAATGTTTTCATTGTCTGTTAAATTGGCAAGAAAAATTAACACACATTTTTGTGACATTGACAAACATTTACAAAATAGATTTTTTGTAGATTCAACAAACATTTTATTTTCATCACGAAAAAATTTGTGGATGTGCCTAAAATCTCTGTTTCATTTTGTTTTATTAACAAAACTTGGTGTGTTGAATTGATAATATTATTTGTGGTGCATATTTTGTTAAATTAATCAAAACGATAAAATTGTTTTGTTGAATGTCAACAACAACGTTCTTATCAATATAACCATTAATTTCCAGTGTGGAATACTCGGCTAAGCGGTTAATCATCAATTGATATTTTTCGGGTGATTCTGACGGTAGTCCCAGAGGTCATCAGCATATAAGAGTACATTAACAATTAACAATTCGTACTCCTCCTGGAAGATGCGTTACAAAATCGTTGATAAATATTGAGAACATAAAGAGCACTTAGCAGACAACCTTGTTTCACACCAGTATCTGTTTCGAAAAATTCTGAGTAGTGTTAACCATCCCAGACAGCTGCTTTTGAATCTGCGTACATCTCCTCCAAAAATGAATAAAAGCTTGTGGATATATTCAGTCTCAGTTCTCACAATGGATGTCAGTGTAAATATATGGTCAACTGTTGAGTAACTTTTCCTGAGGCCGACTTGGAATTCCGAAAGATTGTTGTTGGATTCTTCCCACTTTTTCATTCTATTAGCGAAGAAACCACAAAGCCGTTATCTGGTACGTTCATGAACGAAGTTCCTCATAATTTTTTACATTGTTCAAATCTTCTTTGTAGGGGTATTTGTATTATAAAATTATAAAACAAAATCAATACAAACTATTTCGTTGAATTATTTCTAACAGCTTAGAAAACAGACAATTCATACTCACACTTCTTACACTTACGCACAGAAGTGTCCCGCTGTTAGTGATCTGCTGTTAAAGAAATAAATGTTCCTTCTCTATTCCTTACATCATAGTCAACAATAACACACGTGGCACCACCTCTGAATGTAAATACTTAAATAGATTCCAACTGTTGATACATTTTAATTCCCTCTGGATCATCAGGTCACAATTGAATTTTCTATGGAAAAACCTTTCGTTATAAATACTGAAGACCTTTATGATTTTCTGGCTCTTCCACGTTCCACCTACACCATTAATATTCTATTTTAAGGAACTCTTCGATGTGTTTTCGTGGGGTTTCCTTATTGTATGAGCAACCCACCAGAGCCAGTTCACTGTTTGTAAACTATATCTACGACTTCATCCCCAAACGGGTATACCGGTTGTAGATATGTATACTTTGTATGTTATTTTGTGACCATCAAATTCTAAGAGAATATGAACCGAAAAAAAGCATTACCAACTACACAACTTTGGTTCCGAAGAAAAACGACACAACTCAACAAATTAAATTCTTGAACTAACATTGCAATTTTGTATAGAAAAAAACATCCAAGATACTAGACCCTTAATTCAATATTCGGAACTTACAGAACTCTGGTTGGGGCTTTGATATTTTAACCGATTTATTAGAAATCAAATTTTGTTGAGTTCTATTGATTTTCTTTCGAACAGCAAAAAACCCACAAAACCCTTTGAAGTATGCGTCTATTAAACAAAGAAATAACTATCCTAATTGGATTTTTTTAAGAGACACGCTTGTCATCTCTTAAATCTGATTAATTCATGACATCAGGACATTAATGCCCAAGGACATGTACAATTGTACAGCATCTGTTTGCCTAGTTGACCATAATCGTGACATTTTGCGCTATCCGCTTTTATTTTATGGCAATTTAATGTTGTTATGCTGCTACGTAATTTAAGCCTCCAAGTAACTTCGCTAATAAAAAAATAAACGTTTCGATGTCCTTGTTACGAAGAAGGCTTGTCGAAACTTGGTAAAACAACCGTGCGTTTTATGAAGGTCGCCGATTGTGTGTTCACAACAAACACACGACACGTCACCTCCTATTCTATTTCTCTTCATAAAATAATTTCCCACAAATCGAACATTCTCATACCCATCCTCCATTTTGAATCAATCATGAGATCATAAATATCGAGTATAGTGTCCCATAACGTGACAGGCTTCATCGTTTCACCAAACGTTTGTATCTGATTGCGAAACAGTGCGTTGGTAGATTCAACGGAAGTTAAAAAAGAAAAGAAATAATCACATTTTAGTGCTAATTGAAAAAATTCCACTGATATAATTTGTGCAGGCGTTTTAGGCATTGTATTTCCACTTTACCGCCTCCATTTTTCCCATCACAATGGAAAAGCAGTTTTCATTTGAATTGAATATTTATATCGATTCGAAAGTCAAGCCGGTTCAAACGATGCAACATAACAGAGATCACATTTTACACACTGACTCGTGATTGGAATTGGATTATATTTACTAATTGGGAGCTTTGCTTAAAAATAAACACCCCATGTCAGGATATGTGAGTGACAAAATGTGTGTGCCAGCGTTATGGGAACAAGGGAGTATTATAGTGAAGTGGTTCTCGTCAAATGGTACATCGTACACGAACAGGAACACGTTTTAGGTATTGCGTTATTTTCTTTCAATGCATTGCCGTACAAACTAGGAATGTGTAAAAGGAGGATTTTACACTTTCAACAGAGTTGGTAGTGGTAGTTTTTTAGTTAACCATTTTTGAAACGACAATCAATCTTTCTAAAGTTTAAAATAAATGTCGCTTGGGAAATCGTTTAAACGTTTTCAAAGTCTAAAATTTACTGATTGATGATAATGATAAATTAATAACTTCAAAATCAAAACAAAATATTAAGGAAGTAAAATTCCCAAACAAAGTAAGGGATACAAAATTGTTTGTCCAGGAAAAATGGCCAATTCCGACGTACATATGTGAATTTTGATAGAAAGCTGCATTTATATGACTTAGAATTACCTAAAAAAGTGCTCTTAATTTGGGACAGTTTTCTTCGGGGGAAATCCAGTAGTTTTTTGAGTACTGAATTTAGTCAATGCAACCTAAAAATTGGATACATATTAACGGATTTTCTATAAGGGTCGATGTTAAAATGCGTGTGAAGTATTAAGAAAATTCTTTTTATTTAAAAAGCCCATGGGCCAAATAAAAGTTTCTTTTTGAAAATGCAATAAAATAAACAAAATTAATTTTTGTCCATGTTTTATAGCATTACTAGTAAGAACAAACATTCCAATTAATTATGGAACACAACGTCGTTCAAGGGGATGGGTCAATTGGACCTTGAAAGCGAACAATTTGAGATCTTTGTGCAGAATTCTCCTCAGGCTAGTGCGTGAAATGTTGAGTTGTTGAGATCGATGGCGAGTTGATGTTGGTGAATTGAGTCTTACACCCTCGGCTACAGCAGCTACATTCTCGTCTGTGGACACCGTACGATAACGGGACTATGAGTGTTGTCTACTTGCATATCAGTCTCACAATCCTTTTACACAAACTTGCGTACAGCAGGCACGGTGAGTGCTTCATTTGGTTCAAGACTTCCTTTCGAAAAACGCACTGTTCGGTGGACATAGCACTCACTTTGGAAATAAGTTTTCAATATTTCCCAATGTTGTTCAAGCGTAAAGCGACTCATTTCGTTGCGCCTTTGTATATATATTTGAAAATATATATACAATGGTTGCGCGGAGGTATGATACTGAATTTCTGTCAAGATTGCGAGTGGGAAACAGCTGTCAGTATCAAAATATCCTATGAATTAAAAAGAAACCACTAGATGGCCCACCTGTATGCCATTATGTATGGAATATGACATCGTTCTCAAATGTACGCCTCGGATTCTTACGGTGGCAAGGATTCGAGTGGTCTAATTTTCAATGACTCTTCCGCATATATCCGGCAGAATTTAAACGATAGCCTGTGTTCACCACATATGTTGCACCTCGAGGGCAACGATTGATTGTGGTTTATTCGCATAATCCTGCGACTTCAGGAAACTCTATACAAGTAAAAGTCTGCTGGGGTTAAATCGAAAGAAATTGGTGGCTAATTCACGTCACTTTTGCGAGAAATAGCCCTGCACTCAAATCCTTCATGCATAAGAATGTCTTACCTGGTTCCCTCTGTGTGGCACGTAGCACCGTTTTGCTAGAACCATATGTCGTCTAGGTCCATATGGTTAATTTTGGGCCATAAGAAATTGGTTAATATCGGTTTGTAGCGCTTACCGTTGACGGTTTCCTTGACTTGTTAGCATCATTCATCCAAAAATGCGCCTCGTCCCTAAAGATGATTTTCGGCCAAAATTGGGGTCCTCTTCCAAACGCTCCGAACCCAGTCAGCGAACAAACGGCATTGTCTATGGTCATGATTCATGAACTATGAGCTCCTGGGTCTGTTGGATCTTGTGTAGGGTGTAGGTTTAAGTCCCGACGCAAAATAAATTAGCCAAGTCGAAGTCTATTAAAGGCCGTTCCTATGCACGGTGAGGACCTGACTGCCTCGGGTTCTGCTGTACAATTTCTCCTTTCACGGACAGCGGCGATGTTCTCGGCCAATCTTACGTTCATTTGACTAAAGAATGTTGGCTGATTAATTACCACCAAACGTTGAAGAGTCGACAATAAAGGGACACCACATCTACCGTAAAATGAGTGTAACGCGCGCAATGTTTGCACTAACAACACTCATTTTGTAATAAAGTTTCATCATTTGGACGTACTGTATGTCGTTTGCGAATTTTTAATGATTTTTTTTTTTAAATCCAAAAATATTTGTCTTCGAAAATTTTATTTTTGTGTATAACACTACTTGTTTGTGAATTGTTAATATGTCAAATTTTTTGGCACGAAGTAATTGTTCTATAGTTTATTCTTTTTAAGAACTTTAAATTGCGAAACTTAAGAGTGGCATGGGTATTAGGCTTTAGTATGTTTAACATTTATTTCGAGCATATTAGCACTGAGGCTGAAACAATCTGAAAATCCACATCTATACTATTTCATCGAACAGAAGAGAGCCGGTATAAACTTTTTCAATTTGCCAGTGTTTGTTCTAACAAAAGTCTATAAATAATCTTTTATCTGTTAAATTTACTGTCACTAGAAACAGTCTTATCAAAAAATGCCCTTTCTATATGTGAAATATTGCAAAAAAAAAAAATACATGAGGCCACGAAAATATTTGTAGATATTTTAGTAGAATAAACATATGTACATACATATGTATATGATTTGTTTTATTTAGCTTTTATTTAGTTTCATAAAATTTATAAAAAACTCGAACACGGCTAGACCAATCCAGACCCAAAATTAGAGATTCTTTGAAAACTCTTCAATGACAGATAAACCAGGGTTTAAATTATAATAGACGTGGCGTTAAACTCAAATATTAAAATGCCTATTTGAGCTTAAAATTTTTATTTTTATATTAATAGGTTCAATAAAACAAAATCAATATTTGACATACAAATTTGACAAGCGATAACAGAGAAGACGGAAAAAGTTATTACTGGAATTTTTTCTATCGAAATTTCGAACTTTATTTTTAAATTTCTTAATTTTTTGATTGATATTCTATTGTTTTTCTGTATTCACTTCTTATATAGCCGACGTTATAACAGCTTGGTAGATTGCACTCAAAGTTTTATTCTATTCAAAATACAATAAGCTTTTTATTCAGACAACGGCAAAAGTAACAGCAATTACTCTTAAAAGAATATGTACATACATATATAGAAATATCACTTTCATCAATGTGAAGATTTTAACGTTTGTGAATATTTAGTTAAACGCGTAGAAAATAATAATAATTCATGCAACATCGTAAGTTTTCCGACCTCGTAAAATCGTAAAGTTTCCAACACATGTTTCATGAACGTCTTAAAACTGCTTGTAGTTCATTGCAGCTATTCATTGAACGTCAAACGGTGATCTGCTGGGTTCAGACGACGAGCGTTTAGTTTGCTTATTTTCTTCAATATTCTGAAAAAAAAATATTGTAAGTAGTTTTTTTTCAATTTTATTCTCTTTTTTCCAAATTGTATCTTAAACTATGTTCCCACCAAACTGAAATCTGAGATTGCAGCTGAAAAATGTTGAGATTTCCAATTAGTATAGGTAGCTTGAAATCTAGAGTTTTCATTGGCATTTCCCTAAAATCTCCATGAAATCTTATTCCATGAATCTGAAATATTAAAAGATTTCAACTAAAATATCGTTTTGGTGGAAAACATAGTATTACGTCAGCCATTTTAAAAAGAGAGAACATTCTGCTTTTGATGTTGTTTTGAGTCAGTTCGATTTTAATTTAAAATGGTTTTTACAAATTATGAAATATTATATAACCTCTCAAAAAGAGTTAATGTAAAAAATCTAATTTACTTAATTCGAGCAACTGCTTCTTACACTGCCACTGCTGCAACGAGAACGGTTAGCTAGTTTCCCGATTCAACTTAAGGAGGTGCTTACATTTCAGAATTCTTACAGAATATAAATTATTTAAATACTATACAATTATTTAAGTAAAATATTTCAACGATTTTCCTAAAAAAAAACAAACAAGTTAAAGAGTATCTCGCTTGTTGTTTAAATTTCAATGCAATTTTTCCAGAAAAACAAATTTACGAGGTCAAAGAAGAAGCTATATAAATGTCTTGTCATCCAATCATTTTATGAGAAGCTGTAAAAGAACAAACGTCAAATAAAAAGTATCTCGACCTAGTTAACAGAGCTACCTCTTTAATAAACTGAAGCTCACAAAGGCAAGGACAATACTCAGGTATGTGATCATATTATAATTCAATGCAAAATGTAAAGATTTTATAGTATTTTCGTCCAACGATGTGGCAAAAACGCTTAGTTTTCCTAACACAACACAAATTTATAATTTCATTCATGCGTAATTTAATTTGCATGTTGACTGCCAGGAATTAAATTCTATGTAATATCTTCTCAAGTTATATTAAATGCTGATAAAGTTTCCTCATAAACGCCTACGTAAGATGGTTTTGACCTACATATTCCAATTCATCTGCAAATAATAAGGCTCCAGTCACAATAAAAAACTTTTTGGTGTGTCACATTTCTTTAGAAACGTCGTACAAATGGATATTTGTCCCTTTGAAAGGGGAGACTGAAATCAGACTATACTTTCATGATAACGACTTTATTTTTCAACACTTGAGCATTACTTAGAATTGGTTACTATGTAAGATGTATGTATTCAATCTTATTATATTTGATCGATGTGATGCTTGAGGCATTATGTTAAATAGAAGAATTTAAGGATCTATTTCTTTGGAAGTCCCTTTTTTTAAAGTAAAATATATGTAGATACATATAAATGCTGATACCATTTTTATCTGAACAAAGAGGAAACTATTTAAAATTTTTTTAATTTAGCTTGAAGCAAAATTTTAAAGATTTTACTGCGAGATTTTTCTACGAGATTGAAACTATGATACGAGTTTATCACGTGGAGCACCCATATGTCTTTATTTTACTCCATGCATATTCATTGAAAATTAAACATTTAGACATTTGCTGTTTGGCTTTCTATACACGAAGCGTCTCATTATATAGGGTGGCTCATAAGTATCTAACGTTATGATTTAATTATTGAATTATTTTATTTGTTTAAATATTTTTTTCAGAGTTAATTTTAAAAAACTTGGGAAATTTCAGAGCAGAACAAAGAACTAAAGTTCTTCAATTTTATTTTTTGAAAGTCGACATTCAATTATTCAGACGAAATTTCATTCATGTTCTTAACACGCCCAGTACTCCAACAATTTACCGATTGGTCCAGCGTTTTCAGCGTGCTGGAAGACCTCGTCCAGTTCGAGATGATGTTAAGATTACTAGGGTGTAAGCAAGTATTGAGGAAAACCAAGAAGCTTCCACCAGGAGACGGTTTCAGTAGTTATTGATGTCTTTGCAAAGAATTTTACGGCAGTTACACCATTTTCCATATAAGATTCTATTGGTTAACAGAAATATGCATTCAGTATGCTCGTTAAGTAGTATACTATACCCTAATAATAGGCTGTTTAAAATTTAGTGCCATCATCATATAATAAAACGGCAAACATGTTTTTTGTGGTACACTTTTCGCGTCCCACAAAAACCGAAGGGGCATAAATTACATATTAAACGAAAGCATTTTTTGCATAGATGTGCAGAATACCAAAATTATTTAAATATACTACACAGAAATTGTTTAAAACAACAAATAAAAATTGCAAAAAAATGCCCGGAGAACAAAAACATTTAGAAATGTCAAATCGACTAGCGACATCTGGTGCTGAATAGAGCATACATTTACACTATACTGTCATACAGTTTAAAGCCTAGTACGCAGATCGGGAAAAATTTTGTCTCCCATACATTTTTTTTTCCTGGGACAAATTTTGTCTCGGATATTTTTCCGAGCAGTACGCAGTTCGCGCGCAAAATTCATACTATTGTGAATTGCTCTACAAAATGTCTCCACTAAATTTTGCCAAGAAAAAAAATGATACAAGCATTATTTTGCGGGACAAATTTTGACAGCCACCGTGTTTCCGAAAGTGATTTTTGATAAAACTGGTTTTATGTAAAAGGTGGTGATGCTTCTCTTGAAAGCATCGAGAGGAGATTCCAAAAGGTTTGTAATAATAATATTATCTGTGGTTTAAGTTTAGTAAAAGTTAGAACCATTTTAACTTTTGCGTTTGTTGTTGTTTGGAAAAATACAGCACATTTTGTTCACTTTTCACTCTTTAAAGTAATGTAGGGGCAATTTCTGTGATAGGCTAGGCGCGCACATTCAAGTTTTAGTTGCACATCCTGTTTGGTTGCTTATAGAAAACAGATGAACTATTTGGTTGAATGTTCGCGCAGGTGCATATAATTATATGTTACACAAAATAGCGAACTCTTTTGGGCAATCGTTTAGTTTGTGTCAAAACACAAATTTTTTGGTTGCTCGAACCAAGCAGTTGCGAAACTAAAAATTGAATGTGCGCGCCTAGCCTTAGTGTTTTCAAAAAGTGAAAAAATGAAATTTAGAACCATTTCAACTTGCTATTTTAGGGCTTTCGGCTGACATTTTGTACGAAATACGTCATAACTGAATTCGTCCTCTATTCGTCAAGTCATAAACTGTCAAATTCCATCAAAGGATGGCTACGATGTCGATGGATTAAGAAACGTCCAAAAATCCACATTAAACATACCGGATTCTGATACATCAAATAACATCAGTTCAACCCAACAATTGTTTTCATCAACAACCAATCTGCAACGTGTCAAAAATCTGCAATGTATCAGAAATGTGTATAGGTTTTAAAGTTTGTTTACCATTAACTGTTGTCCTTTGGACTCCAGGATTGAGTGCTTAGTAGGTACATTGCATTCAACAATTTAAAAAAAATCATGAATTCTCTGTCTTTTATTAAATGATAGTGAATTAAATAAATAAATTGGCACTCGAATTTCGAGAACTGGGTCGGTTAGTTATCTTTAAACCATAAATGAAGATATTTTCAAACCATAATTTTAATTTTAATAAATGCCAAAGTTCGATGAAATCAGAAAGCAAAGTGTTATTCATCAAATAAATCACAACCTGACTTAAGCGCCAACCTAGATAGAACAGTGATAAATAATTTTCAATCAATTGCACATATTTTTGGAATGAACCCGTCATTTCTCCAAAATGCAGCTTGTGTAATTCGATGAATGTGAGTACTCGTAGCATAAGACTCGTATGTAGGTGTTTTATAGCAACCAACCAACGACGTGAGCAATAAACAAGTTTCACACCAGCGTAGCACGAGTGAATAACAACGCACTTCGTAATTTTCCTCGAGGAAGCACCATTCAACTAAGTTTGGGAAATTGTAAATTTTGAATTCAAAGAAATTCAAAAAACTGATGCGTAATAGTTTATTAGTTTTCTGAAGGATACTAAATATTTGCCGCACTCTCCTTTCGTACCATATGACGTTCCCTGCCAAATATAAAATTTATCTGAAAAGAAGTACATAGTTTCAAAGAATATCGTGGGCTTAGAGGAGCCCAAAAGATACCAGCAAAGACAAAATCCCAACGTAACTTAAGAGTGGTGATGCCTGTGAGCGCTCATAAATATTGCCTTGTTGACACATTATCCATGTTATACGTTCCCCTTAGTGAATATAATAAAGATATTAATGCGTTACAATAAATCAGATGGACAGAATGATGTCTTACAAAGTAGGATTCATAGTCAGATAAAAATAAAGTAAAGTAATAAAGCTATCTGCATTTGACATTAAATCTTAGAACATCAGTCAGATAATCGTTCGCGAATCTATGAAGCACTTCCTTGATGACGATAAAAACGTACACAGAACAAATCGAAAGGACTCTCAATGAGTGTCCAGTATCCAGTTTAAAATTGGTATTACGGAAAAAGTACCGAAAATACATCGATAAATGAATCCGTACAGTATTGAAAATCAAACCTGACATTTCTGGACCGACCATGGACGACGCACAGTGGGGCAAGATAGGTCGTTTTGTGATATTAATTATTTTCACAAGGAATTGAGTGTTCTTTTGCAACTTTTTGTGATTTTATGATGAAAGAGAAGTGTAATCTTGAATACAGTGGTCCGCTATAGCTTTTTGGAAAGCAATTTTGAAAAATAAAATTTTGTAGTTAAAATTTTGAAGTTAAAATTTTGAAAAAAAAATCGTAGTTTTTTATATTAAAGTTGATTTTTTCAATTGTTTGTTTTTGTAAATGGTATATTTTTACTAAATTTCAATGTTCTTAAAATTTTTTAGCAAGATTTGAAAACCAAGTGCAAAAATCTTTATTATTTTAAGAGTTATTCGAGAAAAACTTTTTACCAAAAAAACTCAAGTTTTAATGTTTTTGATAAAATAAAAATAACGTACGTATATTAATCTTACTCGGTTTAAACAACATTACTTCACCTAATTGAGTAATAAATAAAACAGTATTGATGAAAAATTAAAGGAATAATAATATAACAAACTTTTATTTTAATTTATGTATTGTTAATCAGAATCATAAAATACGACATTTTCTACTTCAAACATTTGAATAACTTCAAGATCAATTTTTTTTGTTTATATTTAATTTTCGACTTAAACCTGAAACCGAAGGATCCGAAGAAATCATCAATCGATGAAAAATGTCAGTCAACGTATCTTTTCTGGAAGATTTTTTGCTATATTGTTCTCTAAAAACTTTGAAATCTCTGTTTGGCCAATTGGAAGCAAACAATTTGTGGCAATATGATGGCCGTGTATTCAAATTTTATGCACGGTAGTGCTCATATAATACCAGGGGTATAAAAGTACAAAATACCCAGCGGTTTCCTCACAAAAAGATTGAAACTTTTGTGGGTTGAGCTTAAAACCACTTGTCAAACATTGTAAGATGATATGAAACTTTACAATTAAAGCTTCATCGACGCCCGTTATTTAAGCAGATAAACTCTTATTTTCAAAAAACCTTCTTGCCATATTACCTGTATTGGTGTTCCCGTAGCCAGGCTTACGTTTATCGACTGTTAAACCTGTTTTCTCTTTGAATTATTTTTGAATTCGTAGTTTATTTTGTTTTACAACAACTTCCGTTTTTTCATTTGTTCGCCATTTTTTAACCGAAAGCTTATATGCAAGGAAACATTCAAATAAGTGAATCCACCCATGCAACGTAGACAATCCAGATGATAAATAGCCCCGTTTATTGGTTGCTGCATCATTTTGTCGATATTTTACTTTTAAACTGGTACCTGAAGTCTTTTAGCTTCAGTTTTAAGTCCCTGGAATTTTCAGAACATGAAGTTTTATTTTTGAGAAAGGTCTCAATTGCGATAAATTTGTCTTCGAATTTTGTTGTTCTTACTATTAAAATATAAATCAACCAGTTTTCGTCTGGGACATTGGAATACTTGGTTTTAGTACCTATAAATTGCCATATTTTAATAAATACAATGAACAAATAAAGAGAAAACTTGTTATTTTATTTTGCAGCAACAAATTATAAAAAAGGTTATTGATATGTATTTAAATAACCATACAAAATAGTAGCTTGAATCATTTTTAACTTAAAAAATTCATAAAAAAATATTTTCGGCATTTTTCAAGCACTTTTCTTTTCTGATTTATATTCACCAAATATCTGTTCATCTGACAACACTCACAGACCTGGTTGAAAAATGCCGAAACAGAAGATATTGCTCTTTCTTTCATGCAAGACCTTAGAAAAAAAAACTAATTTTTGAAACCTTGCTATTATATACTAAAACAAATTTTTTCAAATTTTTCTTCTTAAAATAAAAACTACGGGGAGAGTACGATAACTTAGGCGCCAAAAATTGATAACGGATTCTTGTAGAAGGGTCAAATACAAGCGTTTTTTACTATGGAAGGGGGGGTCTATCTCGCCCCGTTTAGGAGGTAGGGGCGATTTTAGAAAAAATGACTTAAATTGAAAAAAAAATATTAAAAAAACAACGGCAACACTTACAATAACTACATACCTTCATAAATATCAGAAATTTCACTTGACATTTTTGACACTACTCTTTATAAGAAAAAAAAATTAAACAAAAAAATCTCTCAAAAATCTGTTTATTTTTATTTGCTTTCTCGCACCAACTTGATCAACTTTGACAGCGTCGGCGTCGTTAAGTTAGCATAGGTGACTTACCAAAAAAAGTTCTTCCATGTCTTATCAAAAATAATGTATTAATTGAGAAAAACAACATTTTTTTCCCGTTGCTTAAAAATTTTGAGATGGAGTTTATATCACGGTTCTCTATAGAGCTGCCCCATAGTGCGACGTCACCCGATAATGGTTTGAACGATCCAAATTGCCAGTTTCAACTCTAAATTAATATTGAGATCAGTTTTTAATCAGAATGGTTGACCTACGCAATGAGAACAGTAGTTACACATTTTGTTTTGCGATATAACGAAAATAATATCATCGGGTAAATCCGTCGGATAATTTTGATTTGCGAAACTGATTTCAAATCGGGAAATAGGGAAATAGGCCAATGGAATACAAAAATTTGCCAAAACTGGCTTTTTGATGGATTCAAATTAAAAATAAATTGATTTCTTTTAACAATAGAAAACCACATTCTTTAGTTTCGTGTTATTTGTTTGTTTGAAACTCAGATCGAGGATCGAGGTAGTACCCCTTGTCATAATGGTTTTTTATGGTTTTACTGTCATGCAGAAGGTCTTGGGTTCGATTCTCAGCCGCTGCAGAAAAGTTTTTTAGGAGTGTACTAACTTTTGCGAGGAATTGACAAATAACCTATAAGAGTATCTCTTGTCATGAAAAGTAATGATCATTAGTCGTTCGGAATTGGCAGAAAATGGTAGGTCCTAGTTCTCTTCGAGCTTTTTCACCACCAAATTTTAATTTATAGAACGAGGAAAAACCGTGACTTTACTAACCGACACTTACCAACAGCTTCGTCGTTCTTCTTGGGGGAAAGTATTAAAAAATGTTAAAAAATGTTTCCCAAATCTGGGAAAAATAATTTTGCCCTGATGTCAACGGCCTAGACTTTGATGAAAGCATCGCTTCCCTTTGATCAGCGAAATTAAGCATCAATTTGCGTGGTCAGTATACTTGGATGTTCAATAGTTCAATACCAACCGTGTGCTGTTGACATGTTTTTCTTCTGTGTCTCTCTCTGTTGTAATGTCCAAGCCGATGGTATCAGTTGCTAGTGCTTTCAGTGTCTCTAATTTGTAGATTTATCTACGGAGTAGTGTAATATGTAATGTAATGTAATTTTGCCCTCAAACCTTGCTGAAAAGGAAGCGAGAACATAGTTTCAACGGAAGAGTAATGCACAAAAAACTCTTCATTAGCCATGTCAAAAGACTTAAACAGCTTGAATTCGCTAAAGAATACCAATTCAAAGACTTTGACTTCTGGAAAACCGTTATTTTTACAGACAAGTCAAAGTTTAATATTGATTGCTCGGATGACAGGCAAATAGTTTGGCTCAAGCCGAAGGCAGAATACCTTCCAAAAAACACTCAAGGAACAGTCAAACAATCATGCATACGTGATGGTGTAGGAGGATTTTGGAGCTGGAGTTGGAAGACTGGACATAACTGAAGGAATTATGGATCAATTTTTTTAAAAAAGATGGTGCTGCACAAATGGTTTAGAAAACAACTTTACATTTATCATGATAACGACCCCAAACATAACGCTAACGCAACTATAGAGTATGCTTTCTGTATAACTTATCGGAACATTTTGGAAACACCCCCATAATCAACTGATTTTAATCAGATAGAGAATTTATGGACGAGTTGGAGCCCAGAATCCGAAAACATTCCATTAAGAACACAAACAATTTACATAAATATGTTCGTCTACACATAAGTTCACGATTTTTTAGGTACGTTTCATTGTGTACGTATCTATTTACAAACATCTGGATTTGGGTTAATTATTTAACATGTATTACTAAAACAATTTGGGATACTGCTCTCTATCTGGATCTATTTCAAAGATCCAAAAATGAGGTCTTAATATGGTGGGTAGATGGCTTTTTATGGTAAGGTAGTGTAATTTACAGTGTAAATCCATTTAAAAATGCGACAAAACTATACAAGGCAAACATAACATGTTTTGAATATTTACAAACGTTCCGAATTCGTAAACTGATCCACATCCAAGTTCGAAGGAGCTGTGAGTACTCTGAACTCTGCTGTTCTATTTACATATGTTCCTTTATTTGTCAAATTTATGTATTTGCCGAGCGATTGGAATCGCTATTGCTTAAAGTCACTTTACACGATAATAGAAGTAATATATTTTCTCATACGAACTGTCAAAAAAAAAACATGAAATCGTTTCAACGCATTCATAGAATTCATGTCTCTTCTCAAATGAAAAGACGTACCTTACATAGGAATTACATATTTAATATAAAAACTGAATCCAATTCCCTTTGAGAAGTCGTAGGAGATAAGGTGCTCCTGTGGAAAAGATAGTGTTTAAAGGGTTGGGCTTCAAGTTTAAAAAAAAAATTGTCGAAAGCAATTTGACGAAAATGAAATATATGAAATTTAAGTGCATTCTTGTACCAGATATAGATTTCAAGTTTCCGACATCTGGAAAAAAAAATTGAAATTTCAGCATTCATGGTTACACTCATTTGTGTAGTAGGTGTATTCTGCCACATAAAAAAGACCTTACTGCAGATATTGTGTCTCGTCGGTCGTGCGTTTCGAACAAAACAAATCATATCACAAAAATGGACAAAATCAAAGAAATTGACAAGGACCGGAAAATACAACAACTAGAAAACAGACAAAAGTTAATTCCGATCATCCAAGTTGTTTTTTTTTTTTTAGGGCTCTTTGTCATTCAATATGTCGAAAGAAAACGAAGGAAATTGATGCTGTAGGGAAACTAATAAAGATGAATGTCGTGCAATTTATATCAACAAATCTAAGTACGGATGTGAATGGTATAAAACAGTTTTCAATATGTGCTCGTTGTGGAAATAAAATTGAAAAAAAAAAATACTCAATTGAAGAAGAAGATGAATGACATTGGGATAAATTTGGCTAATATGTCACGATAAGGTTATTCACAATGGTTAAACTTCAACTTGAAAATTGACAATGGTTAACAATATTAATTTAAATAAAAACATTTTTTGTTTCGATTATGTCAGGTTGTTTCATTTATATCATCTAATAAAGCAAGTCTAGATTTAAGAGACCGAATTCAAGCGTCTTGCCCAAATGGAAAACAAACCCGCCTTTGAAAATTTCGACAAATGCCTTGGGTTGAGCGTTTAGATTCACTCTGTTCTACAATGTTTCTGAATACGAGCTTATCTGCTCTTCATTAGAGTAACTGAAAACTGATGAATGAAAATAATTTTAAAACCGAAGGAGTCAAGCCTAATACCCTACTTGCTTCTATACAAACTTCTCAATCAATAGTATCTTAATGAAAAATCTATGTACAGAAGTGAATTTTTTCAATGAAAAAGAATATGATTTCAGTTGCTGCATCGAATATGCAAACTATTTGCATGATTATTTAAATGAGTTGTCTCAAATGTCCGTAGTTAAATTTAATGACATGTTTGTTGAAGCAAAAGAAATCGTAAACAAAACAGATATTCATTTAGTAGCTCTGCGAAACGTTGTAGAACAGAAGAACCGTGACAGCTATTCAGATACAGAAGAATATTTCCCTTTTAAAACAATGACCGAATACGCACCAAAGTATACGAGAATTATTTATTTTTATTTAAACATACGAGGGCTCACCACCCGATGGTGCCAGTATTGCAAGAGAGATTTACTTTCATCTAGTACATTCTCTTAGACGGCTACTGTCAAAATTTCAGCCGAATCGGACTCGTAGTTTTGTTTTGACCACGTGTGGAAGCCAGCTTCTGGGTGAATTTTAGAAAAATGGAAAAAGAGTAATATCGGTCGGTGATTCGATTCTTGTTTTTGGAAGGGAAATCGCGCAGCAAAATTAAAGAGCGCTTGGATGCTGTGTAGGGCGGCTCTTCTCCTTCGATGGCGACCGTCAAAAATTGGTACAACGAGTTGCAACGTGGTCGCACTTATACTGTTAAGCACGGGCGATGTGGAAATTAGGTGGAGAAAGGAGGTGTCTATATGAACATTGGTCTTGAATGTTTGCAAATTGAAATGGTACGGACGACCAAAATTAGACTCTACGGTGAACTGATGAGTATTCCTTGCAAAACAGGTATAACGGGTGAACAGATTTAGAGGAAGAATGCAACTGGCTACTTCGAGTGAGCATTGCTTGTAAAAGAAGCGATAAAACAAGGAACTACATGAATCATTCCGACGGTGTTCCGAGATGGGAATGAATCCATGATAGCTCTGTTTTTTATCAATTTTAACGCTCTATCCTGAATTCTATCCAGTAACTGGAGAGAAATTTGTGCAGCACCTGCCCAAAGATGAAAGTTATACTCGAGTTTTGGACGTATAAACGCCTTATAAATGATAGCCTGATCAGAGGGGGTGAAAAATTTCTTACATCGATATTTCCTAAGTATTTAGCAGTTTTTTTAGTGTCTCGAGAATGTGATCATCTCAAAGAAGGTTGTCATTGACATACATACCGAGTACTGACAGATTTTCGGTTTTTTCGATGAAAGTGTCATTCAACGACAATGGCAAAGGGGTTGCATTTTGTTTCAACGCCATTAAACAGCATTGAGTGTCGAAAGATTAAACTCCTTAGCATTTACCAATACTGTAAATATCAGAGTTTAATTATCTTATAGTCAGTACCGTTGCACTTCGACTTACGAAGGAGATGTTCGTGAATATGAGAAGCTCAGGGTAGGGTCCCGGACAAAACAATAAAGTCGAATAGATATTTCAGACAAGAGATCAATTATAAAATGAGAAAAATAGTCGGGTACTAAACGGAGCCCTGAGGAACACCATCATTTGTTTTGTGAAGATTAGACTGGAAATCGTTGCAGATCGGTGTAACTCTTTCTGTATCTGTGGCTTTAAGCGAACGATCTTCCTGTTGTCTTTTCGGATTTTCAGTGAGGAACGATTAAATGGTTTAATGTTTATATGAATATTGAGGTAATTTATGAAGAGGTTATTGAAATAACGGCCTATACATATGAATACGAATACCTGCAATATAGTAATAAAGTAAAATTGTGAAAATTTAATTTTGTTATCAAGCTCGAAGGTTACTAACTCTGGACCTTCTCTAATTGAGTTAAAGATTATGATCCAGCCAATATTGCTTTATACATATACTGTATATTTATACAAGTAATTTGACTTCTCAGTTTATCTGCGCTTAAGTAGAAACTACGTTTTATTTTCTTATTTAAGAATAAATCCAATTTTTGTTTTTTTTACATTCTTAAAAATTTTAGTTTCAATCAATAATTCATCTCATCCATCATACCAACAACATCAATGTTTTTTGCCTCTAGCATGTGGCACAACAAATGCAAGCTAGACCCTAAATTAAAAATATCAACCTCGAACATATACAATTATTATTTGCTCCTTCGGAATCAAATAAATTCAATTAATCTACAAATCCTTGAAATTAATTTTTCCTATCAGATTGTCCCAACAAAAAAAAAAATAGAAATATTGAGAACAACCACAGGAATTCCATGTTCTTTTCTTCTCTTAATACAATTTTAAGGTTTGTTTTCTATAAGCCAAATAAATTAATTTAATTTTTGATTTAATAAACCATTTGCCAGAATTGAATAGGTAACCTTGTCCTTAATTTACCAAAGTCAGTCTCTCACAGTAAATACCTATGCATATTGTATATGTATGTTATGTACAACATAATATTCATACATATATGTACCAGTGGCGTAGATAGGGGGGGGATCAGGGGGATATATCCCCCCCCATTGGGATCGATAAATGTTCAACATAACCAGTCATGAACCAAATAAGTTAAAGAAACGCACTCTGAAATTTTTTTTACATCTCTCACCAATTGATATAGGTAAACGTGCAAGAAAAAGCGCTTCCATCCAGCTATATATATTTTATTAAAGATATTAGCTACACTGCCGGTTTCAACGTCAACTCCCGAAAGAACTTTCTCCAGTCAGTAAAGAGAATAAAACAATACAAAGAAGCATGACCAACGAAGTGAGATTATTAAAAATGGGGGCTATCGTGAACAAAATTTCCCTCGGAATTATCCCCATCCTCAAAAATTAGAAAGGTCAATACTTCTGCACTGTTCATTGTAAGCTGGCGACTGGCCTTTTTAAATGAGAGCCAAAGTCACTATGAAACTTAAGTCCCAATATCAATAAATTCCAAGGGAAACTTTCGACATTATTCGAGATGACAATTTTGAAAGTTGGGAACGATTCCCAGGGAAATTTTATTCACGATAGGCCCCAATATGTCTATTTTAATGTGTGATAAGCTTTGGATGTTTACTTATTTGCAGGATCGTTTGAATGGTTTAGCTGCTCTAGCTATTCATCGCGAAATATCTATACTAGCAGACGAGATTATAAGTGTTTTATCTAAAAAGAACAGAAAACTGGATTTTATTTTGTGATTTATTTTTTTAATTAATATTATTTTACTTACTACAGTGCCTTGCATAAGTAAGACCGCACTTGTAAAAATGTGTTTTGTAGAAAATTAAAATGGGAATGAGACCCTACTATTTTTTATTGAATGGCATCACTAATTAAGTAAATTGAGACCAAAAAAAGTTCCGTTAAAACAGATTTTTTTTTTGTATTGCAAAAGTATAACCGCTTTTTTATTTTGATCTGTTTTTTTTTTATTTTAATTTAATTTTTTCGGCTAAATTAGTAAAGGACATTGCTGCCCCTATTTTCGACCAATCTTAAAATTGTTTTCGACATACTGTTGACAAGGTTATTTAATATGGAATCGTCTATACAGTTCTATTCTTCCACAATCGCCTCTCGCAGCTCAGCAACACTGTATATGTATAATTGCCTATTATGGGCATAAATTTTGCGGGTCAAAATTTCCCAAAGATTTTCAATAGGGTTACAATCTGGAGAACGTGCCGGGAACACCATAAAATGAATGTTATTCGATTCCTGACATCCCAAACTTTGACGACTAACGTGAATTGAGGCATTATCATGCTGGAAGACATGCCGAACTCGACGAAATCGTAGTAGGGTATCAAATTATCCTGAAGCACCTGGGTGCAAGCTGAACTGTTCATCTTTGCAGAGGTGAAGGCAAGTGCAACCTTACCACGGTCGCAGAAGGCCCCCAAACCTTACAACTGCCAGCGCCAAAGTTCCTCTTGGAAAAAAACTTTTTTCCTTTCTCAGATCGTGCCAATATCCGTTAAGACCACCTGACCCATCAAGATTAAAATTTTTTTCGCCACTGAAAATAATCTAAAATAATCTAAACTTATGGTTTTCAAATTCCTTTTCATGTTTTGCTGGGCAAATTCTTCCTTTTTTTTGTAGACTCTTGTCAAATTTGGAGCTGGCATCATTTTGCACCGAACAATCACTTTACTGCTTTTTAAGGCACGAAAAACCGTTGAAACCGAAATTTCTAAGCCCAATTCGTCACGAACGTCTGGCAAAGAATGCGCCGAATTGGATGCAGCATTTATTAAACGCCTCTTATCTCGACGTGTCAGCTTCTGCAGATGCCCGGGTCTTATTTTAGTCTCATAAGATTCTGGATCTTGTAAGAAATTTCGGACGACACGATCGGATCTTTAAATTTTCCTACCAATAGCCCTTAAGCTTAGGCCAGTTAACCGAAAAGCTTGAATTTTTACTTAAATGTTTACCACGCGGCATTGTTTCTTGTCATTTCGAAGCACATAACTGAATGAAGCTTCAGAGAGGTTTGCATTGTGCGGTTATACTTTTGCAATATATAAAAATCTGTTTTTAATTTTTAAACACCAGAAGAGAAAATAATTCTCAATTTACTTGATTAGTGATGCCATTCAATAAAAAAAAGTAAAGTGTCATTCCCATTTTAATTTTCTACAAAACGCATTTTTACAGGTGCGGTTATACTTATGCAAGGCACTGTATATCAATATTTATTCTAGTTCATATTCAAATAATATATTATCTTTAAAAAATATAATTTTTTTATGGCATAATGAATTCAATGAAGTCTTGTTATTTATTTTTTTTTTAAATTATTAAAACTTAAAAAAAAATGAGCGAACTACATAGATCTATCCCCCCCCATAGCGAAAAGCTATCTACGCCACTGATATGTACACAACCTGACAGATATATCCTGTCATGAATAAACATTACTTCCATATTTGCATGTTTCTTCTAATTTGAATTTATTGTTATGAACAATTATTGTTAAGACAAATTCGATGTCTGTTCTGTGTTATGAAGAAATAAATGAGAAACCAGAGGAAGTTCATTGACGATACCTACCAAATTTCAACACAGAATGATGAACCCTCAAACTCAAATATCCTTAATTTTCAATGCAATAGAATTTCTCGAACGGATTAACAATGAAGTTTTACTAGTATACTCGTACGTAAGGATAGGTGCATACATTTGCGAGTAGTATTTAGAACAAAACATTTTGCAAATAAAATCCTGCTTCCATGGAATTTAAGGGGGTTTCTTGCTTCATATACTTATTCAGTTATTTGAAACAGACGAACTGAGTTAAATTTCCCATAAAACCTTTTCAATTCACAAAGTTGATTTCATTAACTCAATCACAATGTGTAGGTACATACAAAAATTTATAACCTCTTTTGGCAAACAATTTAAGTGGTAAGACGGTTAGAAGGATTTGAGGTTGAGGACAGTCTCCTTGCGTTAAGTGTTTTTGGTGAATTAAGAGTTAAACAAACAAATAAAACATTCCTTTAATTGGTAGCCCAAGTAAGAGAATTGAGGATGGCTCCATTATTTGTATGTAGGTACATATGTATATATGTAAAATATCTCTTTTCACATAAATCGCTCCAAGGTGACTGTAAATAACAACATAATAGAAAAGTTGGAGTATATGAGCCGAAAACCCTCGAGGTTATAACCATATAAATATAAGACATGTGGTGTTAAACATTTTCTGAATTTAATTAAGCTAAAAGAAACGGATTGATACCAATGAGATATTGTATAAGAGAATCCTATAAAACAAGTTCGTTAAGTCGAAAACCAATAATTAAAAGGAGTGGTGTTTGGAGACGTTAATGTTTAATTGATAACTGGAGGCTATACTCAAGTGGTTTTATGGAATATATCGAATTATTTAACGTTGTTGCATGTTTGGGTATAGACAATTAGGAAGAAAGTTTCTTGATTTTTCACAGCATACATACAGACATACGAGTAATAAATATTTAAAACCAATGGCGCAACATTTAAGTCGAATTAGTAATTTATTGGCGGCCATGTTGTTTTAGTGACATCTGTCGAATCTATTGTTTATTATTCACTTACTGATGCCAAATCACCATGGCTATTTACACGATTGAACATCACGTAAAAATGATAAAACTTTATTATCAAAATGAGTTTTCGTCAGTGTAAACGTTGAGGCTATTTTATGGTAGACGTGGTGGCCCTTTATAATCTATACTCTTCAATGTTTGGTGGCCAAATTTGAGATGATCGGTACGTGAAAGAGTAGAGCAGAACCCGAGGCAATCGGTAACTTGCCGTAGGTACACAAGAGCTCAGCCTCTCACAGACTTCAACTTGGCGAATTTTGAGTCGGGACTTGGGGATTCACACGATCCAACTAAGTCAGAAGCTCAAAGCTCATGACCATACCCAACACCATTTGTTCTCTGACTGGGCTCATCATCTTTAGCGACGAGGTGCATTTTTGGATGAATGGCTGTGTTTACAAGCAAAATTGCCATATATGAGAAGTCCCAGCAGGACGGCAGCCCTAAGTGCCACACAACGGACGCTCGATTGACATTCTGCATGAATCAGTTAATAATTGTAAGGTTAAGTCTCGCAGAGGTGACGTGAATTGGCCACCAAGGTCATACAATTTGACGCCACTTGAATTTTTTTTTTGAAATAATTCTTATTCCATATATAATGACATATGTACATACATGGGCCTTACAAATAACAAATTAATTTATTTAAGACCTCAAACACAACTTGTTTTATTGAAAAGTCCTTTAAAGTGATACAAGGTTACGAACACCATTTTGCAAATTTTGTTTTACTTTTTTAGTATCGTGCGAACTTCATATGACTCTTTGACAATTCCAAATGTCAAAAAAGTTTTGTTTGATCAGTTTTTTGAACGAACTGTTATTGTTTTAGCCGTGTTCTAAACAAATCTATTAGAGATATTAGTATCGTGCTAAGTCTTATTTCTGAAATAATTGCTTGTTAACATGCACCTAAAACAAACTTGTTTGACATGTGTAAATGTCAAGGAATCATTAGAAGCACGATACTTAAAAAATAAAATAGGTATTTCATGATCGCCACCGTTTAAACCAAGTATCATCCTAAAACTGTTTTAACAGGTTTAGGTACGATATCCCGTTTTTTATAATACCGTTTTTTAAAATCCCGTTTTTTATACAACCTCCTGCTTGGCACACTATAGGATTTGGGGTAGGTGCGAGGTTCGGTGTATGCAAAGTTTCTTTAGCATTTAAAGAATCTGGAAAATAACCAACATAAAATCAATGGCGCAAAATTTTGAACATTTAAAACCTACTCTTAATCAATTTTAGAATGGGAGTCGACCCTAAATATTGAGTATAAAACGTGCACTGACTTTTTGTTAATTTTAAAGGACATAAACTATACTTTAACGTTAAAGAGCTCGTCTTACTTTAACAGCAGCAAATAGCCAGTTTATCTTTTAAAAGCATACTTTATCCATATTGAGAATGGTCATTTCATACCAAAGTAAATCGAAGAAAAAATGTTTACTGATGTTTTATTCGATTTTTTAAAGATGTTCTTTGTAAATAGACTGAATCACTGAATATTATAAATTCCAAACAATCGTACAAGTGTTCTACGATTAACAAATCTTACATACAAATGCACATACATATCTTATTTATGCACGCGCGCCGCCGGCCGAGACGAGTATAGCAAAATGAATCCGCACCTTGCAACAACAAATTGAATTTTTATGCTGTGAATTAGCGATTTATACTTTATTTCGATCTAAAATAATGTATATAACTTATAAACAATCAAAATCTGTACCGAGGTAGTATATAAAATGCACTTTTGTCGGCGAAAAATCATTTGGTTTGAAGTTGTCTGTTCTTTTTCCTTTTTTTTTTTTGTGTTTTTGTAGTTGTGTGAGTTATGTATCTGTCAAATTAAGGGTTGTTCAACGCAAATTCGCTTAGGTTTTGTTGTAAAACCCACATTAGTTAGAAGAGTTGTCTAACTTGATTAAAATTATGAAAAAGTAAGACAAAGTCTCCAAGCTAAACGACTGCTTTAAGTAGACCCGGTTTTATTGCTTAAACGAGTACTCTTTAAAATTTTGGGCCAATAAGTTTTAGCTACGTATTCTAAACAACGGGATTAGCGGTATTCGGCGGGATTTTAAAAAGCAGGATTATAATAGAACGGGATTTTGAATAAACGGGATTTTAAAAAGCCGTAATTAAAAAAAACAGTATTATAGAGGACGGTATTTTAAAACTTTTTTTGCGGGATTTTTGAAAAACAGGATTATAAAAAGCGGGATTCCGATACGCTCCCGTTTTAACATCGGGCCATTTGCGCCATTGATTTTTGTCTAGATGTCGGAGTTCACGTAATAATAATCAAAAGCTCTTTCAAAGACTTTCCGATGGCGATGACGTTTGGCGAAGTAAGTAATTGATTGCACGAAAGAAAACATTGCCAGACAAGAAGGCGATTTGTTTACATAATGTATATGTATTTAGTGGTTAATTGTCAGAATAATTAAAATTATTATCCGGAAAATACAAACATAAACGGAGAGAAAGTGAATATTTTAAGATTTTTGTGTAAAATTATTTGATTTAAAATTATTTTTTTCTTCAATTATTTTTGTTCTGAAAACTCATTTTTATTTTGTCTTTATCAATCTTTTTATGAGTTTCGCCCAAACATCATTCTACCCTTTTTTGTTCCTTACTTACCAGTTAAAAAATTTCATTTTCGAAAAATTCCATCTATTAGCAACATTCAGTTTGTGTGAAATGCAACATGACTTTCACCAAAAAATTTCACTTTGTTGTTTTTGGAAACTAACTGGAGAACAGCAGATATAACAATGTTAATAAAATATTTCATTAAGGACTGGAAACAAGAAGTTTAGTTGTTACTTTGCTGCTATTTCTTTGGAGCAGAAGAAGATAAAAATTCAACATTTTTGAATTAAAAAATACTTTTTTTAATTAGGTTTGGATTGACAAAAAAAAGTCTAGTTTTTGGAGGCCAAAGAAGGAATAAGAAGTAGAATAATGTGAGATATTTATTTATTTATGTAAGTGCAAAAGAAAGTAGAGAAGTTTTAGCAGGAAAAGATTCATTGTTTAAAACTAAAGTGTATTTGATATCTACACCCTAAAACAACTGATAGTTTTTATATGGCATTACAAATCTTGAATAACTTTATCGAATCACCACTTCTTTATTTTATTATATGCTCATGTTTAAACTGTTTAAACTATTCTATTTCTAATTTTAATAAATTTTCTGAAATATTTTATATTTAAAACTATATGTTTCAAATCTCACAAATGTTAAATCGTATACAAATAGGGAAATATTCCTTACCGTAGAGTTGCATTTTATTTTTTTATTTTGTTTAATCAAAAAATTAGTTTCATAAAACTACAAAGAATGATACAATATATGAATTGTGCACCAAATGAAATAAAAATAAAAGTATTCTAGGCAAAAACGAAACATGTAATGAAAGAGCCAATTTCCTTGAACATAAATATATCATATTTTCAATGGATTCCCTTAAGAAAATCATATTCCAAAAACACACGTGATCTCTTCTCACTAAAGGGAATTAACTCATACAATTGGACATAGTTACGAGTACGAGTATTACACGTGTCATTTTCTTTTGGAGTGATATACAGAAATTCGTGATATATACGTAAGTTCGAGCTATCGCAGTTTGACTGTATTTGAATCAATATAGAATATACAATATACAAATGACAGCATACGAAACTGAGTAAGAAAATACATTGGATCAAGTAGTAATTATTGCTTTTATTATTAAAATATTAAAATAAATAAAATTTAGGAACAATAATAATTTTAATATCCTTTTTAAATGTGTCCCCCCACAAAAAAAAATTTTCTTGTAGGACAAAAAATAACGGTACCTGGCATACGATCTTTTTTTAATTTTATAAATATTTTTTTCCTCAAAAACAGTTCGTCTGATTTAAAAAAAAATCTCAAAATTTCATTTAGTTAAAGCTAGGTAATGGTTGAAAAAAAAATGTTCCGAAAAATGATTATTAAGGTACCCCTCTTGAAAACATCTTTTTTTTTTTGATTTTCTCAAAAATGGTACCACCGATTTTGATATTTTTTTATGCTAAAGCTCCCCAAAATTTGAATATTATTGGTTATTCAAATTTTCAAACAACTTTTTTTTTGGTTTCAACTCAATTCAAAACTCAATATTTCGAAAACGTCATGCTCGATTTTTTTTTAAACGTTACAAATAAAAGTTTCTTAATACAATCTACAAGATGTGAAAAAAAAATAAATAAAATAACAGTATCCATCATACAAATGTTAAAAACTGGTTTTCGGAAATCGTATTTTTCTAGAAAACGGCGGGCGGCTAGAATTTTGATAAAAAAAAAATGTTCTTTCGATTAATTTTTACGATTTATAATTTAATAAAAAAAAATGAAATCTAGGTATTACTGACTGTATTTACCATAGAACCATTTTTTTAATTTTGAATTTCTCATTATCGACACAACGGATTTTAATCAATTTTTTTTTATAGAGAAGCTTCTAAAAAGTTTGAAAAACATTGTATTTCAAAACTTAAAAAAATTATTAATTGTATTTTGAAAAAAAAAAAAACAAAATGAATATCTCAAAAACGACTCAGTATTTTTTTTGGAGATTTAATTTTTATTCGTACAGTAATAAAAACTTTAAGTTGACGTACCAACATTTTTTTTAAATATGTTTCAAGAATTTTGTATACAAAAGCATATTTTTTTAAGAAACTACTTCAACGACTTATAGTTTTTGTTTTGAAAAAATTTTGGTACGCCAACTTTAAGTTTTTATTATTTTAAATTAAAAATCAAAAAAAAAAAAATACTGACCCGTTTTTGAGATATCGAACTTCCAAAAACAAAACTATTTTTTTTTTCAAAAATTCGCAAGTTAGCAAGAATTAGGCTAGGAATGCACTTGCGATTTTAACCGCGCGGGTTTTTAGTCGCAAAAATTCAACACATAAGTTTAAATGAGAACGAACGCACTTGATACCAACAAATCGTGACGATTAAAAGGTCGTAATTTGTTTCATTACTACGACTTAAAAATCGTAGTCGCAATAAGAAATTGTTCCACATACACTTGTGATTTTGAATGGCACGATTTTTAGCCGCAAGGAATAAGACACATGGCGTTAAATGTGAATGCACATGCGACTTAAAAACCTTAGCGATTTTAAAAATGAAACAAGTTCCATTTTTTCAAGCGGGTTTTCTGTCGCAAAATTAAATAGATCAAGTGGATTTCAATAATCCTGCACGTGTTTTAATAAAATTAATTCTTGTCAGTATTAAAATGGGTTTCATGAAGAAGTGTGTAGTGGCTATTTTATTACGTTTAAAGTCTACTCAAAAATGTAAAAAAGTATTGGGTGTATCCGGTTATAAGTGGCAGATTACTTAACGGTCAGTTTCATAAAATCAAACGATAGTTTAAAGACCGCCCACAGAAATACCAAAGAATGATTATTGAATGCTTTGAAGAACTACTGCAACTAGTTGCACAAAATACAAAATGAATATATTCAATATCACTTGAGAAACGATTATCTGTGACGTTGAGTTAAATAAAAAAAAATTCTTAATCGTTACTATTTTATTGTAGCAAATGCGTGCACTGATATTAAAAGTAATGTGTTTTATTTGTTGCGATTAAAAAATCGCGAGGCAAAAAAATCACAAGTGAGTGCATGATAATAATTTGTAGCTATCGCGATTTTTTAATCGTTTCGACAAGAAATCGCAAATGCGTGGGTGGCCGTGGCGCGATGGTTGTGTGCTCGCCTGTCAACCAATATATCACAGGTTCGATCCCTGCCGTCGTCTATGTAGTCTTTAATTCCATTAAAACCTTTACTCATTACATGTTGTTCAGGCATAACACTAACAACATGTGATTGAGTTAAACTAGTATGCCCAACAAGGATGAAAAACGAATAAAATAATGCGAATTATAAGGGAAATAGAAATAAGACACGGCAATTCTCCGCTTTAGTTCAGCCGCCCGCCATCCCTGGAGATAAAAAATCTGAGACAACCACCTTCAGTCTCAGAACATCGTGCCACACATCTTTCCTATCCTTCTTTCTCTTCCGTAACTTCACGCCCACGCTGTGTTGAAACATTTAAAGGGTAATCATAATCCCTTGAGCGTGAGTAGATTATAAAAAAAAAAAAAAAAAATGCGGTCCTAGCCTTAATCGAAAGAAAAAAATTTTATCAAAATTCTAGGCGCCGTTTTCGAGAAAATACGATTTTTGGAAATCATTTTTGAACATTTGTGTGTGTTTTTTTTCTAACATCTTATAGATTGCATTAAAAACAAATTAATTATCAAGTTTAAAAAAATAGAGCTTTGAAAAATTTGTTTTTAATCCAAATAAAAAATTGTTCGAAAATTTTAACTCAGTTTTAATTTTAGATTTAGCATACAAAAAATGATCAAAATCGGTTGTACCGCTTTTGAGAAAATCAAAAACGAAACAAAATGTTTTTTTTTAAACAGTTAAAAAGAAACAGTTTTTAAGAAAAATAAAATTTCGAAAAAAGAAAAAAATTTAAAAATACTATCTACCAAATTTAAAGAAAATCGGCCGAGCACCTTGGGCTCTAGTCGAACAGACAGATGGACAGAATTGCGTTACACACTTTTTTCGACTTCGCAATCACCGTAATGTGAACTTTGATCAAAATCTCAAGTTCGATTTTTTTTACAAATGCATAACTTGCTTATAAGACGTATGTAAAAAATATCCAATATCTTTTGTTTTAGCTTAAAATTTAAGAATGTGAGCTGCCTACATTCTGAAAGAGCTATATACATAATGTGGGTGAGAAATGAAAGATATTGTATAACATTATTATAAAGGGTATTTAAATTTTAATGGCCGATGTTGATTTTGAATAAAACACAAATTATTTAAGAAATTATTTTTTTTTTTTTTTTTTTTTTGCGTAGGAAGGTGAGAAATCTTCAGGAAGACACTATAAGCCCGATGCTTATAGTAGTGTCAGATTTTTACTGACTAAAAAAACACCTCCCTTATCTTCTATAGAGATACTACAACTAAGTCGAGCTTAACAAGTAGTTTTGGCAGCAGTTTCGTTCGCATTTTGTCAGGAAGCTCCCCAACGGGAGGACCTGAAAGTTCCACAAGATTCGAGTGGAGAAATTAATTTTGTTGCGCTAGATCAAGAGGTTTTGTTCGGTGCAATCGCCGAAAAACGTTCGTCTCGCTAAGCGATTGTCGGATTTCGTTGTTTCTATGATCTCTAAGTCGTGATCTTAGTTCTTTCGTTGGTACAACCCCAAAGTTGTATACCGTACGTCCAAACTGGTTTCAGTACTTGCTTATAAAAAAGCAGCTTGTTATACACGCTTAGATTGGAATATCTTCCAATAAGCCATGTCAATTCGCGGAGTTTATTTTCGAGTTCATCGCGTTTCTTTTTAACATGAGCCTTCCATTTAAGTTTCGCGTCTAGAGTCATACCTAGATACTTTGCTTCATTTGTATATGGAATTTGCATGGAATTAATATAGATGGGTAAGGTGTTTACGTTTTTATACGTAAAATTTATGTGCGTGGATTTCGCTTCGTTAAGTTCATTAAGAAATTATTGTCATTTCTTTTTATTATGATAATATTGGTATGGTTCAATTATGTATGAAACAAAATATCAGCCAAATGACCGCCGCGACCTCGGCGGCACACCTCCATCCGATGGTCCAAATTTTCGATGACGCTGAGGCATAATTGAGGTTCTATGCCGTTAATGTGCCGAATTATCTCATCCTTTAGCTCTTGAATTGTTGCTGGATTATCGACGTACACCTTTTCTTTCAAATAACTCCAAAGCAAGAAGACCAACGGTGTCAAATCACATGATCTTGGCGGCCAATTGACATCACCACCACGTGAGATAACACGGCCATGGAATTTGTCGCGCAAAAGAACCATTGTTTCTCTAGCTGTGTGCCAAGTGGCACCGTCCTGTTGAAACCACATATCGTCCACATCCATATCTTCCAGTTTGGGCCATAAAAAGTTCGTTATCATCTCGCGATAGCGAACACCACCATTCACAGTAACTGCCTGATGATGCCACCAGCCCATAAACCGCACCAAACAATCACTCTTTGTGGGTGCATTTGTTTTTCGACAATCACTCTTGGATTATCACTTGCCCAAATGCGGCAATTCTGCTTATTGACGAATCCACTGAGGTGAAAATGTGCCTCATCACTGAAGATGGTTTTCTTCGAAAATTGATCATCCATTGTTGCCATTTCTTGCCACCATTCTGACCATTGATGACGCTTGAAATGGTCAAGAGGCTTTAGTTCTTGAGTCAATTGCACCTTGTAAGCGTGTAAATGCAAGTCTTTATGCATGATGTTTATCAACGACGAGCGTGAGAGGTGCAATTGTTGGGCACGACGACGAGTTGAGGTGGACGGCTCTTCAGCCACACTACCGCGAACAGCAGCAATATTTTCTGCAGTACGAACTGTACGAGCATGCACTGGTGTTTTCACATCTCCTACAGTCCCGGTTTGCTCAAATTTTTGCACGATTTTTCCGATTGTACCCACATTTGGAAGATTAAATTGAC